>QLSS01000185.1:233318-246447 GCA_024372645.1 Trichomalopsis sarcophagae | reverse complement strand
AAAGGTTGACAAAGAAAACACTTGTTTACGGGAAAAAGCCTTTCGGCATAAAAAAATACTGATTTATTAATATTTAAACAAACTGACACAATAAAAAAAATGTAATGATACTATAAACGGTAAAACGAGAAAACGCCACACGCGCACACAAAGCACGGAATGCACTCACACGCACAGATACAATAATAAAGACGTTCGTTAAGTTAATGTTAAATGCCAACAAAGGCGTTGATGTTAATGCCAAAAAATGGCGTTGATATCACGTTGTGACAAAGGAACGGAAATCCTCGTTAAGTTAACGTTAAAAATTCGGTGTTAGTCGCGACTCAGATCTGAACGCTACCGAAGTCGTTGAATAAGTGTCGTTCACGCGCGCAAGTCCGAGCTCGCGAAAAAGAAGGCCCTGGCGAGTGTCGACCTCTCTCACGGCTCACATGCACACTCATACAACATATTCAGTCGCTCGTGCGCGCGCGTGTCACAGTGGAGTTATGACGGAACAATTAATGTACGTAAAACATGGATATAATATTTTTTTTTTTTTAAATAATAAAGCCATTAAAAACTAAAGTTTTTAAATAATTTATTTATAACCCACCATGAATAAAAAATCTATTAGTAAATACTTATTCTGTATTGTATTATTCCTATAAATCCTTCCATTTGAATTTCGATTATCTTTCGTTCGTATCTGTCAATATAGGTGGCGTCTCGTTATTGTCAACTCGCGAGTGGTGGAATCACTGTGCAATTACTATATAACAGAATTCGAAACTATAGAATTCAAATAGTTCTGCGATAGCGATAATGTTAGATAGCGATATATGTATAATTAGCGTGCGATCTGTGTAAATTAGGTTTAATGTAATTAACTCCGAAAATGCGTTTAAAAACTTACGAAAAAGTTGTTTCGATCACACAAATATAAATAATTCTTCCGTTACTCAGTATAAAAAAAGAACAAAAATATGAAGTGTCAACAAGCACTATAATTCAATTTAATAATTTTTTAGAGAGTTTTCTAGTATAATAAAATTGAATATATGGTCAAAGTAAAATTTAATATGTGGTATGGTAAAATTTAATATATGGTCAAAGTGAAATTTAATATGTAGTATAGTAAAATTTGATAACATGAAATTTTACTATACCGTATACTAAAATTTACTATGCGTCGAGTTTGTCTCCCCGTTAGTATACGGTATAGCAATTTTTGATGAAGATTGTAGGAATATTTAATGATACATTTTTCTCCGTTTAATAGTCTGAATAATGTTAATATATCCGACCCAACCGGTATGGTTTTCGCTGGTGAATGTTCTAAAAAATCTCCCAAGTTCTTTGTTTACGCGTTCGACTATATTACTCTGCGGATGTCGAATCGATGAAAATACTAAATCAATGTTTTCTTTCTGTAATTTTTCTATCCACGCCTTTGCTGTGAATTGTGGACCGTGATCACACGAAATGCGCTTCGGTTTTCCATATAATAAAATATACTCGTTAAATATTTTTCTTATCGCTGTCGCGCAAGTTTGCCTACGGATTAGATATAGTACAACAAATTTTGAAAACGCATCTATTGTTACAAGAATGTGTTTCATGCCGCCGCGTCCGGTTGGTAGCGGACCAAAGAAGTCTTAAATTTTTTATGTAAAAATCTTCTTGTAACACCCGAATTATTTTTTTCGCGCCTACATGACCTTAAGTTTCGTGTGTTTCAAGAATGAGAGGTTTTATCATTTCTTTAGGAACCATTATTTTATATTGATTTGACTGATTCTTTTTATAAATTATATCATTTTCAATTATATAAATAGGGTTTATATTTTGATTCTTGTTATCAAAATATCTAGTAATTAATTTATTTAAATATTCGTCTTTGTGTTGTAACTTTGACAAGTGTTTAAATTTGTTCATTAAATCTTTAGAAAATTTTTGTGCCTTCAAAAGTGCAATGATGATTTCCCCCGGTTTTCTTTGCTCTTCCGGGTTGAAATCCGGGTGTCGGCTTAGCATATCTGCGACAACGTTATCTTTGCCCGGTACGTGGTCAATTATTAGATTATAATCTTGCGTTCCCAGAATCCACCGACGGATTCTGTTGCCCACGAATTTGCTTTTAAATAAAAAGGTCAAAGCTTTGTGATCAGTCTTTATATAAATCTTCGCGGTTCGTAAGTAGGTGCTTAGTTTCTGTAAACTCCACACGACAGCGAGTAATTCCTTTTCTATCGTAAAGTATGCACATTCGGATGCTTTTAGTGTCCTACTAATATATATAATCACGCGTTCATCTCCGTTTTTATCGATCTGTGAAAGTGCACCTGCGATTGCGAAATCGGATGCGTCGCAGCGGAGGATGTATGGTTTTGATGGATCGGGGTATGCAAGACAAACGTCCTATTCGAAAAGCTTCTTTACTTTATCGAATGCTTGTTGTTGTCTGTCCCCCCACCCCCAGGATTTTTGTTTTTCCTTTCTTAGAAGTTCTAATAATGGCAATAATTCTTGAGCATGATTTTTTGTAAATTTCACGTAAAAATTGATAGTACCCAGAAAGGCTTGTAATTGTTTCAAGTTTCTTGGAATTGGATAATTTTTGATTGCTTCGATTTTATTCTCCTGTCGTTTTATGCCCGTCGTTGAGAGGCTAAATAATAAGAATTTAGTTTCTTTCTTGAAAAATTCTGATTTTTTAAAGCTTAAGGTGAAGTTCCATTTTATTAAGCTTTGAAACAGCGCCTCTAGGTGCCTCAAATGATCTTTTTCACTTTTTGAGATGCATAAGAAGTCGTCTACAAAGTTCAATGTAAAATCCCCAAGATTTTTAGTAACGTGAAAGAGACCACGTAGTAAAGCTGCACTGCTTATTTTAGTACCAAAAGGAACAACTTCGAATTCGTATAGTTTCCCTTCGAACATGAATGCCGTGTATTTTTTGCTATCCTCACTAAGAGGTATTTGCCAGAAACTGGATGTTAAATCTAAACTAGACATAACTTCGACCCCGAAGCACTGTTGCAAGAGTTCCTCGATGTTTTGAGGCGACTCTAGGTCATCTTCAAACATGTCGTTTACTTTACGTGCATCAAGACAGAAACGAATTGATCCATCTTTTTTAAATACTGGTACGATCGGACTTATATAATTACTACTTGACCGACGTATGACCTTCCATTTTAACATGATTCCTATCTGTTCTCTGAACTTACTCTTCATGTTTGTAGCTACAGGATACGGAGGGATAAAGAAAGGGTCAGGATTTTTTACTTGAATTTTGTATTCAAAGGACGTTAATCTACCTGGCTTTCCATAAAACACTTTACGATATTTTTGTAGTAAATTTTTGAGTTCATTGATCGTCTCTGGGCTTTTCGTTACACAGAATTTTAATTTTTCGTCGATTTCCTTATCGAAGAGATCGTAAGGATCGACTAATGAACTACGATCATTTTGTCGATAAGTTAATTCATTTATAAAGTTTGAACAACTGGCTTTATTTAGCACTGGTCCGTTTGGTGAGTGAGAATAAACACAATCGGTCAAATCCTCCTCGATAATTTCAATGTAGCCATGGTCCATTTCTGATTCTAATAAGCTCTCATTTTTATATGATAATTTTTCAATTTTATTGTTCATACGTATCGTGATTTCATCGTATTTCGTCTCTATAAGAAAACCGAGTTCCTTAATTGAGTTAATTCCAAGAATACAATCCCGAATTAATTTTGGGATGATGAAGAAGATTAAGTCTTTCGTGGTAGTACCGATTTGTGTAGGACACATCAATTGTTTATTAAGTCGAGTATATTTTAGCCCTGTTGCTCCTCTAATTATAGTACCAACGATAGGCAAAGTTGCGACGTTTTTAAATTTGTCTAAGTTAGTGTTGTAGAAATCTTCTGAAATACAAGTTACACTTCTGGTCAGGCACAAGTTTTGTTATTTCTAGTATCCTCATCGGATTCGTATAGTAGATCCTCTCGTGGATTATTAAATATTGTACATATAGGAATTTGTTTATTAGTTCTTTTTGTGTTTGTATCTTTTGAATTATGTTCTTTTCCGAGGCACAAGAAACAACTTTTATTGTTTTTTTGGCAAAGCCCAAGTGTTTTTTAAACAGTCATTTAAAGAATCTTCTAGTGGGAGGTTAATCGTAGTGGGGTTTGAAGTTATTATTTTGGGTTTTATACCCGTTTCTTTAGCAGGGACTTTTGTTGTTTGACTCGCGTTTGCTTCGATTATATTCAATGTTTGTGTTTGAGGGAACTTCCTTTAAAATTTTTTATTTTGAAAATTTGATTGTTGATTTGCAGATTTATGTGATTGGTAATTACTAGGGAATTCTGTGTTTGGATCCTCAGGATTTGATTTTTTCTTGAATAGAGACTGTCTTTGGTTATTACCGTTATCTTTAAAGGCCAATAATTGGAAAAATTTATCTTGAGAATTGATATTCTGTGACTTTACGGTAAATCGAATGTCCCAATCAAAATGGTTAGATATTTTTCGTACAAGCTCGGCTTCCCAGAAATTTCGTTCTAAGTCTTGTGCGAATCCCCACACGTACATAGCATATTCGTGATGGGAGTATTTTGAATCAGAATTATATCTGTTGTATTCTACTTTTCTTGACTATTCATCCTGACTATCTTCGTTCCAAAATCGGGCTTTAAATTTTCTTTCAAAATCAGATATATTATTGATTGAGTATTGTGCAATGTCGAACCACGAAGAAGCCGTCTTTTCTAATGTTTGGCTGATTATGATATTCATTTCGGAGCCGTCCACGTTTAACACTTCTAGGTATCTCTTGAGATCGCGTAAATATCGCATTGGTTTCTCTTTGGTATCGGCTCTAAATGTTGGTGGTTTTAGTTTGGGTCATTTGGACGAAAGACTTAAGGTTGTGTTATTTCCGTCCAAAGTTATTTCGTGTTTCGATGATCGAAATTTATTAAGTTTATCTGTTAAAGTTTGAAATTCTTCCTTGAAAGTTTTATTAGAATTTTCTATGTGAGTTTTTAAATTTTTTAACGCTTCATCGAATTTAGTAAGTGTGTTGTTATATGTTATATGTTCAACTTCGAGTGATTTTACTCGTTTTTCGTTTGACTTGGTTATTTTTAATAAATTCTGACTTGTGTTTGTCAACGCAGTTAACTTTGAGGTTATATCTTGTTTTAAATTCATTAATATGACTTCCGCGTCCTCTTCGTGTTTTCTTATTTTTATGTCTATTAATGTTTCTATATTATCTGAAAGGTTAACTTCTGGTTGAGACTCGAGGCGGAGTTCGGAAAATTTTAAAGCTACTTTACTATCGATAGACCTTTCAATGTTTTCTTTAAATTTGTCTAAATCATCATAATCTAATTTATTTATCGTATTAGCGTCTATCTCGTCAATTCTGGTTTTAAGCGTATCACTGTTTATGTTTAAAGCCAAGTACTCGGAATCGATTTTTTCGACCCGTTCGTTGATTTGTTTATTCTTTTCATCTAGATCATTAAAGATTCCATTACGATAATCAAATACTTTCATTAACACAATAGTATAGTAAATATGAATTATTTACCCTATTTTTTTAACAGCTCGCTATACTTTGGCATTAGCTTCCTGCTCAGATCCGGGTTCACAATTTGAAGACCAAGAGTCAGCTTCCAATTTCTCTCGATCATTTAACAATCTTCATTGCACTCAAGAGTTTACAGCTAATTTTGCTTCCTAGTTCCCTGGACGAAGACCTCATCAAGTGAAACGGTCACGACTCTTTTGTGGCCCTGTACAAAATATTCGACTTATTTATGTACTAAAGAGCTGTGAGCATTTGCTGACCCGGGTCGTTGTTCCGACAGCAGGGCAAGAGAGAGAGAACAAATTGATTTAAAAGTAATGATTTAATTTTAGGTCAGGTCCGGGATACCAGGTAAAGGGAATATATGCTAAAATAATCACATATTATTAATTTTTCTTCTGGTTAATAAACAAAATATATTTAACTGAGTGAATTATAAAAGAGATTATTACGTAAATTGCAGTGCTACTTTTGGATTACAAGTAAACCTATACATTAGGTCTTTATTTATCTGTCTGATTATTGTTTAATAGGCTTTATTATGCGGTATTAATATTATCTAATTGGATTGCGCCTTTTTACATTTAATATGTAACTTATTTACAATTCTAAGCGATACGTGTAAATTGCGATATCTTGTGTTTTACATTTAGATACGCCTAAATTGCGTTATCTGTTTATTGTATATCGAATATGATGAATTTTGCATATTCTATTAATTTTTATAAGATACGCTTAAATTGCGTTATCTTATATTTTATTTTGATTTTACAGAGTATGTATCAATATTTCTACTCAATGCTTAAATGCTATTGAGTAGTGACTAGTCTGAGTAAATTGCAGTAGAGCTAGTGCTTGTACTAGGCCGCGCAAAGCCTTTTATATGCTACGGAGAGAGCGCGGATTAAGCAGCTGGAATTTTGCACACTTTTGCGAATTTCTCACTTATATTAAAATTGGCGAGCAAATCTGCGCACGCTTCGCCGCTGCCGCGTCACCGCTTGCTCTTATGCTTTGCGCGTATGTGTATTGTTGGTGAGGGCTGCGTCGCTGCCGTGCTTCTTGCATAATATTTGTTTTGCTCCTCTCCCGTAGCTGCTGGCTACTCTGTGTTGTTGTGTATGTGCCATAGCGGGGTAGCAGAGCATTCATGTGTTTCTGTAGGAATAGTCGAGTGATTTTAGAATTTCGCTATACTATTTTTGTATTCGAGCCGCGAATCGTGTGTGGGGCATTGCACAAGATCAACGGCGATTACTAGCAGCGATTCTTTGAAAATCGCGAGAGTTTTCCGCACATACCCGTGATATTGTCCTATTTCCACATTAACATGTAACCTATGCAAAAGTTGAAGTATAAACGTCAGTTTATCGAAATAATAGTATTTATAAATCAGGACAATTCTTACCTTAACCATCTCCTTGCAAGGTGCATCTAACCTATAGATTACAATGATTAAAACAACCTCGACTGCCGATAGGAGCAGAAGCACAAGCGAAATTGCGACGTTGCCAAAAACGAACGGACTGACAGCACGCGATACGGGCATACCGTGATTTGCCGCCCAAAAGACAAAAAAGTTAATCGACTAATAACTTAATAATAATTGCGAATTCCGCAATAACGCAATTATTTATGGAATTCGCAATTAAATTAGGAACGATTTACGTTGGTTTCATGTTTGTAAAGCACGAATTGGCTTTGCAAACTGTATTTCCGCAGTTTTTCCTGATGAAAATAGTTTTTGATTTTTTGCAAAAAAACTAAAACACCCGCAATTTTTTTACTTGCAATTGTTAACGTTGTTAACGATTCCGCAATTAGTAGTATTTTTTTATTGCGATATATGTAAGTCATTTTCGGACTTCATGGAGCTAAACAGGTGTACTGTGCGACGCTGTGCCTCCCAACACAGGTGCGCAACACCTAACGCCTCGCATGCGCTAGGATTTTTCTTATTTAGTGGGATTTGACGCGATCGTCACGTTTGGGAGAACGCTAGGGAGAGGGGAAAATAATCACACAATGGTTATCACTTTATTGCACTTATATTTCGCCCAGCCCTTCCCTACAACGCGGTGGCAATGATGCCTCCCGCGCACAATGTAGCCACGCAGGGCTTATAGTCCAGTAAAATTAGCTATGAAATCGCCCTGCGGTAGAAGTGGCTGCATTTTGGATATGTGGTAAATCGGGGTCGGAAAAGCCGATTCTGAAATTTGCAGCTTCCTAGAATGAGGGGTTCTATGCGAAAACAGCGTGCGAAAGTTATTTTTGCTCATATCTCGAGATCGGCTTGACCTATGAGAAAATGGCTGGCATCAATGGAAAGAGCGTTAAATTTTGCATTGGAAACGATTTTTTAATCGATTCCGATGAGCGCAAGATTCCGAAATAATTAATGAAAAAGAAATTTGCTTGGTGTAGAGGCAGGGAGGGGAGTGCGCAAACGACATGGCCGCCGCCGCTCTCTCCGCGCGTAGCGGCGGGACGGCAGGAACCGAGCCGCGTTTGAATGCGTCATGCGAAAATATCATTTTTGATTTCGCGGTGACACCCAGAAAACTTTGTAAGTTACTTGAATAAAATTTTTTTGTTAGACCTATTTTTTAAGGAAGTAAAGGTAATCACAAGTAGCATGTACATACAATTCTTCTTATTAAAATTAATCTTGTGCATAATTTATGAAAATATAATTGGGATACCATTTTTAAATGTGGCTATTACACAACACAACGGGTAAATAATACAAAGATAAAAATGTTAATTTAAAGTTATACAAAGTTATAAATGATCCTGACCATCGCAACTTATTTATTTTTTGCTCTGTGTTGGATACAGATGATATCGTTCAAGTTCGTAGTAAAGGTCTAGAATCTTTTATAAATAAAAGTAAAAGCAGAGAGGATGAAAAGTTCAAACAAAAGTTCTCATTACCATCTCCGCTAGCACAAAATTTCTCATTTTCATTGCCGTCATCGTCAACAGCAAGTGTTTCAGATGACTATAAGTTTGACCAATATTGCTTTATTTGCAATGAAGTATTAGATCCTTCTCATAAAAAAGTTAACTACTTGAAACGCGCGTATACCTATCAGAATCACCTTTTGAATGTTGCTTCTGAAAGAAATGACGATGTTGGTATGTTATGGTACTGAATCGATTTACTTACAGGTAAAAAAAAAAACACAAATTCAAATAATAATTTATGGGTAACTGAAACTAAAGAAATCGCTTCCGCGCATACAAAAGTTATATGAAATATGACTATTTCATTTTTTCGAATCTAGCTGACTTTCCATCTTGGCCGTTGGCATCCCTGCTCGTTGGTGGTGACGTCAAGACTGGTGCGTAATTTGAACACCACTCAATTGGATACCGCAATGGCACCAGCGGTCTGCTCAGTCTGCAATGACGACTCCAAGCCACCAACAAGTACGTGCCCGATCTGTCGTCTTCCGTGCCACACCCGCTGTTCGAGCAAGAAGATGAACGCGGTGTGTAACAATTGTCGGAAAACAGAGACGCCAGAGACGCTTCCGTCAGAGACCTCTACTCCTGCCGTGTTGACGTCTGCAATCAAGTCGACCCAGGAGCGTGACAAATCAGCACGGAGGAAGCCCTCCCCGCCTTCTGGAAAATCTCAGGTGAGCGTTCGCACCGGGCCAGTGCTCCGAACCAAATCGGCAACACCTCGCGTCTCTCCCCACCACCAGACGCGGCTTGCGGCATCGACGCCGTGTGCAAATACGCGGTCAGGTGTTCGGAGCAGTAGTAGCGTGGCGACAAGCCCCCCTCTCCTCTCCAACACGAAGAGAGAGCAGCGTGAAGGTAGCGCACAGAGCAGCAATACCTCTGCCAGGCGGGTCACTGACATCCAGGCGCCTGCTTCGCTGGTACAGCGAGAGAGTAGCCAGCGGAGCCTCAACAAATCGGTTGAGCGGGTCACCGACTCACAGACGCCGGCTTTGCTGACTTCGGCGTCGGCTGACGAGTCATCTGCACAGGACACCGTGAACATACAGAAGACTCGAGCGAGGGACGCTCCATTGGGTGACACCAGCCTTATGGGGGTTTCTAATATTTTAATTCCGGTGAGCACGATGGAGCTTTTTTTTCAACGCTTTGACATGCTCCAGGATCAGCTTGATGGGCTGAAGGCTCTCCTGAGCAGGGGTTCGGTGCCACGTGGCATCTCCTCTGCCCTAGCAGAAGGAGGTGCTACAGTCGGCACGGAGGAATTGAATACCCGTATCTCTGCTCTCGAGACCCAGCTAGCCGATAACATCAGTGCGTCAAATAGATTGCTTGACGCCAACAAGCTGCTCTTGGGCGAAAATAGTATTCTTAGGGACGAGTTGCAACAAACGCAACAACTACTCGGAAGGCTCCATCGTGCTCGCCGGGATCATGACACGGGCTCGATGCCAGTATCGGACAGCGGTCCGATGGTGGCCTCGAGTCCTAGTATTATTATCGATCGTGAAGCCAGCGAGATAGCGGGAGCACGAAAATGCTCCTCTCCTCGGTTAGTACCTACTAGCGGCGGCGCGGGGTCGGAGAGGGATGGTGCCGAGGGGTGCGAAGTCATAATCAATGGTTTATTGAAGGATGGTTTTGACGAGAAAATCTCGGATGTGGTTGCCTTCGCACTGCTCGGAGCCGTCCTTCCGGCCCTGAATAAAAGTGATATTGCCGGTACTCGAGTACTGCGCATGCGTAGACCAGTTAGGGCTCAGAGAAACGACATGACCACGACAAAATCAGCGACACCTCGTGGTGTGCTGCCGTCACTTGTGGTGAGGCTTGCGAGACCGGGCTTGGTCAGGGAAGTCATGCGAGCGAAAAGCGCGCTTGCAAACAACTACCTGACCACAAACGACATCAGGCCCGGTGTTCTAGACCCGGAGGCTGCTGCCTGCTTGTCCGGACAAAAAGTTTTTATAAATGAATGTTGTCCCAAGAAAAATTCTCTCAGTTCAAAAACTTGAGGCCCATTGCACAGGGACTGGGCTTCAAATATGTCTGGCATGCGGGTGGCAGTTTCCTGGCTAGGCGTAGGGGGGGGGGGTGAGCGCGCGCACGTGTTCGCAACTGCTGCAGATTTGCAGGCCATTCTTACGGCGTGTCAGGCTGGCTCGAATCAACCTCGACGACAGAAAATACGGATGACAGTCGCTGAAACGGACGTAAAAATTGACACTACTTGCAACGGACCTGAGTCGGACCTGGCAGGCAAGTCGGCTGCAGCTTTGCCAATATCGTCGCCATCATGGACGACTGTATCATCTGCACTAACATCCATACAGTCGTCATCATCGTCATCTTCACCTGCGCCCTCCATCTGACTCGCGAGGCCCCTTGAGAGGGTACCAGGCGCTGGGAATGGCTTGAGGGCGGGCTTTCTCAATGTGAACTCGCTCAGAGCTCACATTGGGTTAGTTCGTGACTTTCTAACCGAGCACCCCTCGTATGACATCTTCGGCTTTGCAGAGACATGGCTGGGTCCGATTGTGGATGACAGCCTGGTTAGCATCGGGGGATATTCCATCATCAGGCAGGACAGAAATGTAAACGGAGGTGGTGTCGCCTTATTTGTACGCAATGGATTGAAAATTACAAAGGTTGTCTCTTCTGATACCATGGGTCTAGGAAAACCTGGAATCCCGGAGTATCTATTTTGCAGCGTACAGAGGGGCGACTCACCTCCGGTGCTGCTAGGTGTTATTTACAGGCCCCCGAAAATCCCTATGCAAAAGGACTCGGACCTTTTTGATGTGTTGCGGGACTTATGCGGCGAATTTAGTCATAAGATCATAATGGGTGATATGAATTCGGACCTATTGTCTGACTCGGACGATGCTACTACTATCAAGCGTCTGTCCGAAGAGTTATCTCTTCAGATCATCCAGCATGGTCCCACGTATCATACCTCATCGTCTCATACATGGATTGACCTCATCATGACCGACGATAACGACACGATCCTCGAATCTAAGAATGAGTGGCTGCCTAGTTTCGGCAAGCATTGTGTCATAGATGTCTCACTAGACATCTACGCTCCCACTCCCGTGAGTGACACTTTCTCTTATCGGAATTACAAGTGTATTGACACTTCCAGCCTTGTTGACCTCTTGTCTTGTTGTGACTGGGCGGCCATGAGTTCCATTGAAGCCGATCTGGAGGGCGCCTTATACGTTCTCAATAACAATCTAAAATCAGCAATTGATGAACTCGCACCTTTGAAAACGGTTTGCCCACGTAGGAAATATGCTCCTTGGTTTGGACCGGAGCTGAGGATCCTCATTGATAAACGCAATGCTACACTCAGGCGCTATGAGCGCACGGGGAGGGCGGAGCTTTTCGATGAGGTTCTTCGACTCACCAATGAGGTCGACATGCGTTCTGCTCAAGAGCGTGAATCCTTCCTTCGTCAACAACTATCGGACGCTCTTGATGATAACAGAAATATATGGAAGGTAATGCGTCATCTCGGCCTCCTGCCTGGGCCTAAGGAGGAGGAGTTTTTTGGTTTCACGCCGGGGGAGCTGAATGAGCACTTCGCGGGAGTATCGGTATCACCCCTCGAAAATATAGACAATGCGACGGACGCTATTTTACTTGCAGGCGAGGAGGGCTTTACTTTTAGCCCTGTTGGAATGAGTGACGTCGTCCTTGCTATATCACATTTTTCCTCGCAAGCGAGGGGTGTCGATGGTATTCCGTGCGGGGTGACAATAATTTTTATATATTTGTTAGACTGTATGCGACACAGTCCTTGTGATCTCTACTGTATTATTTTTTTCTTTTGCTTTAGCAAATAAAGACCTATCTATCTATCTATCTATCTCTCGCTTACTCGCTCTCTTCTCTCGGCTTCCGGTGGACGTCCGTCGGTGCTCCCGTCGTCGCCTCCAGGACCCCTCCCGGACCTGATAGCAGCTGGCGGCTTCGGCTCTCCCACGCCGATGTTGCTGGCTGCTCTGGTCTTCGATTCAATTTCATGATTTTTCTAATAGAAAAAGTTAAGAGACAAAAATAAGCATTGGATATTTAAAAAGTATATTTTCCATAGATTTATTCTGTAAATTTGTTTATATGCTATTCCGAATGATTCAAAGAGCATTTGAATATTAAAATTAATTTCTCGTAACTGATACGAATACACGTGAGAGATTTGGCAACGTTGCAAGGAGGTAATATACGTGTATACATGTATACGTCTGTATTAGTAGACTTATACATAGTATACTTAGCAGACGTTTTTAGTGAACATAACCATGCATACTTTGCATTAGCAAAGGTACCGAGCATTCGCAGCAGTACATTTGATTGACCATGTGCTTTATGTCGACGATTCTATTGCCTTACACGATGCAAGAGGATTTGTCTTCTCCCAGCTGGGCTCGTTCTGCTTCTAACCTAACTTTCTCTTCCTCTAATTTCTTGAGTCGACCTTTTGCATTTTCAGATCTGCGTAACATTGCTTCGTACACTTTCTTTTTAACATAACGTCCTTTCCACTTGTAGCTCGACATCTTGGTC
>QLSS01000185.1:214634-233288 GCA_024372645.1 Trichomalopsis sarcophagae | reverse complement strand
AGTCTCTATTAAGAGAAAATTAAAAATGTTCATCGGGATGATTTATTTTGGAGGTATACGTTTATGTTAATATTCTGAAATTTTGAGGGATAAAGGTAAAGGCATGATAGAGCATTGTTTGCAACATCATGGCTCTTTTTTTTTTAGTTTTAAGTTATATTTAAGTTTTTTTTTTGTATGCCATCCCTATGTACAGGCAACTTGTTTGCCGCTATAGGATGTCTATCAAAGGCATATGTATATGGTATTAAGTAAATAAATAAATAAATACAATTAATTGTATGCAGGGGATAGTGTGGGAAACTTATAAATTTACCATACTCTCCCCTGCAATATAGCCATATATGGCTATGTTGCTTCCTCCTAGAGGAAGCTTTGTAATAGTAAAATTTTCAGTTTCGCTAAAACTTCGTAGAAACGCATTTGGAGGTGTTTAGAGTTCAAATCATGCGTTTTTAGAAAAATGTGAAATTTGAAATCAAATAAATTGGTCTATAATTGTTTTCTGTATGCTTGGTGATGTTTCCAGGAAATTAATTAATAGATACAGGCACATACAGTTTGACTCAATGCCTTTTATTCAAGAGCGAGTATCAAACACAGTTGTAGTTAATTATAAAATCAATTGAACAATGGATGACTCTCGATGCAGTATGATTATCTTCTTTCTTCTGCTCTTCAGAGACCTATCCCTTGAATGAAGTCTTCTAACTTGACCATTCCGACTGTTTTAGTGAGTGCGTCCACCAACATGCCTCTCGAAGCAACAAAGTCCAATTTGACCTCTCCATTGTCGATGCATTCCCTTATAAATGAGTGATGTTTTGTATCTATATATTTTGTACGTGGGTTGTATCATGAATTCTTGACTGGGACGGTCACTCCCTTGCTGTCGCAGTATATTACCAGAGGTTCCTTTTGGCGAATGATAAGAAGTTCGATGGCCAATCTTTGAAGCCACAATGCCTCTTGCATGGCTGACAATAAAGATAAGTATTCTGCTTCAGTGCTCGATAAAGCAGTTCTCGTCGGCCTTCTACTGCTCCAGCAGATAGTTGCACCACACATCATAAAGGTGTATCCTGGTGTGTAAAGAGGGTCTTCCCCGTCGACAACTCCTCCAGCATCACAGTATCCCACTAGATGACAACTTTCATTTCTCGAGTATCTGAGTTTAAGGTCCTTTGTACTTTCCAGATATTTTAGAATCCTCTTTAGCATATTCCAATGCGATTCATCATGGGAATGGGTGTGCCTACTCACCACTCCAACAGCATGTGTCAGGTCCGGTCTCGTAGCCTGTACAAGGAACATCAGCGAGCCCACTACACTCTGAAATGGAGCACCCGGCGGGTTAAAGGTTGTCTGCGGTGATGATGATCTGCTGTTTTTCCCAACAGGGACCATGGGTGTACTCGTTGATCTACAATTCATCAT
This sequence comes from Trichomalopsis sarcophagae, assembly GCA_024372645.1. NCBI lineage: Eukaryota > Metazoa > Arthropoda > Insecta > Hymenoptera > Pteromalidae > Trichomalopsis > Trichomalopsis sarcophagae. The sequence continues at coordinate 231,851 of QLSS01000185.1, read as the reverse complement.
ACTGTAGTTGGCCAGTATGTTGTTGATATAGTCAGCTTGGTCGAGTTCAATTATTCCGTTATTTCTATCTTGATGTACTCTTGTCCCCAAGCATTTCTTTAACAGTCCGAGATCCTTGAGGGTACAGATGTTCTTTAGTCCATGTTTTATTATCTGATCATTTACAAAAAGAGGAACGATTATACACTTGTTACGATTATAAAAACTATATATACATGAGTCATAGTTTAGTTGAGTGAGGTTAAGACTTCTGAGGGCTGAATCAAGCTTTAAATTCCAATTTCGACTCCCCTGCTTGAGCCCATCAATTGGCTTATATAGAGTCTACAGACCATACCCTCTCGACCTCTGATGACATAACCTTGAGGTTGCTGAAGAAAAATTGTTTCTTGAAGATTTACATGGAGTAAAGCCGTTTCAATATCCAAGTGAAAAATGCCCAAACCTCTTTTAGTCCGGGAGCCAGGGTGGTTTTCGTAGCCGATGAGGTCCCACGGCAACACCAAGGTTTTTCTTATGTATTTTTGGCCGCTGAACACGAATTTCGAGGGTCCTCAGTCGGAAAATGCCCAGGAAAATTTTTACAGTCAATTTTCCGGAAAAACAGGGAAAACTGCCATTTAAAAAAAAAATATCTTCGTATTTTTTACAGGATTCTAAGACAAAAGTAATTGATTTAATTTTTTGATTAAACGCATAGTTTTCCCGTGAAAAATCATCAAAATTTGCGAAAAACGCGTATTTTTCGATTTTCGCCGTTTTTAGCACGATTATTGCGCAATTGTACGCATAGCTATTTTAATTTAAACTGTGNTTTGATATCTTTTTAGAGGTTAAGAACTCGCTGGAGTCGAGAAAGTTTAAAAATCTGATTATGTATATATATATATATATATATATATATATATCGAAGCAAGATTATCAACAAAGAAATACAAGCTGTGTTGGCAAATCTCTCTCAACATTTCACCGTGTCGAAATTTAGTGATAATGAATAAAAATGATTTTTATAAACATTCTATGTTTAAGAAAAAAGGTTTGCACGTGATTTAACTGATATATTTCATACGAAAGTGTCATTTAATACAGTTTTAAGACAGAAGAATTTGTTTACTTTAAGTTGACAGCCATTGCTCTCTCCTGTGTTAAAGTATAGGGTACCCCTTAGAACATCCTTAAAGAGCCCACAGTCACACGGTTAGTGAAATTAAACAATTTGTTGTATATCCCTCAATTGATGATGAACTTAATATATATTAGTGTCAACAGTAAAAAAGGAGGTAAGGTAGCCTTCTCTGGAGCCGAGTGTCAAGTTTATGACAGAAAAAGTGTACTCATCACTCAAACACATGAAGTTACATTAGGTTCTGAGACCGGTATTAAGGTTGCGACTCCAGAAAGTATCAATTTAATGCACAGACGTATAGGACGCTTGAACACAACCTACCTTAAGCAACATCATGCAGTAGTGGGTGTGGACTTTATAAACAGAGATAGTGACAAATGTGAAATTTTTATCGCTGGCAAGCTAGTGCAAAAACTTTTTAGATTGAACAGCACACGTGCTATTGGTTTACTTGATTTAGTGCACAGTCACGTTTGTCAGTTAGAAGAAGCTTCTCTAGGCAAAGCCAGATATTTCGTTACATTTTTAGATGATTATATTCAAGAAAAATATTTGTTTATTTTTTTAAACACAAGGATGAGGTTCCGGATACTATCATCAAATCCATTAAGTGTACAGAAACTCAAACAGGTCAGAAACTAAAACGACTGTGATCTGACAACGGGCGTGAGTATAAAAATACAAAGCTGAGATTATCATTGGAGCAGATGTGAGTGAAGCACCAGTCATCCATACCCTACCAGCCCCAGCAGAATGGCAGGAGCTGATAAGGCTCGACTGGTGGCTCAAGGCTTCTCCCAGATTAGAGTCAATTTTGAAGAGACGTATGCTCCAGTCGTGACGTTCACGTCACTCAGCCTTCTATTCAGCTATGCTTTACAAATAGTCCGGGAGCCAGGGTGGTTTTCGTAGTCGATGGGGTTCCACGGCAACACCAAGGTTTTTCTTATGTATTTTTGGCCGCTGAACACGAATTTCGAGGGTCCTCAGTCGGAAAATGCCAAGGAAAATTTTACAGTCAATTTTCCGGAAAAACAGGGAAAACCGCCATTTAAAATAAAATATCTTCGTATTTTTTACAGGATTCTAAAACAAAAGTAATTGATTTAATTTTTTGATTAAACGCATAGTTTTCCCGTGAAAAATCATCAAAATTTGCAAAAAACGCGTATTTTTCGATTTTCGCCGTTTTTAGCACGATTATTGCGCAATTGTACGCATAGCTATTTTAATTTAAACTGTGCTAAACTACTCCTCAATTAGTCTACTTATGCCCTAAAAATATTCGTTTGAATAGACTGTAACGTTTCATGCATGTTAATTTACGCGTCAAAGAAAAAAAGGTCCCCGAGGCCAATTGAGCTCGAATCAATCACCAAAGCCTTCTTATGCAAGTATTTTGGCCAGCTATTTACGAATCACGTTCGTGATTTTCCGAAAAATTCGTCTAAAAGCGATTTTCCGGAAAATTTTATTTTTTACTTTTTCTGCCCGGAAAAATTTTATTTCGATTCTTTGTACAAATTTAGAAAGTGTTCTAATACATTTTCTCGTTAAATGCATTGTTTGTTGTTGAAAAATCTTTGAAGTGCTGGAAATTCAACTTTTTAATCGCAAGTTTAGTGTTATTCAACGATTTTTCAACGCGAAACAATGCATTTTTCGAACAAATGTATTAGAACACCTTCTTCTTAAATTAATACTAAGAATCGAAATAAAATTTCTTTGAGCCGAAAAAGTGAAATTTTTTCATATTTTTCCGGAAAATCACCTCGACACGCATTTTCCAGGAAACCGCCAACGTTATTTGTAATCAGCGGGTCAAAATACGCATAATAAAAGCTTTGATGATTATCTGGGAATGCAAAAACGTTTTTCCAAACCAAAAAGGTCCAATTCTTGATTTTACGTGATATGATTATTTTTGAAAACAGGTAAGTTTACTATACGAATTACTATAAAATTAATATGTAAAGTAGTTGGTGTGATTGGGTAAACTGCAATTATAGTTTTTAACAAAATTTTATCTCATTAGGATCTTTATAAAAAGCAAGAACGTTTATGTATACTTTAAAACAAAAGCTTTGTTTTTTAATCACGGTTTTGCGAATTTTTGTTACAATTAAATTAAAATTTGGCGCCTATTGAGTAATTTGTAACTATTTACAACTAATAAATAAATTACACTTTAAATATCTTTCTATTCTTCTAATAGCGTCACATTATAAACATTCTTACATGTATCCTTTTGGTGGCAAGCACAAAATTTATAACACGCTATTTGGGACGCTACACAAATACATGTCTTCCTTGAGCACACTTTACATAAATAATTTGGTGTTAATTCATCGGTAGAGGGTAGTAAAACTTGCACTTTCTCCGACGACGATGAATCCATATTGCGTTGGATCTAATGGTACAAATTTATCTAAACATTTTGTTTGCGTATAAACTATATAGTAAGTTCTTAATATATGTAATCTAATCGAGCGAGTGGTAGGTGGCAAATCTTCGATAAGTGAGTGTTTAGCATGATGGAAAGAATATAATCGAAGTTCGTTAAATGTTTTGCAATTACAATTCTTTTTCAGGACTTTAACCAAGAATTCTTCAGCATTTTTTATATCACAGTCGATTGCGGTTTCCAAATTACCTGCGAAAATTTAAGACAATATTAATAATATTTTTGGTTTATTTTTCAGTTTTATTCTATCTAAATTTTGTACAAATATAAATCAATAAAATTACGCACTTGTGCCAAATTGTAATAAGTATTTGGTAGGATCGACTTATAGAACACTTAATTTTGTCCCAATTTTACTGGTGTCATCGGACCCAGTTAAATGATGCAGCGCTGGTAAAATGGAACACAGATCTTCTCCACACTGAAAAAAAAAGTTAATAGCACTTGGCTCAAAAAGCAATGTTAGCCGGAGTAGTCTCCGGTTCAAACAACCGAAAAGTCCGGTAGTGACAACCGGACTTTCCAGTAGCCTATACTGTGCGCTTCCCCAGTAATAGTGACATTGATCGATACAGTAGGTATTACCGAGGCGGTCGATAACCACATAAACAAGAAAGCCCACTTGAGCGTCCACGCCTCGTACTCGTGAATATCTTGATTTGTATTTGATAATTGTAATAGTTTATTGTGAATTTTCAATGGAACTATGGACAATTTCACAAGGGATTTATTGAAAAGCTGGGGCCTATTCATTATTCATTCAAATATTTTCAAATTTATTTTTCGAAAAATACCGAGCGCATTTCCTAAATACCCAAACTTTAAAGAAAAAAGTTATTACTTTGTAATGTCCTGTTACATTAACTGGACATGAGTCCGGTTGTCATTACCGGACTGACTCCGGTATGTGCTACTGGACGTACAAAGTACGGCCAACTGAACCCCTCTCTACTGGAGCACTCCGGTAATGGTTACCGGATTCTCCAGTAACCTTAACTTTTTTTTTTCAGTACATGGAGTGCAGCTAATCGATGCAAAGGTACATTTCTTTTACTGTTCGATATACCTACTTCAATCCAAAGTGTCTGGCGTACAAATATGAAATAAATATAAAAACGAAATAGTTATGAGAAAAACGAAAAAGAATCTATAATTATACCTGCAAACCAAGCTGTTCAAAAGTTTTAAAAAAATATAATGCTAGTACCATTACTATCGTGTCGCTTGATATTATGATACCATGCTTATAACCCTCGTTAATAAAATTATGTAGATGAATTATTATTTTAAGATCAGCATCTTCCATATCAAATCTCTGTAAACTTTTCAAAAAATTTTGTTCTGCAGTGGGAATATTTGAACTGCACGCATCATCATTAATTGTACTACATACTAATTTATAATTTGAAAACATATATTCGTTAAGAATATATTCTTTCAAAAATTTTTGTAATAAAACCTTATTTTCAGGACAGCCCCAAAACTTATCTTCTTGTTTCGGCAGTATAGTGCTTTTTATAATATTGAAAAAAATTGGTTATTGCCATTAATTCGTGGGAAGTAATGTCCCAGACAGCGACAGTTTCTTTTTTTTTCGTCGATCCGATTATTCCTCCTGAACATTTAGATGATTTATTGATCGTCTGTTCTAGCGCTTGATCTGTAGCGACTGATGTATATGAAATGTTTGTTTGTTTCCCTGTGAATCTTCCTTTTAGAAATTCCTCCAAGATTTTTGGAACATAACTTTGAAGAGTCTGCATATCTTCTAAATATACATTACACCAGCGGGAATAATTAACTCTATTAAAAACATGAAAAAACGGTTGTAATTTATACACCGTCTCTAAATGAAGATTCCAATCTCCACTGCGATCTGCGCGTATTAAATCATGCATTAGATCAATTAAAATCAATACGTTATTCCAGTACGCAAACATTTCTGACTCTTCACATCTTGACGCTATAAACTTATGAAAATCTACCGATAAATCATGAAAACTTGATTCATATTCGGAGAGTATTTTTTTAATTTCATCAAAATTTTGGCATTGTTAAAATCTTTTAGCATTGTTAGACTAATAATTTGCTGTTCATACTGTATTAACTTATCTGAAGTAAAATATTCTTTGATTTGCAATCGCCTTAAAGCTTCCGACAAATAACTAAAGGCCTTTACTGAACGAGCGTAATGAGTTCCATTTAATACCTGCTCAGTAACGCAAATCCCAAACAAAGCAGTCTCTATAAAGATGCTTTCGACTCCGCTATTTTTTAAGTATTTTCCAATGCAACCAAGAAAAACCTATATAATATGGAAGTACCCGAAGCAGATTACAATTTTTTCAAATTCTTTTTCGCGTTGTAATTTGATGTGCCTTGCTATACGGTATACGCCTTCATCTCATGTAACAGCTAAATGTGTCTGACTTAATTGGCTTAATAAATCCTTGAAATTACATAAACTGGTATATACAGTAGAATATTCCGTTACAGGCGACGGTATAATAGGTAAAAAGCCTACTACTTGGATCGGTCGTAAATCTTCAGTTATCACAGAATAAAAAGAAATCCACGGTGGTACCTGCTGTTCTTTATCACTATCTAATGAAAAATTTTGGTCGCAAGTAGAAATTTTTATTCGACACAAATTCCATATATAATCCTTTAAATTTAAGCCATTTTCATATGCTTGTGTCGTAAACATTTGATGGTTAACATTAAGAGGGTAATTTGAAGGAAGTTCAATTGTATTCATCGACTTAACAAAATTTTTTACTTCTTGGCACCTGAGGGTACTCGTAAATGATCTAGCTCGTTTATCAATTAAATAATCAGAAATATCTGGTTTTATTCCTTTTAAATCCTTACTGAAGAAAACGAATGCGGTATCATGCATGGAATATAATCCTGAAACGGTCGATTCGTTATGATCGATATTGTCAAATGCATCAGTAACGTGATAGTAGGTAAACTGTGCGGGTACCAGCTCATGCGGCTACCAGCTCATGCGGTTCCCAGCTCACCCCCACTCTTTGCGGCTTCCAGCTCGCTCCCCCTCTCCGAGCGGTTACCAGCTCACCCCCCGAGCCAGTGCGGGTCCCAGCTCACCCAGGGTTAGCGAGAAAAAAATTTATCGGCGGCCGAGATTTGAACCCGGAACGTTCAATATATCAGGCCGAGATCTTACTCTCGACCCATCGCCGCCCTTTTTAGTCGCTCGCATATTAAGCGTACTCTTCAGTCTCCGAAACATCTTCCAATCCATGTGAACATTGGTGAGATAGTAGAGTTTCATGATTTTTACATTTTGCAGAGCGCAGGTGGACTTGTAGGCTCCATTGTGATTGGTGCATACAGTCACGATTTTTGGTAAATCTACCGAGGGATATCCGTAGTCACAGATATCAGTGGCGGTGAGATCGAAACGTTCTAACCATCGTCGACGTAGTTCTCCTCTGACGAAGATCACTCTGACGAGCAGCTTGCCGACCTCGGTGTAGGCTATGTCGCCCGATGACCAGGATAGCCCGTGATGGCTGCGCTCTAGCCACTCGTTCTCCTTCCTATACTTTTCCGTGAGTCTTCTCCAGGGAAACGGTTCTCGAAACAGCAGGACTACAGGCTCACTCTCGTCCGTGAGCGAGACAATAGCCAGCTCCTTGAGAACGAAATCGTTTCCAGACTGCTTGAAGCCTTGCATATTCATAGCGTACTCCATCATTACACGAGCTTCTTCACGTCTCCGCTGACAGGACTATACTGAATGATACGATCGTGCAGGATGAGACAGTAGGCCGAAGTGTTGGCGGGAAAATTATCACGTGACTCGAATTTCAGACGAACGTCGACAGGTGCGCTCTTCAACGTTTCGCTCTGCTTGGAGCAGTCGATAACGAAGAGAGGTATATGCGTGATAAAGTCCGCCTTCTTCAGCAGCGGCTTGGGATTCTTGTCATAGTAGGCGTTCTGGAAATTTGCGTACATATCGTACAGTACACTGTACTGATTTCGATTGATATCGAGATTCAAATTTCCATAGGGATAGTACTGGGAATTGAGGAAGAGTTTGACATTGCTGAGATTGCAGTGATCGATGCGACTGGCGTTCGCAGTTCTCAAACTCTTTCGATTAGTCTGCAGACCGAGAACGACGAATCGCGGCTTCTCCAGATGATTCGACGTTTTTACCGTCCACACGTGCTTCGTGGAGACGGGAAGGAGCGGATACTCGTACAATTCCCAACTGCGAAAACTCATGCTGATAGGCTTGTTCTTCTCCACGGACTGTAGTAGACGAATTTTGTGCACGATCGACGCGACAACGTATCGCATGAGCCACTCGATTTTCAATAGTCTAATATTCACGTCCTCGTAAACGTCTAGTCCAGCCGCGTTTCTGCTAGAAGTCTGCGTCACTGCATTCAGATCGCTTCGCGATCTCCTCAGTATGAGCTCGTGCTTGACGTTGACCACGATTTTGCGATAGTCCTCGGCAAAGCCGAGTATCATACTGAGCGGTATGTTGATATCGAAATAGCCGTCATTGTTGGTCACTTGAAACGTCTCCTCGACGTCTAACCAGCCGGCGTTTTCGAGCATCGAGCTCTGATTGGGATTGAAAGAAATCCAACCTTTCATGAGCGTGCTAAGACCGACATTTTTAGATCTGTCGATTTCCACGGCATTTATTTCGTATCGAATCTCCTCGAACATGTGACATATCGCGTTGTTGACCAATCGCGTGCGCTCCACGGCGCTACCGTCGGCTTTCGTCAGTTTGCCGTGAATAGGTAGCGAGCTGCGCGATGGAAGAACGTATAGGTCTTAGATGGCGTGTAGGGCTGATGAGCGTGTAACTCGTAATGAGCTACAGACTCGTCGAAGGCCACCGGCGCCTGTATACTCAGAATTTCCTGCATTATTATCATTATTATTATTTTCCACGAGGACGTACTCTGAATTTGAGACTCTTCAGGAAGTCTACGTTTTGTCGTGTTAGCGCTTTGGCGATTCGCTGACTACTGATCTTGCTGCGTCTCGTCGACTTGCTTATATAGCCAGCTCCGACTTTGCTGCTGCTGCTGTTGTAAACGATACCCATTATATCTGTTTTAGGTGTAATCTGATGGTGATTATCTATCCGCGAAAATTAACCAAGCGATTGTCTTGATCGACTATGCGCACTTGAAGCTGATCTATACTTCTCACGGTGATTGGTAGATAGATCACTTGCGAGGAAATTTCGATGATCTTGTATCCTGGAGGTACAGCAGGAAAGAACTCGTGAATGGTGTGCACGCGCTGTCCGTTTATATAGGCACCCGAGTTGATGTTACACTCGATTCGCAGAGCGTTGACTTTTAGAATAGCTACAGGTCTATCCGAACTGTGACTCACGTTCTCCGGTAAGATGCGCTCGGTGAAGCCCAGCAGTGAGCCGATCGAGTCTCGCGGACGAAAGTCGATCGGATGACTGCACTTTATCACGCTACGAAGCGTATTATTGTTGGGCTTGAGACTGAACGATATACTCTTGGGAGTCAAAGCTTCGCGAAGGTAAACATCGATATCCGCGATTTCATAGCTCACCGTAGGTAAGATAATTTCTTCCCCACCGACGTAGAACTTGTTATTATCCGTGTCGATATTGGGAATAGAGTTGAACGTGAGCAGTTCAACTAAGCCGAGAACGTAGATTTTTTACTTCGAGAGCTCAATCGGTGGAAAGTACTGAGCTTCGAGTACAGATGAAGTTCCGGAGAGAGTCAGAGTGAGCGAGCTATCCATACTGACTGTTGAATGCTGAATGAATGTACATTCACGGCAGTCGCTTCTTATATAGCTTATTACTCAAGAACTGCAAACAGAGATGTCCGCAGTTGAAGGTGTTGTAATCTTGATATCTCTCGTGATTGTAGTGAATCTCGTTCATTCCCAAGTACAGCATCAAGTCCAACGGAGGCTGTAGATCTCCAAAGCTATCCAAGTAAACGACGTTGTCGTCTCGTTTACGATACGCTACCCAGTGAGTTCCAGGCCCGCTCGCATCGTCCAAATTCACGACGGCTGATTCGCGCTTTCGTGGACCACTTGCAGGCATCGCGTTACGCATGAATACACCTCGAAAATATGGAATTTTCAAGATTTTAGCGTACTTCGCGATGTCCACGTCTGTCAGCGCCCTCTCGGGCAAGCTTATCTCGAAGAAGTTTTTTTTCTTTAAACTGCTTCCGTGATAAGGCTTGAGATGAAGGCCTAATCCGGTCTTGCCGGCTTTCAGGCAGAGTCCCTTACCCACGCTGATATTTTCCATCGCTCTGTTATGTCGACGAGTCTCCTCTAGCTGATCTTTCGCAGCCTTGGAGTCGTTGACCGCCTTGGTAATACCAGCAGCTCCTCCAGCCAAAGCACCCGCCGCACGTCTCAGTCCAGCGAAGATTGGTATGAGGAGAGGAAGAAAGCCGCCTACTTTATGAGGTAGTGGCAGGACTCGTGGTATGGTCACGTTATCTCTACCACCAGCTTTCTTTACGGCATCGCGAGCTCCTTTCAAAGCCGATGCGATGACTTCGTGACTATTAGTACCCTTAATCATCGCTCTCGAGGCTGCCTTCACTATGGCGTTCAGCCTCGTGGATGGTCTCCTCTTCGTCGTAGCCATCCTCCTACTCTTCATACCCATTCCTAATTTCAATTTTATTTTCATCGCTTTCGATACGGCGTAAGCGGACATTTTCTCAGCTATTTTCGCGTCTTTCGCGATGAGTCTCTGCCAAGCTTTGTCGGATAATACTCTATCGGTCTGATTTCTAGCCTCTACGTTCTCACGATTCTGCGAGTACGCTATATCGTGCTCGTATAAGGTCCAATGATAACTGATGTAGGCGGCTATAAAAGCAGCCTATTTATAGGAAATTGATCAGTCTTAGCCGAGATTTGAGAGAACGAACTTCAGAGAGCAGGCTGTGAAGCTCCCAGTGGTCAACTTTGACACTATCACCGAGCACGGGGAGAGACGCATGAAACGTCACGGATCTCTGCTTCCCGACAGTATACGCGCAGTCATTTGCGGGCCATCGAACTGCGGTAAAACCAATAGCCTTCTCGCTCTCATAACGCATCCCAACGGACTTAGATTCGAGAATGTGTACGTCTACTCCAAATCGCTTAATCAGTCGAAATATAAATTTTTGAAAGAATTGCTGGAACCGATCGATGGTATGCGCTACTTTGCTTTCAGCGAGCACGAGGAAGTAGTCCCACCTGACAAGGCACTACCCAATTCGATCATGATATTCGACGACGTAGCGTGCGAGAAGCAAAATAATATACGCGCATTTTTCTGCATGGGTCGACACAAGAGCGTCGACTGCTTCTACTTCTGTCAGTTGTACGCTCAAGTGCCGAAGCACTTGGTGAGAGATAATATCAATTTGCTGATTATATTTCGACAAGATGAGGTGAATTTACGTCACTTGTATGCGGATCACGTCAAATGCGACATGACGTTCGCACAGTTCAAGGAGTTATGCTCGAGCTGCTGGTCCGACGATAAGCACTCCTTTCTCATGATCGACAAAGATAGTTCGATCAACGAGGGTCGTTATCGAAAGGGTTCCGACTGTTTTGCTATAAATATAGGACGATGTTAGCGATCTATAACAGTCTATCACTAACCGTTGAAATGTCAACATGTCTGATAGTAATAGTCAGCAGAAGCATATACTCGAGCAGCTCGTGAAAGCGCAAAGCGCAGTTAAGAGAAAGTTTGATCTGTTGAAGTACGGTAAAGAAAACTTTGAGATAGCTTTGGGTGAGACTTTCAAGCCGATCGTCAATCCCTTGCAACAGTTAGTGATCAATTCTGCTAGAGAGCAAAAATTGTCTACTGCTGCTGCTGCTGCAAAAGAACGGATAACAAAATCTGACGATGACTTGTATACCGATTCTACTGCTGAGGAGAATAAGACTTCTCAAGCGAATGAAACTATACAGGCTGCGGCTGCTGCTGCTGATACAACGTTCGAATCGGCAAACAGCGACAACGACGACGGAGCAAAATCGCTTTCGCTTCTTCTGCGTCGTAAAAATGTGGATAAGGTTTACGGCGTGCGGAAGGAGCCAGACGGCGGCAGATACAAACTCGGTAAATCAAGAATAGAGTACGATGGAGGTATCATTACAGTCGACGATAGAACTTTCCCGAAGACCGACGGTCTTCTCGAACTCATCGTTGCCAAAAAACCGAATCGTGCTATTATCTCGGTTGCAGATCTAAAAAATTATCAAGAATTACTCGAATTGTCGAGCGTTCACAGGAGAAATTTCCATCCCGATGAGATTTTGCGTTATCACAATAGTAAAAAATACGACGACATTATCGCTCCTCTCTTTCTATCCAACCCAACATCGTCCTTACCCTCGAAGAAGAGGAAGAAAAGTGATGGTACACTCCTTCCACCCTACAAAATCGCTAGGAGAGATACGAAAATGGATGACGTTGCGACGCTGTGCCTCCCAACACAGGTGCGCAACACCTAGCGCCTCGCATGCGCTAGGATTTTTCTTGTTTCGTGGGATTTGACGCGACCGTCACGTTTGGGAGAACGCTAGGGAGAGGGGAAAAGAATCACACAACGGTTATCACTTTATTGCTCTTATATTTCGCCCAGCCCTTCCCTACAACGCGGTGGCAATGATGCCTCCCGCGCACAATGTAGCCACGCAGGGCTTCTGTTGGCGCACTCACGCACGAGCCGCACTCGTGCAGCAGACGGCAGGCCTCAGGCCCAGGTCCAGTCCGTTGACGGTTGGCTCTCTCTCTCTCTCTCTCTATCTCTCTCTCTCTCTCTCTCTCTCTCTCTCTCTCTCTCTCTCTCTCTCTCACACACTTTCGCGCACGCTGGCTCGACGCCTCGCGTGGATGACGTCGAGGTGTGCGCCCGCACCGCACACCACTCTCTCGTCTCACTCTCTCTCTCTCTCACACACTCACGGCTTTCTCTCTCGCTCTCTCTCTCTCTCTCTCTCTCTCTCTCTCTCTCTCTCTCTCTCGCTTACTCGCTCTCTTCTCTCGGCTTCCGGTAGACGTCCGTCGGTGCTCCCGTCGTCGTCTCCAGGACTCCTCCCGGACCTGATGGCGGCTGGCGGCTTCGGCTCTCCCACGCCGATGTTGCTGGCTGCTCTCGTCCTTTGGATGTTGGTGGCGGACTGGCCGGCCTCCTCCCTCTCGTCAGGATGGTCGCTGGCTCGTCCGGGCGTTGGCACTTCCTAGTGCCAACGCGCTGCACCTGAAACACACGCGCACTCTCGCACTCTTGGGAGACTCTCCCAATCTCCTCTATTCGTCGACCTCGGGTCGACAAGCAGAGGAGAACGCACTCAACTCTCACAAACGTCGACGTGCTCCGTCGACAGTCGTGAGAGAACTCTCGGATTTCTCCGCTCGTTCTCGCGCTCGCTCTCGTCTCGTGCTCGTCGGGCCCGCGCTTCTTGCTGGCTCCCCATTGGCTGCCAGTCCGCGCGGATAGCAAGCCGCGCATCGGCGCCCGCTGATTGGCTCGCGACATGCGGAGGACCTTTCAGCGCGCGCGCCGACGAGGCTAGCTCTCGCGCCAACGATGCTCACTTTCGCGCCGACGATGACGGTTAGCTAGCCCGTTCCCCGAACTTGACGACAGGCCGGCGCCGACAACAACACGTCGACTCGCTTGTTTCTTCCGCGCACTCAGGGCTTGGCCGCATCGAACGAGGTTCCTCGTCTCGACGCGGCTGCGACGTTTGCAACGTCGCAACGTTTACTGGGACGATCCGAATGAATTGATTGAACGACTTCGTCTCCTCATAGCTGAGATATCAGCAGGAAATCCTAGTCACAGCAACGAGATTCATTCGATTATCGAGGAGCTTACCGAGGCTGGCTATATATATTGAGACTCTCTCTCTCTCTCTCTAGGTTCATCATTCACATCATGAGCGTCGACGTGTTCGGACGTAACTTGAAACTTGGCGAGGGTGGTCGAGGACCTCCTGGCCACGGTTTCAAAGTCAGCGCCGATGGTCAATTTGATTTGGAAAATAAACGCTTGTGCAACGTAGCTGCAGCGTTGCAGCCAAACGATCCCGCTAATCTTCGCGTCGTGCAGGAAGAATCGAAAAAAGTCATCGATCAGCTATTGCAGCTGTATCGAGATGAAATCGATAAGAAATTCAGACGCATCGATATCGAGATCGAGACTATAAAAGCCGTGATCATGCAAATCAATCGAAACATTCACTCTCTGAATAATGAGCTGTGAACATGTCGAAGAAAGCAATCGTTGAGGAGCTGCATAGGCCAGCTCGTCGTACGTACACGCGTTGAAAATTCGACGTTCGTGGATTAGACGAGACTTGGCAAGCTGATCTGGTTGAGATGCAGCCTTATTCGCGAGAGAACAAAGGCTACAGATATATGCTCACTGTCATAGATACGTTTTCGAAATTCGCTTGGGCCATTCACGTGAAGAGAAAAACCAGTAAAGACGTAGCAGCTGCTATGAAAATCATACTACTGGGAGGTCGAGTGCCTAAAAACTTGCATACCGATCGTGGCAAAGAATTTTACAACTCCACCTTTCGGAATCTCATGAAACAGTACGAGATAAATCTGTACTCGACGTATAGTAATCTCAAGGCTGCGATCTGCGAACGCTGCAATCGTACGTTAAAAAATGCTATGTGGAAGCAGTTTAGTTTACGCGGCAACTTCAAATGGTACGATGTGCTGAGTAAACTCCTGATTGCCTACAATAGTCGCAAGCATCGTACTATCAGTATGAAGCCTAAGGATGTAACGGTTGCCAATGTCGAGCTAGTCGCAAAAAAGTTTGCACACGAGGCAGCAGCAGCAGTAGCAAAGCAGCAGAAACCAAAGTTCAAAGTCAATGACAAAGTCCGAGTGAGCAGAGCGAAAAATTTGTTCGAAAAAGGCTATACGGCTAACTGGTCAACCGAGATATTTACTATCTCTCAAGTCAGACGCACGAAGCCAGTGACTTATGAAAAGAGACTTTCGCGATGAGCCCATAGCTGGCTGCTTTTACGAGCAAGAACTCTCGAAGACGGCCCATCCGGACGTCTATCTCGTCGAGAGGGTCTTGAAGAGACGTGGTAGGGAGGTATTTGTAAAGTGGCTTGGATTTGACAACACTCACAATACGTGGATCGACAAATCTCAGTCAGTGTGAAAAATATTTTATTCCTCGTTATTTATCTTTGTATTTGTCGTAAAAACGACACACAGTTTATTCATAATAATAATAATAATAATAATAAATACATATTTAAAGAAAAGAAAATTCAAGGCTTCCGTTCTGCTTCTTAGTGACAAATAGTCTGTAGGTATTAGCTGCAGCTGTCAGTGTGTAGAAGTATTCCTCATTCTCCTCCTCCTCGAAGGCTACGGCGAAACGTTGTGGTAGAAGAAGCTGAGATGAGTCGTTCAGACGAGCCACTGCTTGCGTTCCTGACTCGGTGCTGATGAGTTGGAGTTCTGTAACCATGTACGTTACATCTTCCTCCAAGTCGGCTATCGTCTTGTTGGCGAGCATGTTGAATGTTCTACGACTGTCAAGCTAATCATTCAGAGTAGACAGATACCTGGCTTATATTCACAGCTCGCCCCTCTCTATCTCCAAATATTTTGCTCCTCGTGACTATGTTATTTTTTGTCGTTAAAATGACATTTTTTTTTCAATTTTATTTCAAACAATGTTACAATGTTCAGGGAGAAGAGGAGAATGCAATGTTGCTGCTGCCTGCGTTCTTCGTTAAGAATAGCTTGGAGCTGCTAGCTTCTTCCGCCGTTCTGTTGAAAAACTCCTCATCCTTGTCGAAAGCCAAGGCGAAGCGGTGGGGTAGAAACGCCTGCACAGTATCGTCGAGCTCCGCCATAGTTCTCCTTCCAAATTTCGTATTGACCATCCTGAGCTTGATGACCTTGTAGACTCGGCCTTCCTCGAGCTCGGCAATCTTCTTCGTCGGGAGAAACTCCTTAATCTTGGCGACTTCATTTAGCTTTTGTAGATCCATCTTAACTACTGCTGCTGATCTTTCTTACTGATATTTTGTAGCTTACTACTGCTGCTGCTAGTGCTGCAAAGCGAATGAATTCTCAGCGGTGACGGCTCGACTTATATTCGCTTCATCGTCCACCACTCGCGCTCTCTTGTAGGCGCCCTCTACCTCGTCAGAAGCCGCTCTCTTACTGGCGCCCTCTATCTCGTCTGCCGCTCTAGGGATTTTGTAATGTCCCCAAGGAAGCGTATCAGTGGTTTCCCCTTCGAGCAAATATCGCTTGTCGTCGTTGGGACTTAGAGCCACCTTGCTTTCTTTCTCCGATCTGAGAACGTGAAGTCGTGAGCGAATATTACACTGCTCTCTCGAGATCGTAGCGTTCTCGAGTAGGCAGCGTACGTAGTCCTCGTAAGTGAGCGTCTTCTTCACCACAGCACTCTTCACGCCTTTAGCCTTCCTGATGGACATCTGCTGACCTTGAATCTGAACAGCGTACATCTTGCTGCGCAAGCCGACGAATTCTGTCATGATCTTACCGTTGCATTCGTCCTTCATGAGGCCGACGATCTTCTTATTGGCGCGCGGCATTTCGAACGGATTGTCTTGCGGATAGTCCGACGTGTCGAACTCGTGGAGATCCTCTTTCATAATCTCGTAGACGTCGCGGCCAGTGATCTCGTACACCAAGCTATCCGTATCGGTATAGAGCAGCTTGCAGTTGTCGCCGAATCGGCTCCTCATGTAGTCGTAGTGAAATCTGTACACGAGCGACTTGGAGAGATCGAGAACGCTGAGTCCCACGTAGATTTCCTTGGTGATGCTGATCTCGGTGCGAGCCAGTTGAATCGCTACGAGATTCTCGTCGAACACGGAGCAGCTGTGGAAATTCGGCTTGGCTGTGAGAGCCTCAGCGCCGTAGCGACCTTTCCACTTATTCACGAGCTTCACATCGACGCGCTTCCGCTCGTTTTCCATCGTTTTACCGTAGACCGCGTTGTTCATGAGTTTGAAAAAATTCTTCTCGAACTCGTTCTCGGCTCTCTTGCGCATCTCGCTGTTGAGATCGATGTAGTCCTTGAGCCATGCCTTCTGATTGAAACACCTCTGTAGCTCTGTGAATTTTCTTCAAGCGGAGACCATGCTTCAGCGCCTACTTGAGACTTCTGTAATGAATGACGTAACGCTCTTTGTCGTAGAGCGTAGTCATCAGCTTCTCTTGTTTCGACTCTGGCGCTACTCTGTGCTCCGGACACATAGGCCTTGTGAGAGTAGTGGAGTTCCTCCGGGTATTCCAGATCCACCTCGAGGATGTAGCCGATAGGACTCTCGTCGGCAACGTCGTAGAAACTCGCGTTCTCGATGTCCTCGATCCACTTGAAGCCGGAGCAAGGCAAGGATTGCGTCATGGCCAACCCTTAGAGGTTATTTACGTCAAAGTACATCAAGTCCTTGGTTTCCTTTGTCGGATCATAGTTCTCGATCATATACTTATTGTTGGCCTCTGCGTAGCGATTACAGCACTGACTCACACCTCCGCGGATGCCTCGCTCGATAAAGAGTAGCATCT
>QLSS01000185.1:179497-209972 GCA_024372645.1 Trichomalopsis sarcophagae | reverse complement strand
CTCGCTCGATAAAGAGTAGCATCTCGATGTCGGTGAGCAGCTCGAGTTCTACGCCCGTAAACTTGAGCATCGCGTCCCACAAGAGACCGGGTTTCGTGTAGTAGTGAGCCGCATCCAGACCGTAAGCCTTCATGCAGTTGTTTCGAAAATTCTCAAATATCTCGGTGAGTAGTAGCACATCTGTCTTGAGATACAGATCCGAGTACTCGCCGAGCGTCCGAATGTCGAAAGCCTGTCATACCCAGTCGTCTCCTTCTCCTCGGCTTTGGTGATGACGTACTCGGCGGCGAGCTCGGTATTGACCTTGATCGACTTGTGTTCGACCAAAGCTAGCTCGATCTGCTCTTTGAAAATGCTGACAGCGTCCTTCATGAAGCTCTTGATGTCGATGTGTTGCACGTTAGTGATGATGCCACTCCTGATGCGGCTTTGGAAAGCCGAATGCACATCATCCCAGGTGACTCGTAGCTGCTGGTGCTCCAGGCCACCTCCTCGCTTCAAGCTGCCTTCGAAAACTCTCCAAATGCTCTGGAGATGAGCGTAAAAGTTCTGCAGCTGTCGAATTTTACCAACGGAATTCGTTGACTGCTCTAGCAGAGTGTTTAGCGAATCGATGACTACTCGCGCAATATCCATCCATCGCTGAATGTCCTCGGCGTTCGCGTCAAGACGAGAGCATGCTCTCAGATTGTCGATTGTGAAAATATAATACTCTGCGGAGAACATGTTGTCGCTTTGAAAATAGCTTCAATAATAAATACTAACGCTCGCTCGCAACGACTTAAATACACGTCGTCAGTCTGCGCACGCGCTGGAGAGGTGACAAGTATAAGCTTGTTCTACGTTATTTTTGATTTTTTGCCGTGAAAATGACAGTTTTTTTTTATTTCAAAATAAAGTACATATTAATAACACACGTCTTCTCCAAAGACACCGCGATACGTCTGCATCCACGATCTCAATGCGTGAACATTTCGTCCAGCACATTGAGGATTGGTGGAGAGCAGAGGATGATTCTCGCAGTCGCCTGTCTTGGGGAAATGCTTGAGCGATGGACAACCCAAGACCTCCATATCGATGACTCNATTTCTTGCCGTGAAAACGACAGTTTTTTTTTATTTCAAAATAAAGTACATATTAATAACATACATCTTCTCCAAAGACACAGCGATACGTCTGCATCGGCGGAGAGCAGAGGATGATTCTCGCAGTCGCCTGTCTTGGGGAAATGCTTGAGCGATGGACAACCCAAGACCTCCATATCGATGACTCGTATAGTAGTCGACAACGACGCTAACCTCTCCTCCAACCACTTCTTCTTCTCGAATCTCTTGACGTAGACGTTCCGGGCATTCTTGAGACTCTTCTCGAGAATCTTCACTACGTCGTCGTAGCCGAATGTTCCAGCGGACCAAGGGATTCCAATCAACTTCCTCTCGATCCAGATGTTCTCGCGACGTTGCTCGCTGCTCAAGCTAGTCCACTCGAACGGCGGCTCGAATTACCCTCGAGACTGGCTATAGCGAGCTCCATCTGGATAAAGTGACTGCCAACCTTGAAGCTCTGCAGATCCAGAACGTAGTCGACGTCGTTGTCCTCGTAATAATGATAAAAGTTTCGCAACTTCTCGGAGATGATCGTCGTCGTCGTTGCCGCTACGGCTGCCGTAGTACAGAGATCGGGAACGTTTGCAGGTAGCGAGAACATGCTGTAGGTCCACATGCTGCTTGTTTGAGAACTATACGAATAATAACGCGCTCTCGCTCGCGACGTCCTTCCTATAGCCAGCAGGAGATGCGCGAGAAAGGTGCGCAAACAGTTATTCCATACGTTTTACGAATTTTTTTTTTTTTTNCTCAAGCTAGTCCACTCGAACGGCGGCTCGAAGAGGTATACGTCGATCGGCGATGCATCACCCTCGAGACTGGCTATAGCGAGCTCCTTGTGGATAAAGTGACTGCCAACCTTGAAGCTCTGCAGATCCAGAACGTAGTCGACGTCGTTGTCCTCGTAATAATGATAGAAGTTTCGCAACTTCTCGGAGATGCTCGTCGTCATCGTCGCCGCTACGGCTGCTGTCGTGCAGAGATCGGGAATGTTCGCAGGTATCGAGAACACGCTGTAGGTCCACATGCTGCTTGTTTGAGAACCATACGAATAATGAATCGCTCTCGCTCGCGACGTCCTTCTTATAGCCAGCAGGAGATGCGCGAGAAAGGTGCGCAAAGAGTTATTCCATACGTTTTACTAATATTTTTTTGTCGTGAAAACGACAGACTTTTTTTCAGATTTTATTATATCAAATACATTTACATCCAATATTTTTCGAGCCACTCTGCGAGAACTGTTACATTTAATTTAGCGCAAACCGGGTTCGAGCAATTCTTATGGTCCGGGTAGTCAACGAAGTGGCCTGAACATAATTCTCTGAGTGGTGGACAGTTATAGTCGGTCAGGTCCACAACGTTGACGTTCGGGCACAGCAGCTTCATAATTCCTTTCTTCTCCGCACCCTTCACGTATATCTTGGTGGCACATGCCACGCGATCAGTGAGCTCCTCTTCCATCCGCAAGAAGGGGACCCATCCATCGTTCCAGTCGATGTCGTGGAAGTTGTTTCTTAACCATTGGTTTGTCGGCAGATACTCTGCCGCAATATGCTTCGTGCAGCATATCGGCGGACTCAGTAAAATACTTTGAGCCTCGGCATTTTCATCGCTAAAGCGACTTGGTATTATACCGATTTCTTTAGCGATAAATTAGCCTTTGAAAGACTGAAAGCCTTGGAAGTCAATTATAAACTCCATTTTTCTGCGGCTATCTACTCGATATTCTTTCTCAAGAAGTTGAGAATCGTTTGACTTTCTCACGCTACCGCTCCGACTTTTATACATTAAATTAAAAAAAAAATGACGAACAGCCGATTGGTGGGGGTAATTATTCAATGATCCACAGACCATGAGAGGGAGAGGAGAGCGGCAGCACCGGCACCTTCCGCGACTCCTTCTCTTTTACTTGGCGAGAAGGAGGTCAGAGAATTCGTTGGAAGTTTCTTAGGTCTCGTGGGATTTCGTATCCACGGCCTCGCACTACCAACATATTCTGCTTCAAGCATTTTCAAGGTCATGCTGACGGTTAAAAAAAATAGTCACTGTCTTACGTTAAGATAGATTTGTAGTCCTTAAAAGGACTGATTTTTTCAAATATTATAGACACTATGATGACGATGATGACGAGGACGAGGACGATGAAGACGTCGATGGCGGTGGCGGTGACTCTACTCTTGACGTACCGAGCCAAGAAGCCGCTAGAAACGGTGAATGTACTCTCTCGATGTCCACCGACGCCTCCTGATCAGATGTCGTGAAGAGTCGTCGTCTCGCCGAATCTCGCTCTTCACGCGGTCGTGCTCTTGGAGAGTCACAGGGTTTGATAACTTGTCGTCGTCGTCTCGGCATGTCTGCGAAGAATGAGCTCTCTCTCGAGCTCGCGCAGATACTTATACTCTTTAGCTGCTGGTGATGAACTCTCTCATAGTGGAGGGGGAGAATAGAATATTCCACGTTTTATATTTTGGTGGCCCTGAAAAGGGCCGATTGTTTCCTACTGGAAAAATCGCTGCTCGACGAGATCCCAGAATGTTCTAACTCGACTCGAGTTTGGCGAGGCTCGATGTCGAGCTAGCAGAGCAGCAGCTTCCGAGTAGATTCTCAAAATTTCTACAATCATTGCCAGTTTAAGATTTTGGGCTCACGTAGCGTGGCTTGCGCATGAGCTTTCGTAGCTCTTGCTGTCGCTCCTTGCTGCGACTTCGAGGTGCCCTTTGACGCTCTATCTCAATAGTCTTCGGAGGAATTTCACGGGCCGAAGGCGACCAGTGGATTTCTTCGACTCGAGGAGCAGCAGCAGCGGGTTTCGGCATTCGCCGTCGAGCCTTATGAGCTTTTCTCGGCGTCTCGGCAAATGGTGCTCTTGAAGCCGGTGTGTGCGGACGCTCTCGACCCTTCACTCGTCCCATCACCGGGTTCAACTTCTGTGGAACAGTCAGTGGACGCGAAAACTCGTTAGCCTGCGTCGATCGCAGAGCGACCTCCACAGGGTAACGATGCTCCCGAGCCTACTGACTGCTATCTCCACCGCGACTTGCTGCTGCTGCTGCTGATGCTTCTCCCATGGCGAACGATGAATAACTGATAGCGCTCGTCAAAGCGCGCTCTCTCTTATACCTTCGCACGGATCTGTGCCGAGCCAATAGCGCGCTGAGGAGTGGGGTACGCGCTGTAAGAAGTCTTTACTGTGCGCGCTCTTTCGCGCGCGCGCGTGCGGTAAAGATTCTCAAACGTTCTTTGCTGCAGTGCTCGGCAAAGATTCTCGCTACGGCTATATCTCGCAGATAGCCGTCGTTGACTGTAAATTTTGTAGTCCTGAAAAGGACTGATGGAAATTACATGCGATCGACGCTGGTAAGAGCCGGCCGCTTCGCCTGTGACGATTCGCTCTCTCGGTGGCTACGCGTGCGCGTTTTATTGCGAGAGCGCGGCTGGCGAGTAGGGAACATCTACCGTTTACTACTCGCTTAACGCTGTTGTCGCGAGCGGCGCATGCGAGCACGGCTGGTTGGGGGGCTTCTGCCGTCGTCGCTTTGGCTCCCCCAACGGCGCGTAAGAGAGAGAGAGAGTGGAGGAATCTACCGCGGCGCTCGCTCTTTGCGGCTAGCGATATAGTGGGGGACATCTGCAGTCGACTGCTCTCTTAACGCTGATCTCGCAATGCATTCTATTTCGCTCTCGTCGTCGTCGCATCACGATATTAACTCCCTGCGCGCGCTACCGTTCGCTCGTGAAAATGCGATTCTAGTCGTCGCTTTACGAGCGCGACTCGTGAGAGATACTGGAGGAAGCCTATCGCTACCGCTTCGTTGTCGCGACGCGTCATATCCTACGTTAGAGTTCTGAAAAGAACTGTTTTTACATCTTTTTTTTGTTTCTACGTTAAAAAATATTTTAGTCCTGAAAATGACTGATTTGTGCCGAAGGTTATAGCTGTCCATCATCGTCCGCTCGTAGACTTTACCTCCCCGCGCGAGGCCTCTCGCTATCGTCCGCTGTCCCGCGAGATGGGTGGATCGTCGCTCTGCTGCTCCCATGACGATCGATGAATGAGTGATAGCTCTCGTCAAAGCGCGCTCTTTCTTAAACCTTCGCGCGCAACTGTGCCGAGCCAATAGTGCGCGCGCTGAGGAGTGGGGGTACGCGCGCTCTTTCGCGCGCCGCAGAGAGAACGTTCTCGCTGTGCTGAGGAGTGGGGGTACGCGCGCGTTCTCGCTGTAAGAAGTCTTTACTGCACGCGCTCGATCGTTCTCGCTGTAAGAAGTCTCGTGCACACTCTTTAGCGCGCGGTAAAGATTCTCTCTCACAAATATTTTATATCTGCGTTTAATAATTTTGTAGTCCTTAAAAGTACTGCTGTATAGCTACCCCGTACATTTTCATCCCTCTTCTCACCCACTCTCATGATGCTGCTCGACACAAAATGAGAGTAAGATCTCGGCCTGCTGAACGCTCAAATCTCGGATTTTTTTCCGCCGATAAATTTTTTTCTCGCTAACCCTCGGTGAGCTGGGACCCGCACTGGCTCGGGGGGTGAGCTGGTAATCGCTCGGAGAGGGGGAGCGAGCTGAAAGCCGCAAAGAGTGGGGGTGAACTGGGACCCGCATGAGCTGGGACCCGCATGAGCTGGTAGCCGCATGAGCTGGGACCCGCATGAGCTGGTACCCGCACAGTTTACCTACTCCTCTTTTTATTTAAAGTCGTATTATTCTACTACTCACGAAACCAAGCTCCACTAATTAACGTCCTCTCCCAAAGGTCATGGTAGTACCCGTGGAAAGTATAAAGTACGACTGCGGGCACTATTACCTTATATATTCTTTAACATTAGTATTACTAACCTTTTTAAAAATTTCAATTATACATACATGCTTGTTATTGTCACCAAAACTATGCTACACGATAAATCCTTCAGATGCTGGAAGACTTCGAAATCAGTAGCCTGTAAAATATGTACAAAAATAAGTGATTTGTCAGCTGAACCCCTACTTGAAGCTTATCTTACCTACATTATTATCTGCATTTGGCATGCTAAACACCTTTCCAGTAGGTTATAACCTGTTATACTCTTCTCCACCACCTTTAAGCAACGTAAAACCTTCAAAACATTTTTAAACTTATAAATAACACTGAAAAAAAGAATCTTCAATCAATTACTCTGTACGTAAGAAGATTACAACTGTACATTACTATAATATCTGAAACGAACTAGCTTTCACAACTGTAAACAACTTGCGCACTTTTAAATTTACATTTAATCACTGGAATGTACATTGATTAATAGTAATGAAAAGAAATTGGCTACAGTTACGAAATTTGTTTTAAACATTTAATCGTAATAAAGTAATTTTAAAAAAGCAGACATAACCCTAAAAGTATTGGAAGTAAATATTTGATAAGTGTTCTCATATTAATTACACACATAAAGATATTATTGTGGAATTCTGGTGAGGACGTTGTGGTATGGACAAAGAAAATCAAGTCTAGTTGTGTGCAGTAGTATGAGGTTTATTCTCTTATTTGATGCTTCGTTAGCTGTCCTACCTCGGCAAAGGCTCGTGACTATCTGACCATCGCTTCGGCGGTCACCGAGCATAGACGCGCGATAAGAAAGAGACAGCAATAGACGCGCTGTGAAAGAGAGACGGATATACAGTTCGGTCGCGGTCTCTCTTGCTCTCGCACGGACTCTTAAATACTTTCGCGCCTCCTGTTCACGCATGAGCATTATTGAAACCTCTTTTGATTACAACAATAGACTACTCAGATGAGCTTTCAAATGAATCAAATTAATTAATTACTGAATATTACCACTATACTTAATCTCAAAATACTATACATCAGTTCATCCAGTGATATCACATATTAGTAAAGAAGTGCAAATACTATGATGCTTATTTCCTGATTCCTTTATCCTTTTCTTTGGAAATAACCAATTTAATGTCAGGTAAACATTGCTGATCTCGCACATGGTCTCGTGTATTGAAGTCGGGTCACCACGGAAAAATACGCACTCCTGCACGTATTACGTAAACACAAAAAACGCGGGAACATTATAGGTTAGTTAGACCGGTTACATCTTGAAATTAAAATACGCCATCTTTATGAGACTGGCGTATTGTCGAGTTTTAGCGCGAGTATTGAAATTATGAAATAGGCATTGTAATAGTAGAACTAAACATGTCGGCGTTACAGAAAAAAACGAGTTGAGTAACATTAAGGATAAAGCACAATTCCAGAACATTTATTTTATTGTTTACTTTTGTGTGACGTCAGAACCACATTACAATTGCAAAACTGCATACACACATATATATTGTCCTATAAAATTGCTATAAGTAGTGTAAGCAAGATTATCACATAAAATACCACGCCAGCACAGCGTTCAGTATAGTACAGACCATGCACGTAGATATTTGTAAGGTATTTTCGTAATTAACAATTAAAATGTACCTTTTAGACTAATTGGAGTTACTATACCACGACATGGCCAAGTAAATTGTAAAACAAACAATAAAAAATGCCTCCCAGGACCGCGTGGCCGATGCATCGAACTCTTAAGCGGTCCCTATAGACTAAATTATATAAAAATCTCGTTACTACTGTTCACAGCAGTATCATAGGAGTATGAATAAGATAAGTAAACAGTCAGGAAATATCTACGGGGATTGCGCAGAGGATGCATAAAACTCATACGCGGTCCCTATAGACTGAATTATATCAGGACAATATTTCTACTGCTCACAGTACTTTCACTATGTAACATTAACTTTCGCGATTAGAATTACTATTTCTTTGTAGAGTATTTTATGTGGTAATCTTTTCACTAGTACCCATATTACTACTGTTGAACTGGTATAAAAGCATAATTGGTATGGCTTATTATATAAATTGCGTTTATATAAGCTCCAATAGTAGTAATGTGGGCAAAAGTAAAAATATTTTTGCGGGACAGTGAGATGTATTCGAGTTTTTTGAGAGGATAGTAGCTGATTTATATAGAGTAATGTGGTCGAGACATACGAGAGCATACGCGTTAGGATTTTAGATACACGGAGAAAAATATATCAGTAAATACTGTTAAAATTCCCATTAAAAATTACTATACTACATACTAAAGAGGAGACAAACTTGAATTATAATAAATCTTAATACATAGTATAGTAAAATTTCGAGTCATCAAATTTTACTATACTGCACATTAAATTTTGTTATACTATGTAATCAATTTTATGGAACTTGAGAATTTTTAAATTTTATGAAAATACAAAAGTTTAGTATCTATTTTAGCACTCATAGCATTCTTGGTTGGTTCTAGAGGAATTTTTGTTGTTCGTTTTTTTGCTCACAACGCAAGCACTTTGTAAAGACCGTATTTGATAGGAATACGGGCTGCGTGAGTTTTACAAATAATTATTTATTCGCGAGAACTAGCATAAGCTCGGACACTCTAGTGCGCGGACGCTCTAGTGCGCGGACTGTAGGCTGTCCGCTTTTGGTGGACGATGCTGAGTCCGCTTTTATACTTACGCGCGGACGTTGTGCTTGTCCTGAAGTTCTTACTTTTGTTACTATTGGTTTTATAGGCACTTGATTATCTTACTATTTACTTCTTTAGGATTTAGGTTATTATATGGATCACTCTTAATTAATAGAATAATAATCGTAGCAACTGATTGAATTGTTATCTTTGTTTTATTGGAGACAACCCAGAACTCAGCAGACAATACAGTTTCTTACAAGATGTTATTACTTGTGCGTTGATATCTTATAGTTAATTTGATGTTGATACAATAAAACTAAACTTACAGTGTATTCGTTCTGATATGTGACCTGAACTGGATAGTCCTTCGTGGCACGACAGATGCTAATTGATCTTACTCTACACGATTACTCGTAGCTAATTTATGTACTGTTAATCTAATTTGCTCTATGGTTTCACACTAACGCCGGTCTGCTATCGACGGGCCCTTCGCTTGTTGCACGATGCAGACTCTCAAACCAGAAAACAAGGAGTTCTACTATAACTTGTACACAGAGTTTGAGTGTTTTCTAGGCACTCAATAGGCGATGCGTACAAAGGTATAGCATTCGTACTCGCTAACCGGGTACAGCTACACGACGACAAGTTACTTATACAAAAGGCACTCCGTGGATCGTTTCCTGGCTTTTTAAAGCCTCGGTGACGATTCAAGGAGTTGTGAAATTGCGTGAAACGCGACAACGATCAACCAATCAACACCTGACGTGCAACGACGATGTACAGAAGTAAGTCAGTAGTACGCGCGTATAGGAAACGCTGACTCGTAGGTCAAAACGAACGCTCCGATGTTCGGCGATTGGTTTTGTGCTGTTGCAATCGGTTTTATTATACGTCGTCTGTATTGGTGCACGAATGCAGTCGTACAGTCGATGTATGTGTGTATATATATATATATATATATATATATATATATATATATATATATTTATTCGTAATCGCTAAGGTGTATAAACGTGGGACATTACACACTTCTTACATTTCACACATTTTCAAACGCTTATACAGATACAATTAAATTAAACCCTAATGTGTACATATATCGCAAACAAATTACCTAATTACGCAATTTCGCTATCGCAGAACAATTTAAATACATTGATTTTTATTTTTATTATATACCGATCGCAAAGTAATTTCATCACTTGCGAGTAGACTTTACGAGATGCCCCCTAACGTCAAATATATGAATGATTGAATATCGAGATTTAAGGAATACGATCTGTAAATAAAATGCAATATACATTAAGCTAACAATTATTGATTTTTATGATAGGTTATAAATAAATTACTTAGAAATTTCAATTTTTAGTACTTCATTATTTTTCAAACTATAATTAAATCCACGTTTTTCTTATGTATTGCAAACCATCTGATAATTTTGTCAGATGAGATATTACACTGCTGTAAATATCCTCTTCTTTCAGTACATTATATGTAAAATTATCAACATCATAGATTTTATACGATTGTAGGTGTTCACTATAACAATGATCCTGCAATTTTCTAGTTACATTACCTCAACATGCAGTATAAAAGATTCTCTTCTCTCTTCTAAAGATAATCGGTGAGGCCTTTCAGAAGCTTCATTAGTCTTCTTGCGTTTTGCATTTCGTTTGGGTATTATAAGGTAGGGCAATAAATAGAATACAAAGAAATTTTGCTTTTCTAAAAAAAAAAACGATTGTGTTAAAGAGCAAGAATATACATTATTATCAATTATGATAGAATAAAAAGAATTGGAACAGTTTAAAAACCTTCATTTAAAACACCGGATTTCAGAGTCTGCAAAAGTGCAAGATCGAAGACAGAGCTAATCTTTACAGTGCCCAAGTGATCAATAAGACAATCTCTTATTTTAGACCATTTCTTAGCCTCAAGAAATGACTTGTCTGGATGTAATTCGAAGAAATCTAGAACTAACTGTAAAAAGCTTTAATTTGGGGCTTACGTATTAATTACATGCAAATTACTTATTTAGATGGGTACCGAAGATTGACCAAAATTGGAAGTCTATTAAATACAATGATTCTGTTTACCAAACTTGTACCAAATTATTGCTTAGCTTTTTTCATTTCCAAAAATAGTAATAACATGTACTTTTTAATTTATTGGTAAGAAGTTATGTCGAAAATTCAAAAACAGTTTGAGGAGTTTAGCGTATAATCCAGTTTTTGCAATCATAGTATACGAATCAAAAGGTACATGTTATTACTATTTTTGGAAATCCTACATATTTTAGAAGATAAATAATTGTAACAATTACCAGTTTACATCCTGCTTGAGTTTTGAGACAAGGGAATCTTTCAAAATACTCATGTATTTTCAAGTCCTTTAAAAGAGCCTGTCTTACACGAAATGTCTCAGTCCACTAACCTTTTAACCTCCTCCCACGGATCCAAGTTGGTCTTCAACCAGTTCAATTTCTCAATATCTAAAAAAGATTAAAGATGAGTGTTGATAGGCTGTACAACCGATTTTAATTATTTGTCAAAGAAAAACTTTTACATTACCTGCTTCAGTAGCAACATAAGATACTTCTTTGAGAGTTCTTGATTCTAAGAGATCTGCATCTCGTAGACACCCTTTCACATAACTGAAGTGGTTCCACAGCTTACCATTTGCTAAGTTTCTATATGTGCTTTCTTGAGCAAAGGGTACGTAGTACGTTGACGCAGATTCTCCAGGAAAATGGTGAGTTATTTCATTAGCTAACACTTCAAATCACTCTCGTGTTATCCTAAAAGTAAAAATCAAATTGTACATAGTATAGGTAGTAAATATAATATAAATCACATAAAACTCACATAAATTTCTGTAGCTTCTGCGTTTCATTGATGTTTTTGAACTGCCACTCCTTCTCTCTCTCTCTCTATGACGAGTCTCACAAGCTTGGATCTAACGGTTCTTGGTAGTAATCCATTTGCCTTTCGACTTTTCTCATAGGCTTTGAGTATTTCTTTCCCCTTGGTACAGTTTTTCATGCAGCGAAGAAGTTCCTGCAAGTACAAAGTAGTATAGTATACATCAAAATTTTAACAAAAAATACTATTAAACATACAGTGCTGATGTGATTGTTGTTTTCAGTAGGACTGTCGATAGCAGTTGTATTTTCCTCAACAGCCTCTGCAGGTACCTCGACTGGGATAGTACTCGCTGCAACCACAACCGTTTTGTCTTCAACCTCCTCCTTGTCTGCTTCACTGTTGACGTCCGAATACTCCTTGACGAGGGCTTCCTCGTCGTCGTTCTGTAAAAAGTCAAAACTCAGTTAATTTTTATTTTAACAGGACACGCAACCCACAACTTACGCTTTCGTTAGCATTTAGGGAGAAAAGAAGAAACAAAACGTTAATATGAAATTGGGTTACCTGATTAATAATAGATTAATACCATGAATTTTCATTCGCGTCGAGAACTCAAATATTCTCCGATATAATGATACCTCTTACCTCGAAACTCATCTCCGACATTCTAACAAGGAAAAAAATCTACCTGTTGCATACATTTATTTCAAATCAGAACTCACTGTACCAACGATTTTTTATAAATAACCTATTAATTGAGGTTAGTTTTTTTGTCGTTGTTGCGTATTGTGTAATTTAATGTATTATATTAGTAAAAGTAAAAAAATAGAAAAGAAATAATCGGAACTTACGTTTTGATCACACCCGACGATAAAAATCTTCGACACGGCTTCCTGGACACCAGCAAAATCCTCGTGCCCTAAAAAGCACTGCACAAAGAAAGGCTTCCAGCACGTGGTCGACATACCGAATTTCCTTCGCGACCGCGAGCGTATAGTTAAGTAGGACGGTTATTATCCATAGTAATTAGCGGTCACGATCATCCGTGCGTAAACGCCATAAATTTTGTTGAAAACTTACCACAAATTTTACTATACTACGTGTTAAAACGTATATGAGCGTATATCGTAACTTGTTTTTCATAATTTTTGCTATACTGCAGAGCAGTTTCTTTAAAGCTACATGTTATAAAATTATATAAACATTATAAATATTGATGTTAATATATTAAAATTCCCCCATAGATCAAGTTTGTCCCCCGATTGATGAAAAGTATAGTAATTTTTCATAAAAAATTTTTCTCCGTGTATTTTGGAAAAATCGTGCTGAATATAATATTAGGAATTAAGATTTTTAAATGTAAACAATGTATACTGTATTCAACCAAAAACGATTATCGCATTAAAGGAATTATTGACATAAAATAATCAAATAAAATTGCAGTGTTGCCAAAGATATTGCGGGTTTCTTTATAATTATACGGCTATGGATATGCAGTAGGAGAAGGTAGCAAACCTATAATGAATTAAAATTGGGTTCCCGAAGTTATTTGGATTATCTACCTATCATATTAGTACCTTATAGAATCAACTTCCATTGTCTATACGCATCGCTTTAAATTAATACTGAGGTAGATGATTTTAAATCGAAAATTTCTTTGTTGATATTATTTTGCACATTGCGACTAATCAGGCCAAAAATAAAATAATATTTAGTATTCTGTAACCTTATTTTAAATTTATGATTTGGAGTTAAATTTCCGAAAGTTAATGATTTTTCAAAGAGAAGCAATCCATTTGGAACAAAAATGTATTCCAACAGTTTCCTCTTAAATTTGCGCGAAAAATGGAAATTAAAATATTTGGAACCGAAAGGTGAAAATTTTGGAAAAATTTTACAGGAAATTATTTATTATTATTTAATGCACCACTTTAGCGATACTTTTGCAACACCTTGCGGATTCTGATTCAAGAGGTGAAAATTCGTAAAGAATAACCTTGGTAGACCCTTCGACCTCCATGGCTCACAGACACTGATATATGGGCATTTTTAATCCCTATTAGTATTATGTTATGAGCGTTATGAGAACCTATTATGAATGTCTAGACTCGATTACAGATCAAAAATCAAATTGGAAATTTAAGCACCATAAAACATAATTATCAACATTGTTTAAATGTGTTTAACTAGAAGAAGATTTGTATTTGGTTGTTTTTTAGTGGTATACGTATTATATTATATAATATTTAGAAATTACATAAAAATATATTAATTTGAAACATTTCATTAGAATTTTCAAAATACATTTACTAATTAAAACTACTGTTACTAATGTAAAAAAATTAATCAAATGGCTAATTTTTAAACATTTGTACATATATATACATACACACATACACACACACAATTGTAAGCCGTCAATTTTCTCTATATTAAAACGCTGTAGTCAAGCAGCTGTTCACGCGCTCTTGAGAGCGAGCTCAACAGCTGATCTGCGCTACACGCAGCATTGTGCGCATCTAAGTATCTAGCGGCCGGCTCGAGACATGTTCACTCACGATGGCCTCCGCCAGTGTGCTTGTTTTGATATTTTAAAGCGTCCTCCGCTCACCACGATAAATTATTCGGATCGGCTTTTGAGGTATAACTATTATAATCACGTGTTAGTGTTAGTTTGTCTAGAAGGAGCGCTTCAAAAGGAACAAATATTTAACAAAAGCAATAAGAAGCTTTAGTTATCGCTTTGAGGTTATGTCTTGTTTGACTACTCTTACTGTTGCTCATGCTGCTTTTACTACTGCTATACAGCGTCGATACCTTCTTCCTGGATGCATAGTCTGGATAAGGATGGACCGTCATTGCTTGTGCTGCTTCTAATGCTGTACTGCGGTACCTACTTCTTACAATCTGTCTGCATGAAGATACATCATCGCTCAAGATCCACCACAGGTATATATATTTATTCTTGCGTTTATTATTTTTATCATAGCTATTTTTTAAGCGTTATGTGAAGAGAAATCAATAAGTATGTAATTGAGTGATATGTTTGTAGAGCTGAACATTTCACTTGAAACTGGAATCTCGCTATCTGGTGGTGTTGTTTAGTTTTTTCGGGTAGTTAAACCATTGCACAATGATCCTGAAGCAGAATTTATGTTATCTGTTGGTACTAGTTGATGTTGCTGACTACTGCAATCGCTTGAATACGATTTTGGAGCTGAATGCATCATTGCTTGGGATCACTGATTGGTTTTACTATCTTATTAACCTATTTAAAATTGAGTCTGCAGTATAAATTGACAGCAAACAGGTCTTAAACTACAACTGTAAGAGTGTTTAATGTTGTAAGTATATTCAAAATATTATAATGACTTGTACATACATTATAGTATATTATGCAATGGGTACAGAAAGACTGTATTTTCAAAATGAGAGTGCTGTAACGAGTTTTGAAAATACAGTCTTTATGTACAAGTTACACACGATATTTTATACCACGAGAGCCGAAAATTCACATTAAAGTTGTGATTTTGAGTTTAGACTGGTATAAAGTTAATATTGTGTTATTTGATAAGGTTAGCAGTCAAGTACTAATTGCATATTCTTAGTGCAACATTTAGTTTTGTATTTGATAATACTGCTTTTATAAGTAAAAATAATATCTAACCAGAATTTCTTATCAGTTGCAGATGCATTTTTAGCAATTGAGTCAATATCGCACAAGTATCAAAGACTCATAGTGTAATACATCATCAACAACTGCTGCACTTGCAAGGCCAGCTATACATTTTCAACAATTTAGTAAGCATAACATCAGACTGTGTTAGTCCTAGCTTTAGTCCTAGCGTCGCATAAATCTGCGGTATTTTCAGGTTCAGAAAGGGATAATTACTTTGTCGTTTACCTCGGTATATGAATAGGAATTTCACCTTTTATAAGTTATGACATTTTCAACTACCAATTTTTAATAATATACGTGAAAAGTAATTTTGACCTTCTGGACCTAGAAATTCAGCAAAGAGCCGAAATAAAATTTGTAACATGGAACCGGACCTAGTTATAAGTAAAACTGCCAAGGCAGTTAGTTATGTAATGATTTACAAAATATCTGTAAAAAATGTCTGACCTACAGATAAAAACCATCCTCAATGGTATTGTCAATATGTTCCTCATGCGAAGGTTTTTGAGAACAACACATAAATCATTTTTTAACTAGAAATCTGAAATTTTGTATAGATGTTTTGTAAGGCATTAGAAAAACAACTGCCATTGCAGATTTTATTTGACTTTATTTTGTTACCATGTTCACCTGTAATCCTTCACACGGGTTTTCAGATAGCGACTGTGATTTCTCAGATCAATTTCCACAGAGGATCTCTTAGAGGCAGTGAATTATTTTTCTACCTGCTATTGTATTTTTAAGTATTCAAAATTATCATAATGCCTGTTACTCAAGTATATAAAAGAAACTGTCAATTTGAAGTAACGTAAGAGGTACTTATTAGCACATTTATCATATGCTGATGTAATGGGCAAACTAATTATAACTTTCTATACTTATAAATAGTAATATAAGTCCAGTGAGATGAGTCGTTTTAATACTAATTTGTAAGTCTGACATTTTTAATATATTTTTCTGTGAGTCTAGGTGAACAAGCAATGCTGCATTTAATGGGTATAATTGTCTACAGCATGGACTGAGGTACAACTATGGATAGTGGAAGTGTCGATGATCAAGCTATCAAAATCTTGCAGTCGTAAGGAAGCATCACTCAAGACTTTATGTCAGTACTGCTTTACAAGTGCATCAATGTTTTTATTAGACACTTCGATAATTACTATTGTTTGTAAGTACAACCAGTTTTTAATGTAATTTTCATATTATCTAGGTGTACAATCAATTTTGCATTAGTTGGCATCGTGGTCTAGTAGATGGAGAGGAGTAGGATTGAGAGAAACAGCCATATGTCTAATAATCGATCACACTGGATCTTAATAACTATATAAATTTCAGAAGCTATATTCTCTATATAACTAATGTAATTTCATGTTATTAATTAATGTTTATACAAGTACACTGGTTATAACATGCAGGTTATACGGATATGCAATCAGGCATTCAGTGCAAACAAACTGATTTTTTTTTTTTTTTTTTTAAATCATTTATATAATTTTTATATAGTTTTAATTGTATTATATTGTACTTTCAGATGAAGAAATATTGGCACGACGTTGCAGCAAGGAGTTATAACTTAAAGAGAATAGTTATTATTACTTGGAAATTAATGCACTAAACGCCAAAAATGCATTTAAACAAGTACAGTCAAGACTCGTCGTAATAGAATTTAATATAGAAAATCGATTTTTTTTAAGTATGGCATGGTTAAAAGGGTTATGGCAGGCTTTTCAAGGCTTTTTCCAATGTAGGATATTTCCATTATTATTAATAATCGTACTGATTCAGTTTAAAAATATTATTCGTAATATGTGCGTAAATATTACATTCTTGAAGTTGCAACAAACACTGTTCTTGGGGCTTTGTCGTGCATTAAAGTATTCCAAAAAATTATTTGCTACCTTATAAAGTTATGTTTTTATAATATGTGCAAGTTTCACGTTTATTAACTTATTCATATAAAATGCATGGTTGTGTTTCTTTCAATCATTCTGCTCCAACGACGTTTGTGGCGGCGCGGTCAACGTCGTTGCTCAGTATTTTTATGCTCCCGGGTTCGAGTCCGGCATACGGCAAATTTTTTTTTTTTTCTTTTTTTTCTACTTATAAAATTTGCAGTATAAAATGCACTATAAAAAACAATACAATTAAATTCGTTAAAATAATTATACAAATTATATTTTATGTATAAATAGCTCTACTCGTCAGAATTGTAGCACGTATTAAGAAAACAACATTATTTAAAAAACACATTAAAATAAAAAAAAACAATTAGTACCTAAATATTCATAAATTATGTTTCAGCTTGAACAAACCCAATTTAAACTAAAAGCCTCCCCACCCTTGCGATAAATATATGCTACTATCAATCTTTCTGCTCCAACGACGTTTGTGGCGCGGTCTACGTCGTTGCTCAGTGAGTCGGGCGTGAGCTCTTGAGCAGTGCAGACGTGCTACATAACCTCCCGAATATATAGAGCGCCTAAAAAGCAAATTGTGATCCTCTCAGCATAACGCAAGGTATATAAACAAATATATCATAGCAAAATCTAACCCAAGTAGAGTAAGTGAGGACAGTCCAGTGAAAACAGCAAATCAACAGCGCATCAGTATCAATCGCATTACATGCAGTAGAGCATCCCCCCTGCGATTCGACACACTCGCAGGGATGGATAACACAACACCGCTCAAACACCTCACGATGTCCGACCACCGAAAACGCAGTATGTCCACGGAGGAATCGCTCGATCTTTCTCCAAACGACATGCGACGCCCGCTCAAAGTTACCAAACCTAACAATAGCCGCAGACGCGGTCCATTGACTAGTAAAATCGAAAAGGATTTCAAGTTTCTGATGCGCGAATCTGGACGCCAACAAGTACATTCTGCGAAGCCAAACCTCATAATACGCGCCCCACCAGACAAAGACAAATCAAATACCATAGAAGCCACACTTCCATCATCAGAAAACGAAAATGAGTCTCATATAATCCCGGAGATTACTACGAGCGACGGTTGGGTATCACCCAAGAAAACCGCGAACATGCTCAGCTTCATGAAACAGCAAAGAACCATCGAAACAAAGAATAGGTTTAAAATCCTAACGGCCATCCAGTCGAATCAAGATAGCGACACTCAGAATGAGACGCCAACGAACTCAATAGAGACCGCGCCCTCTACAGTCAATTCTCAGAACAGCCAGCCAAATGGTAGCAGACCAAAGTCGCGAATGCCACCTATTTACTGCTGCTATAATTCCACAAAGGCACTCATTGATCTACTAGAAACCGCAAGCATCACAAACTTCCACATCAAAAACAGTGACAATCAAGAACACGTCATCAACTCTCATAGCCTAGAAGACCACGAAGCCATAAAAAAACTACTCCAAGAAAAGGATATACCCTTTTACACTTACGCTCCACAAGCTATAAAAAGAAAAACTCTAGTGCTCAAGGGCCTGAATAACGAATTTACTCCTGAAGATGTTAAAACTGAACTGACAAACCTCCGGCTAGAAGAGGTCACCATAGAAAAAATTGAAAAATTCACCTTCGATGCCAGAACTCCTAATAAATTCCATCTCCTAGTGCACTGCTCTCCTGAAAGCAAAACCCAACACTTGACTCAAGTCAAAAAGCTCGCACATCAGATTATCAGATGGGAACCCCTCAGGAAAACTAAAGTCTTCCAATGCTTTAAGTGCCAGAGAGTGGGACATGCCAGCGCCAACTGTAACCTTAAGTACCGATGCGTGAAATGCCGCAACAACTATAAAGAGGGAGAATGTCAACGCAAGAAAAATGACAACAACGACAATCCGGTTACCAAGCCTGAATGTGTCAATTGCAACGGCCAACACACGGCGAACTATAGAGGCTGTCCTTATTTAAAATACGCGCAACTCATATTCAAAGAATCAAAAGAAACGCACAAGCCAATATCCCGCAACGCACCGCAGCACAGCAGACTCAACGAGTCAGCGCCACTATCACGCCCTGCCTTATCGACCGCCGCTAAACAGGACACATGACCAGACCCTCGAACCTACACATCAAGCTTCCCGCCAGCACCTTGGAACACAGCACTTCACACACCGCAGCCAATGTCGGAAATGAAATCTATGTTAACAGGTTTCAAAAAAGAAATCACAAATCTACTAACAAAACAAAATTTATCAATAGATAGCTTTACAACCAATATAAAAAAAAACAAGTAGATGAAAACTCAGCCAAAATTGACCATATTTTAAAATCTTTAAATTTTAAATGGGAGTAATTGATAAACAACTCAAAATAATCTCAGTAAATGTTAATTCTAGTTTACTACAATTTTAAACAAACACGATCCCAACATAGTATTACTCTGCGAAACAAAATTAAATGCTAATCATAAAGTCTCTTTTTCAGATTATAACATTATCAGAACGGATAGACCGGATTCCATCCAAGGAGGAGGCACTGGTATTATGATAAGAAAACCTATAGATTATAAGGTAGTCCACTTTACCAACACACCTCACAACAACAACCTAGAATCAACTGACATCAAAATTCAATGCACAGATAACACTCAACTTTTGATCATCAGCGTCTACGCTGTAGGAAACAACCAACACGGCTTTATCGACGAGTTAAATCACCTTTTCACGCAAAATAACATACAGAACATCAACACATACTTCCTGCTAGCCGGGGACTTAAACGCACGCGTTCGCGACTGGGGCGACTCGATCACCAACTCTAGAGGAGGTTACATAACAAACTGGCTCAACACCAACTCCATCGACCTACGTCTAAATATCTACCCACCAGCTGAACCAACTTTCCCAAGCTCAAACTCCTACCTAGACGTTTGTATAGCAGACGCGAGAATCAACATCGTAAATTCCCCCAATAACAAATGTCAAGTTCTTGAATACGACAGTGACCACCGGGCCATTTACATGCTTATCGACCTAAGATCAACCAATTTACAGCTACACACAGTTCAAATAGAACACCCCAAAAACTTCAAAGCTACTAAATGGTCAAAATTTTCTGACAAACTTTCTAAACTCCAATTAAATGTACCCGATACTCGCAATCTCTCAAACTCTGAAATCGACGATTTCATCGAGAAACTTGAATCAAATATCACGAACATCATTGATACTACAGTACCAGTATTTAAAAATTCGAACAGTATGATGAAATACGTAAATAAAAAAATTGATAAATTAACAGCCCAAAAAAATAAACTAAACTCAAACCTTAAAAAAGTTAAAAGAAATTGCAACCCAAACCTTCGTGAAACGCAATCTATTATCTTGTCAATTAAAGATCAAATCTCCATGATATCGTATGAAATCGCAAAAGAGTTCTCCACCTCATGCAACAAATTCTGGGCAAATAAAGCTAAACTAATCGACTACCGCAAACCAGACACCTTCTTTCCTGAAATCAATCGCATGTTCCGTCCGAACACCCAATCATCAATTAAGCAACTAGCAGTTAATCAAAACAACAACCAATGTCTATCAGATCTTAACAATAGATCCGACCACAGCCACGCGAGTTAACGATAATATCATCATAACCGAGGAAACCGAAATACTCGACACCATAAGTTGGCACTTTGAGAAGATTAACACCGCGAAACCCAGAGCAATAAATGACCGCTTATCCGAAATCATAGAATCAGAATATAAAAAACTAACGGATGAAATATACGATAGAAAAATAAACAACCCCACTATTACAAAATTCTCTAAAATTAATCCGGCCTCTAACCCCATCCGCATAGATAATTACAAATACTTTTAATCTCCGCAAGAAGTTAAACTCACATTAAAAGGTATTAAAAATAAAGTGTCCTCTGGTATTGATAAAGTACCTAACATTGTACTCAAGCACCTCCCTCTCAACTATGTAAGAAACTATACAATAATATTCAATAACCTAATCAATAACTGCCACTATCCAAAACGCTGGTCCACCACCAAAATTCTACCTATATACAAAAAGGGCAAAGACCCAAATAACCCAACAAGCTACAGACCAATAAGTCTAATACCAAATATTAGTAAAATCTTTGAATTCTTACTAAACAATAACATCACCGAGCATTGCATAACCAACAATATTATACCCGACGAACAATACGGCTTTAAATACAAGCATTCCACAGTCCATGCCATTAATCGCTTTCTCACTGATACAACCAAACACCTAAACAATCATGAAATGGTCGCAACTGGTCTTATTGACCTAGAAAGGGCCTTTGATTCTATTTGGCTTAAAGGCCTTTTTTATAAGCTCATTAAAAAAGGCTTTCCACGTTACCTGATTCGATTGCTCTGGAGAATGATGCAAAACCGCAGCTTTTACACAGTTTCAAACAGCTCCCAATCTACCCGTCAATTCCGCATAGAAGAAGGTCTTCAGCAGGGAACCGTGAATTCCCCATTACTATTCAATATTTACAATAGCGATATATTAAACCTTTTTGATCTAAACTCTGACAACAAAACCTACTCCATAGCCTTTGCTAATGATCTTCTTCTATACTGTGCTGGCAAATCTCCCGATAAGTTGCAAAAAACACTTGAAAATTTAGTTAACAAAGTCAACTCTTACTACACACAGTGGCACTTAAAAATCAACGCAACGAAATGCGAAACAATTCTTATAAGATTACCAATCTCTAGACTAAGCAGAACTGAAAAACTACACTGAAGAGACTTCCAAATTAAAGTTCACCAAAACAATGACTCAATCCCTGTTCCTCACAAACAACATGTTAAATACTTAGGTATGCACATAGACCAACTACTCCGATTACATATTCATCTCGACATACAACTCGTCAAAGCAAGAAAAGCTTTTCGAACTCTATCCAAACTTTTTTACAAGAAGTATCTTGAACCTAAAGCTAAAATTATATGCTACTGCTTATTAATTCGACCCATCTTATCATACGCTGGTCCTCTGTGGTATAACCAAACTGCCTCCTCACTGGAAAGGATCAGAGTATTTGAAAGAGCTTGCCTGCGAGCATGTCTAAAACAATATAGATCCAGTGAATCTAATTATAAAAAAATGATAAGCAACAAAAAAATCTATAATAAAGCTTACATACCTCGTTTCGATAACTTCATAACGAAAATCAATCGAGATTACTTTGCAAACACCAAAAAAGTCACGTCGAATAACCGCATAGTAAGAATAACCGAAATAGATACAGACTATATAGAAAAATGTAAGACATCCGGATATTTACCGCCGGAAAGCTTCATTCTCCTAGACCACCAGGAACTTATTCAAGATAATAATAACATTCCAATTATTTATCATTGGTATCGTCATAGATGCAACAAAAAAATTCCTCCTAACTACGAATCTATACCCATTCTAAAATACTCCACAGCTATACCTGCTCGCGACTCTAATGATAAAACAAGATTATACAGTAACAAGTACTGGTGGCTCGCAGCAGACAGTAAGTTTTTCGACGAAATTCGACACAGATTAATTAATCTTCAGCCTTTACGTAACTCATAATTATTACTTATTTTTACGCTAAATGCAACTCCGATTCCTGCTCACATCAGTCTACATTTTGTTAATTAGTCAATAAGTAACCAGAAAATTGTAAATATTATTTGCTATTTATTATATTATATCTATAGTTTACCTAGCTTGATAGCCGTTTCAAGCATAAGTCACGAAAACAAGGTTTTTATAAATTTTTCCTAGTTTTATAAACGACAAACATGATACGAAACACTTACTTTGTAATTACTCGTCAAAACACAGTAACACCGAACTCTCACAACCACAGTGAACCGTCTCAGCTGCGGACCTCTCCCTAACAGAGGCATATGACTATACACTTAATCCCTAATTATCGTACCATTTTTCTTACGTTTTATATGTACCAATATCAAATACATGTTAATACTTTACCTGAATAAACGAATTAAAAAAAAAAAACGTCGTTGCTCAGTAATCTTATGCTCCCGGGTTCGAGTCCGGTACCCGGCGAATTTTTTTTTGTTTGTTTTTTCTACTTTCTTATAAAATTTGCCGTATAAAATGCACAACCACAAATTAATAGGGCACTATTTTAGCAATTTTTATTTAAATTAGGATCGTATAAGGGGCCTTGAAGTAAATCAGTAATACTGATTATATATGTTTTTGTATTAAAAACAATACAATTAAATACTTTAAAATAATTATACAAATTATATTTTACGTATAAATAACTCTACTCATTAGAATTGAAGCACGTAGAATTTAATGGTATTGTTTTTTAAATTTAAATATAAAAATAAATTTTTTTTCAAATAAAAATAGCTTAAATACGGCAAATTTTATAAGAAAGTAGAAAAAACAAAAAATTCGTCGGGTACCGGACTTGAACCCGAGAGCATAAGATTACTGACCAACGACGTAGACCGCGCCGCCACAAACGTCGTTGGAGCTGAAAGATTGAAAGTAGCATATGTTTTGCGCAACGGTGGGGAGGCTTTTAGTTTAAATTGGGTTTGTTCAAGCTTAAACATAATTTGTTAATATTTAGGTTCTAATTGTTTTTTTTTT
Source organism: Trichomalopsis sarcophagae (assembly GCA_024372645.1). NCBI lineage: Eukaryota > Metazoa > Arthropoda > Insecta > Hymenoptera > Pteromalidae > Trichomalopsis > Trichomalopsis sarcophagae. Next base: position 186,255 of record QLSS01000185.1, on the reverse strand, counting down.
ATTTTAATGTGTTTTTTTAATAATGTTGTTTTCTTAATACGTGCTACAATTCTGACGAGTAGAGCTATTTATACATAAAATATAATTTGTATAATTATTTTAACGAATTTAATTGTATTGTTTTTTATAGTGCATTTTATACTGCAAATTTTATAAGTAGAAAAAAGAGAAAAAAAAATTGCCGTATACCGGACTTGAACCCGGGAGCATAAGAATACTGTGCAAGGACGTTGACCGCTCCGCCACAAACGTCATTGGAGCAAAATGATTGAAAGTAGCATATGTTTATCGCAAGGGTGGGGTGGCCTTTAGTTTAAATTAGCGCCAATGAGAGCGTAGCCGCGGAGCAGACCACTGCGAATGCTCCGTATCCGCGTACAGCAGAAGAGCAACTCTCGCAAAATGGACTATAGAAATTCATTTTCTACTCTGCGCGGTCTGAAGTGCGCCGCTTGGTGCGTTTTCTGCACTTCCGGTCGCCATCCCTGCCACTAACGCCGGTCTGCTATCGAAGGCCCCTTCGCTTGTTGCACGATGCAGACTCTCAAACCAGAAAAAGGCGCTCCATGGATCGTTTCCTGGCTTTTTAAAGTCTCGACGACGATTCAAGGAGTTGTGAAATTACGTGAAACGCGGCAACGATCAACACCTGAGGTGCAACGACGATGTACAAAAGTAAGTCAGTAATACGCGCGTATAAGAAATGCTGACTCGTAGGTCAAAGCACTCGCTCCGATGTTTGGCGATCGGTTTTGTGCTGTCGCAATCGGTTTAGTATACGTCGTCTGTATGAGTACACGAATGCAGTCGTACAGGCGATGTATATGTGTATATATATATTTACGTAAATGCTTAAGTGTATAAATGTGGGACATTATACAAGCTTAAGCGTATCTGTATATCTATTTATTTTTGTAAGAATCGGACCTGAACTACTATTTTAAGAAATCATTATAAAAAATTATAAATTATACTCGTTCTGAATCTGTCGTTAAAATTACGACACAGCTTAAGTAAATGTTCACTGCTTTTCTATAATAAGATTAATATATCTTACACTCCAGGACCGAGAAAAGTCGTGACCGTTTCAAAGTATCGAGTTATTTTATCCCATGATGAGGTGGCGATCACATTGGTGCATATAATACAAGGGGTCGAAGTGCTTTTAAAGGATGTAAGTAATTATTTATTTTTGTTAACTACAATTAATAGGTTACGTAAAATGTTAGGTTAGGTTAGGTAAACGTCATATACGTATATATAACGTATAGAGATCATTGAAACACAAATAATATCCTATCCGAATTCTCAGAAAAGAAACTAAGGCTTTTTCTTTTACACGTAGTGCCGGAGTGTACTAAGTAAACATGAGTTGAAACATGCTTTGTTTATGTTTTGCGAGAAACGTTATACCCTCTGTGACCGCTTCGGTCTGATATAGGCTTTTTGTCGCCTCGATACTCTCTCTCTCTCTTTCTCTCTCTCTCTCTCTCTCTCTCTCTCTCTCTCTCTCTCTCTCTCTCTCTCTCTATCTCTACCTCTATCTCTCTCTCCCTCTCTCTCCTGTCTTTCTCGTTTTTCGCAAGATTCTTCACATACACATACTACTTTTCATATTTACTTGGGCGGGAGTCGATGTAGAGCGAGATGAATAGGCCATGATTAAGTGTCCTCGATATCTTTGCTTCCAGTTTAATTACAGCGGTTTATCAATAAAAAACTATTTCCTTTGTGACTTGAATCTGCTTTGGCTTCACGCCGGGGTTCATTAAAATAATGGGCCGAACGATTTCTTTCAATTTTTCTCCATCCTTCCGTCAATTTTTGGCGCCAAATCCACGGCGAAAGTATATGGAAGATCGACACACTTTAATAAATCTCCGTGTCTTATCCTCTTCGTGAAAAATTAATATAAACCTTTATTCGCTCGTCGTGTCCAATAAGAGCAGGAGAAGAGAACAACGGTCGACACAGCTCTCACGTGCAATATCAGAAATCGCGTTGCCTCTCGCGCCTGCTTGATTAAGCCCCGGCTCGCTCTAAATCGCGCGAGTATTATTTACTCCACCCCTTATTCTCCTTTTTGTAAAAATATTCTTATTTACCTAGAGTCACAGACACATACACATCCCTGTTTACTACGACCACCACCACTAGCCAAGCAACTTTTTCATAGCTTTAAATTCGAGAAAGGCTGCTCCACTGTCGAGTTTTTTTCACGTTGCAGTACTTGACCTCCATCCCGGATTTCTCGAAGGAGAATTTCTGATTAATCTCAAGACGTTTCTCGCTCTCGTGTGGCGATAACTGAATGCACCCCCTATACGAGAGTTGATCTTGCGCGATGCGATGCATCATATGCAGAGATGCCGCTTCGCACCCGCTACGTAACGGGTTATAATCGAACTTGTGGTTTATACTTCGTCATTTTGGCTGTGGTAGAAAAATGTCTTTATTATGCGCGACTATTGATTTTTTTTGTACTTCTTACGTATCTCGATCTCGCTCTCGAGGGTTATCTCTGCGCGTTGCATATTTTTTTTCTTTTGGAGGCAGTGAGTATCTCGTCCCGGGATCCCGCGCGTGCGCAGTAGACGGCTTCAATGCAGCGCGCCTATTAGTTCCCCGCGCTCCCGCTCTGTTCAAACGAGATGAGGGGAGGCAGCTCGGGGAGCCGATATTGCAGAGAGTCATGGTTCAAATCCCGTTCAGGGAAATTTTTTTCACTGCAATTATAAAATTATGATTTATTAAGTTTAATAAATAATATTTCATAAAAAAAGTTAATTATAACGGTTTTTTTAAACAAAAGTGAAGAAATTAGGACAAAAACTAGAATAACATCTAAAACTCAAATTCTAAAACACATCAACCCCACGCAACGCTATTTTAAATAAAAATATATTTATTAATAAATAAATACTATGACGAATTGGAGAAAGGCAAGCGAAAGCAAGTAACAAATCGAAAATCAAAATGCATAAACCGAACTGCCCCATGCTTAGCAACATGAATAATAAAATACCTCGGCAAATCAGAGTATCAAAAACAAAAATGAGTAAACCTACCTACCCCACACGTAGAAAATTAATAAGAGTATACTCTGGCACATCGATTAAATTCAAATCTAAAATCCGTAAACCCAACTACCCCAAGCTCCTCGAGTATAATAATTTATTTAAACTACACCTCGGCACATCTAAAGAAGGCGAGTGAAGCGAGGATAAAATCCAAAACCAAATTACATAAATCCAACTACCCTTCGCTCCTCGAGTTTAATAATTTGACCAATATACGTAGCTACGTATATTGGTCAAATTATTAATTTTGAACTTTTTAAAACAATTTTAAATTGTTATTTACATTAATTTTATTCATATCTTACATTAAATAATTTAGTTATGAGTTTTGTTGTATATTTCTATATTTTTCGAAGTTTTTGCTCATTATTGAATAATTTTAAATAGGTCGATAATTACAGTTCCGTCATTATCCGTTTTCGAGATTATCTTGCGCTACACTGTTATCTCAGTTGTATTATTGCGTTATTTGTTTGCGTTTGTAATACGCAACTTATGGGTGATTGATACATGGCACAAAGATGTAGCAAATGACTGTGACTCGAAGAATCTTTCCTCTTATTATAATTTAAGATAATATTTGACATTATATGAGAAATAATTGGTATGCTTTTATTTCTATTGTTATTATCTTTAGGACTGAACCGTATTGTTGTGATTGTATTTATTATATTTTGTTAATAAAGACTTGAAGAGGTTGGAAACCAAACCAACGATACGTCGTCGACTGCATCTAATTGCTGAGTTTTTATTTCTACAAGAGCTGATTCTTTCACTTTTGAAATTTGGTTTTGGATTTTATCCTCGCTTCGCTCGCCTTCTTTAGATGTACCGAGGTGTAGTTTAAATAAATTATTATACTCGAGGAGCTTGGAGTAGTTGGGTTTACGGATTTTAGGTTTGAATTTAATCGATGTGCTAGAGAATATTCTTATTAATTTTCTGCGTGTGGGGTAGGTAGGTTTACTCATTTTTGTTTTTGATCTATCTCTCGCCTTCCTCTGATTTGCCGAGGTATTTTATTATTCATGTTGCTAAGCGTGGGGCAGTTCGGTTTATGCATTGTGATTTTCGACTTGTTACTTTCTTTCGCTTGCTTTTCTCTAATTTATCATAGTATTTATTTATTAATAAATATATTTTTATTTAAAATAGCGGTGCGTAGGGTAGAAGTGTTTTAGAATTTGAGTTTTAGATGTTATTCTAGTTTTTGTCCTAATTTCTTCACTTTTGTTTAAAAAAACGGTATAATTAACTTTTTTTTTAAGACATTATTTATCACACTTAATAAATCATAATTTTACAATTTAAGTGAAAAAAAAATTCCCTGATCGGGATTTGAACCATGACTCTCTGCAATATCGGCTCCCCGAGCTGCCTCCCCTCATCTCGTTTGAACGGAGCGGAGTGCGGAGAACCAATAGGCCCGCGGCATCGAAGCGAGCTACTGCGCACGCGCGGGATCCAGTGACGAGATAGACTCACGGTTTGGAGGGCGTACCAGAGAGTATTTTATTGTCGAGATGCAAGCGATTTTTCTTATCGACTTTCTTATCGACGACTCGCTGTTCGTGAAATCGAAAAAATACGTATGTTCAAACGATTAATATCTCCGATCTACAAACAGAGCCTACAATTTTCGCCAAAAAATAACTTACGTCGGAAAAATCAACGTATATCGCCCCCCCTCGCATACAACGTTCGGTTATCTTTCGCCTACATAACCTAGATACTCTCGGCAAAAAATACAGTGTATCGCAGAAAAACGACAGAGCAAGAGAAAGGAATCATTTTTCGCGTCAGTCTCCATATCCCTCTCGCTCGAATATTCTAATTAATCGTGACCTATCTCTAGCTGATAATTTAAAGGAGACGGGAAGTGGGTCCGCAGAAATGACTCCGAACTCAGTCGTTAGATTTAGAAAAGAAACGAATATATTGTCTGCACTCAAAATAGGGTATACGAGCACACGTGTGGGTGTGCGAGACGCAGGTGAACAACGTAGTCAGAGATCGGGAGAGAGCTAGTGAGAGAGAGAGAGAGAGAATGAGAGAGCTGACACTTACGGTTGGTAGTTCTCGCTCGCTCTCGGGAATACTCAAGCCCAGGGGCCTTATTCTATAAGCATTTACGAGAGTGAGAGCCTGGTGAGAGTGAGATAGGGTGTCACTCTCACCAGTCACCGCTAGATGGTGACTGTGCCTTGATTGGAGCGAATGACGAGAGAGTCAATGTTTTTGACATGGAATGGATTTTAAAAAACGTATGAAGATGCATTAAAAAATACACATTATTTTAAAAAAAGGGAAAATAACCACAATAGGAAGTGATAAAGAATAACATTAATGATTTTTTTAATATTAAGGTCGATTTATTTTTAAATGGGGCATGACAAGCAATGATACTGAAGGTATACAGTGTGCTCAACATTTAATTTTGATTTAGTATATTTTAAACACTATTATAATTTATGGATCAGCAATCAAGCAAATTCCAATGGAAATTTGACAAGAAATGCAAGGTAGAGAGGTGTGTCTTGATATGGAAGATCACCACCATGAAGAATACGTTCCTCCAAAGAGCTTATATTATTTCAAGTTTTTGTCTTAATTGCATTTTTTGCTTTGTTAATAAATACATTACATGGTTAACATACATGTTGCAGTCCTTCTCCGGCTACTGGAATGGCAATGCCAGTAGATCTATCTGATCAAGCAGCCAATGAGGCAGACATTTGCTAGAAACAAGTTAAATCTTAATAATAAACATCCGTTAACAACAATTCAAATTAGATTAGCTGATGGTAGCAACGTAAGGTCAGTTGGAGATGTCAGGAGATATATAACTACGTATCCTTTACAATTGATTTAGATTTACTCTGTTCACATTGATGTATATGTTGTGTTTTGATTTATATGTCTTTTTAATATACTTTCTATGATACTTATACTTCCTCAATAATGTTATCACAGTACGAGACCTCAATATGCACTTAGGGAATTCAGTCTACAAACAACTACTAAGGAACTGGCTAAAGAAAATAAAACTATCGAAGAGGCAAACATTCTGAATTCTGCTATCATGTAACGACTGAACTAATCAATAATTAAATGCTTAGCTGCTTAATTATCTACTTTAAATAATATATTTATTCACCAAACAAGTCTAAAAATAAAATTTATACGAAAATTACTTTAAACTGTAGTTATAAGTATCTGAACCCTCCTTCCAAACAACCCACGTTTGTTTTCGTTCGTTTCTAAAAATTGTATTCTACGTTTACAAAAATTTAAAATTAATCATAATAGAAGATACAAAATATGTCTAAATTATTCAATGGCAAGTTTGACTTGAATATTTAGCTTATAGCATTGACTTACTGTTGTAATATTATATAATAAAAAATACTATCACTATGTTAACAGTCTTCAATGATTCATGAGGCTTGTAGATATAAAGATGATTCGCATCAAGAGCATTTGAAGAAGTTAAAGTTGTTTGATGTACAATGATTGGCGTAGAATTCATTGATCTTTTATCATCTTCCTGCTGAGTGCAAAATGTCTGGGTTTGTACGATGTAACAATTTTCATACATTTTAGTTGTCTGAAAGTCTATCTGTCTGGGTTTGTACGATGTAACAATTTTCATACATTTTAGTTGTCTGAAAGTCTATC
>QLSS01000185.1:148309-179487 GCA_024372645.1 Trichomalopsis sarcophagae | reverse complement strand
GTACGATGTAACAATTTTCATACATTTTAGTTGTCTGAAAGTCTATCAGCAAATCAGAAACTACATGATAGTATTCCAATACTACGTACTCTCCTCATGAAACAGTGGCTGCATAGATAACTTCGTTCATTATAATGCACAGAAGTGGAAAGTCTTCACTTCTCTTAATCACATTAAAAGAAATAATCAAGAACACTAATAACTAATTACTTTAAGCATCATTGAAATGATCATCGAAATCATTATTTTGTGGATCATATTGACTGTTTGAAGCGCGGTACCCAGCATTGTCCTCACAATCCATGTCATTGTATTCATCCAGATAGTCAGCTGGATAGTTTTCTTCTTCTAACTCTTCTTCCTTTTCTAGTTTTGCCGTAGCATCTTCAAGTAGTTTGTTGAAAGACTCTTTTGGCAATGAAGCTTCAAAATCATCATCAGCATTAGAAGATTGGGCAACTTGCATATTAATAACAGCTTTTACTAATTCCTCGCTGATTGTTTTTGAAAGATTTTTGACCAATTGATCGCCAAAATTTTGAAAAGAGTCTTTAAAAACTTTTTGTATATCTTGGCTAAGTACAATAATTTGTTGTACAATGGTAGCTACATGCTGGGCTCCAACATTGTTAAAATTATTGATAAAGGCACTTCCTGAAATTGAAAAGTAAAAATAATAATATTAAATGATTTTCATTTTAAATATAGTTGTATTGAATATGCATGTATGTAATAATGTTTTTAAACTTACCAGAGGGTGGTGGAACTCTTGGAAATATTGATCGACCAGGATTCCCTAAGGAATTGCCCTGCCTGTTAGTAGGTTGAGCAACGAAGCCAGCTTGAGAGGTCGATGGTGTACCACTGTATGACTTTCTTACAGCTCCAGTACTGGCCGAGGGCCTATTTGTCAAATCGATGAGCTGAACATTAGGTTGCTGAGATTGTTCTGTTTTTAATTTTGCCAAAGCTGGAAACCGCTGTTCGTACTCTTCTTCCTCATTTTCATCGTCGACAACAGCACTGCCTTTTGTCAAAGCCAGAATCCGTCTGTAATTTTCGTTGAGGGTTTTTGAATTTCGGTTCATGTATGACGTAAAAGCAGCTTTTGCATTCAGTATCATATCCTTCCACGACTAAAAAATAGAACAATATTTATTAAATTTCATAAAAAATTTTAAGAAAGATTAATTGTAAATGTTAAAAATAATCACATACCCTCTTCAAACTGCCGACATCCTTAAAAACTCCATTTGGAACACTGTTCACTAAAGTTGCAACTTCTATCCACAAATCCGGATACTGGCAGCTTTTAGCCATTGCAAGTTGTGGATTTTCTTCCATGAATTTTATCAAAGCCTCCATTTGATCCTTGTTTATCCTTTTACTTGTAATTTGCCTGAAAAAATACGACACAAAAAATCATAAAATGTAAAAATGTAATAAAATAAAATATTATAAAAATATGAAGAAAATTCTTTTGTTCACGAACACGTGCGCATTATGTTCTACGCATGGTCTTCGCCGATTTTTTGACTTTTTACGTTTAGGGAATGCAATTTTCTGTAATATCGATGTAATTATATTGCGAGTAACGGGGGGTTTATTATTAATCTACTTACTCTGATTTAGAACTCATGTTGGCTTGGATGTTTAACGATGAAACAATTTCCAAGTTCTTAACGTGAAGACTGTCTAATGACGTTTGAGCGGATCCACGCGCGAAAACGAATAATGATAGGAAATCGAACAATTGACAAGCGATCGAATTTCCGGTGACAACTTGGTGACAACGCGCGAAACAACAGCAGACGAAAAACGATGAAACCATACGAAAATTTGAACTTATACTAAGAATGTAAAAAATTGATTATTAGGTTATGTATAGGTAAAATACATACGTCATTGAAAATAGTTGCATTGATTTTTGAAGGGTTATTTGGAAATGATCAAATGTATCAGCCATGAATAATCTTCTCCATTCATCAATAGTTTGGTCCAAATCTGCTATAGTTGCTTGCAATATTGCATAATCATCCTCATGGTCATTGTCGAATTTATTGTTATTATCTACAATCATATTTTAACTTGAAATTTTAACTTTCTATAATAAAATTTTATAACTATTGCATTAAATTATTATTCTTACTTCGAATTAAAATGAAAAAAACTATTATAAGTAAAATTACTTATATTTAAGTGAATAAATAAGAAAACTTACAAAATCCTAATTCTTTGGCAATTGACAACCCAACACCATGCTGTCCAAAAAGATCACATATCCTCTCTTCATCAGCATTTGGTTGCATAGTAGGTGGTATATTTCCTGTTCTGGATAGAGCAGTTAAAAATTGAGCTTTTTTTAGTTTAGCTTTTTTCCTCATACTCGTCCAAACCTTAAAAAGTGATATGAAATTAATTTATCATACAAATATTCAACGAAATGAATATAAGTTACATAAACAAATTAGCAACATAAAAAATAAAGATAAACTTACATTTTGCCATCCACTGACATTTTTCTTTGCTGGCCCAATTTTATTCAGTTTCATTGTTAATGATTCCCATATCAAATTGTATTTTACATGACCTTGTGGACCTAGGAGTGCTATTTGCCTTCTAGCAAACAATGAATGTGTTTCCATAAATTGAATCATATATTGGAATTGATTTTCTCCCCATCGTAAATGGTTAGTTTCCACAATTGCCATTATTGTTTTTTATTCAAAACGTTTGAATTTTTCAGTAAAACCTAAATCAAACTGTGTTTTTAAGGTTATACTTACAACTGTAAGTTTATGCAACAAGTGATGACGATGTTTAGTTTAGTTTTAAAAATATTTAAAAATACTTACGTTCAATAGTACATTACAGGTATTTCCTATTAAGTAAGTGTACATATTAAATTAGTCCATTGGAATTTTGCAGTGCACGTGGCACGGTTTCGGAGCTCTTTTCGTTTTGGAGCACTCTGCAGACAAGAAAATTGTATGTGTATATATATATATATATACACACACACATACACACATACACACACACACACACACACATGCTTATAGGTTACGTATATTTATACAAGCAGCGATGAGTGAGCGCGCGCGCGCGAGTGATGAAGATGGCGATTCTGTGTCTGTCGTATGTACACATACGCTTGTGCTCCGTTTTGCCAATTAATTGTTATCATCGACAGTGTAATTTACTGTATATGTTTACAACACGCTATAAATACTATATTTGTCATAGTTATTATAACTATAGATTTCAACCATTCTTACTGCCTCTATAAGTTAGGTTACGTACACATATTTTGGATACAATCTTCATTGTGTTATAATGGACAACCATTTATACGAATATCTTCTTGGGATATATGAAGATGAGGAAGTTGAAAGGCAGCGTCGTAGACAGCAATTCCAACAACTAAAGCTTGAAAGACGAATGTTAAGGGATACATCTAATGTTTTTGCAATGTGCCCAAATCACTTCAGGAAATATTACAGGTATGTACATTACTAGAGAACACATGCTATGTTTTGTTAAAATAATTATTTTATCCATAGGTTTACACCTGAAGTAGCATTGAGACTGATTCGTGACATAGAACATGAACTGATTGGAGCAAGAGATTCTGCTATACAATCTCACATTCAAGTGTTATCTGTGCTCCGATTTCTAGCAGAGGGTTCTTACCAAAAGGGTTTCTGTCAGGACTTTATGCACCCAATTAGTCAACCTTCTGCTAGTCGATTTATAACAAAGGTAATAAATGCAATTAATAATGTATTAGCAGAACAGTATCTACATTTTCCATCCACGGAACAAGAAAGAGAAAATATTCAACAAAGGTTTAATCAATATAATTTTTCATGCATACTAATTAAAACTAAACTTTACAAAAACTTGTTTTGCAGTTTTAGAAGAACTATAAGGGTACCAGGCATAATTGGTCTCATTGACTGCTTTGTGATATGCATAACACGTCCATCACAGAATGAAGAAGCATTTTATCATTACCGACATGGTCATGGACTAATTGCACAAATTGTAAGTAATGAGTCTCTATTTTAATCATGTTATATTATTAATTGCATATACAAAATTGATTATTTCTTTTATTTTATAGATTGTAGATTCCAATTACAATATTTTAAATATTCGAATCTGCCCTGGCAGTAATAATGACAGGTATGTCTGGCAGTTATCACAGGCAAGAGAATACATAGAGTCTCTAAGAAACTATCAACCTCAGAACAATTACTATATATTAGGTAAAAAGTTCGTCATAGTATCTTATCTAAGAATAATGATACATTATTTATAAGGCTATTGATCAATCATACAAATAATTTTTACAGGTGATAGTGGGTACACTCTTTCTCCTGTATTATTAACTCCAATATTGGATGCTGCGGAAGGGACACCTGAAGCTGCTTACACGTATGATCATGTTAGAACACGTTGTCGCGTAGAACAAACAATTGGAATGTTTACCAATATATGGAGAGTAATTAAAAGAGCTCGAAAACTTCTGTATCAACCGCAGAAGTTTGCTGACATTGTAAATGCTTGTGCAATATTGTACAATTACAGAAGAAGACATGGGTATGATTAGTTCTTGAAAACAGTGAATAATTATTATTTATATATTATTGCCCTAATTATTATTTTAAAATTCATTTTTATTTTGCAGCATTGTTGATGATCCTGTGCTACGAGTAGCCCCACGTAATCGACCAGTACGTAACCACAACATGGATTACCCTGCAGGAATTGCAGAAAGGAATCGAATAATCCAAGAATATTATAGGTAGCATTTAGCTTTTTTTAAATTGTAATGTCAACCATAAAATAGTTTTTGAGTAAAGTTTAAAAAATTGACTGGACCACGATAACAATGTGCTAAACACCACATTAAAGTGTCACATGTATATCCATAATATTTAAAATATTCTGAATCAAAATTAAATGTTGAGCACACTGTATACCTTCAGTATCATTGCTTGTCATGCCCAATTTAAAAATAAATCGACCTTAATATTAAAAAAATCATTAATGTTATTCTTTATTACTTCCTATTGTGGTTATTTTCCATTTTTTTTTAAATAATGTGTATTTTTTAATGCATCTTCATACGTTTTTTAAAAACCATTCCATGTCAAAAACATTGACTTTCTCGTCATTCGCTCCAGTCAAGGCACAGTCACCATCTAGCGGTGACTGGTGAGAGTGACACCCTATCTCACTCTCACCAGCTCTCACTCTCGTAACTGGCTTATAGAATAAGGCCCCAGGACATCTCCTTCGTAGGCGAGTCGGCGTAGTCGCAGGTTGGACGGAATCAAAGCGATGTCGCACGGAGAGGCCTCAAAGGTAACCGTGATCCCGTGACAAAGTACGCCGGTCACACTCACACACACACACGCGCGCGAATTGACAATCGTAAGTTTAAGTCAAGGATAGCGCGATCTAGCGAAAAGCTGTCTGCCTAATCAGCTAACCCGAACGAATCTGTCGCGCGCGAAGTTCTCGCTCTCTCTTCCCCCACTCACCGGCACGGTGTGCTCCCTCTCTCTGCTCTGCCGCAGCTCACCTGTAACAAGTAACTGATTTACATTAAATAATAGAATGATTGTATGCTGGGAAGGTTATGACGAGTTAACAACGTTCCTTGTCATAATCTACAATATTTTAAATTTTACTTATATCAGATTCATAATCAAAGCTTATTTTATTTTAGATGAAATTGATAAATCAAAAGATGTAGTTTCAGAAATAGAAGATAATACAGGTACTAACAAATGAAATCTACAATATTTAAAATTTTACTAATATCTTAATTAAAGTTGATTATTGATAATAATTAATAATTATATTTTAATAGGATTAGAATAATCTAATGGAAATGCTGAAGAAAATAAGGCAGAAAACAGTAACAAAACGATGCCTGTAAACAAACCCAAAATAACATTTAATACATTATTATCAGAAGAGGAAAGATTTATTATCTCAAAAAGTAATACTACAAGAGTAGTAAAGGAAAAAGGATAAAATTCAAAGCAGCCAATAACTGGTAACGTATTTTTCGTACGTAATCCCTGCAGATAGCGCAAGACCGAGCATATACATATACCACTAAAAATCTACAAATACGTTAATTATTAATTGATTTTAATGTTTTAGATCAAACAAATAAGTTAAACGATGTTCCATTGAAAAGAAAGAAAAATTATATGTTAACAATAAAAGATAATATGGAAGAAGACGGTTTACTTTCACCCAATGATGATGGTAAAATAATGAAAAATTGTATTTGTATGTTCTTTTTTATATTAAAAATGAACCTTGGTAATTAATGTAAATTAATTTGAATTCAGAAATGAAAGAAAATGGTCCAAGTGCAGCTCCAATTTTAGATAATGCACGGGCAGGAAGTTTTATATGCACGGAATATAGTGCACTAAAATTTGATGGTAAATAAAGAATTTTTATAATGTAAACATACATTTTAAATATTTACACCATGAACTTGAATATTTTTTCTAGGTAAAAACCTATTCAAACCGGAAGAGTTCGTCAACTTGCCGATTGATAAAAAAATTAATGTAACAGGACGTAAGTACATAATGATATAGAACCGTTTTTATTATAAATAAAAAAAGCCGTATCTGCCAGTATAAACAAAAATGAAACAGTTGATGTTTAATTAGTTTGAACTTACAGGACACGTTATTATTTAATGGATCTTTTCCAATAAAAGACACTGTAAGTTTTTGTGTACATTCTTAAAATATGTTTTGACTGTGACAATAATTTATTTTATGACACGCCGTGGCATAAACCTCAATTTAAGTCACGTTTGTATCTTCAAGCTTATATTAACAAAAATAATTGGAAGGACACTGTAAGGAAAATGACACGTACTCGTATAATGTCAAATGAAGTTCAAGAACTTGAATAGCTGTTGTGGCCAAAAGGGTAAAAAAGTTTTCAATGAAACTATTGTATACAGCCTAATTGAAGGTATTTTTTTAATTAAATTAATTAAAAGTAAACAATAATGCAAGATAATTTTAAAAACTATTATAATTTTTTTAGTTGCTACTACGAGAACGCTGGCAAAAACATGCAGAACAAATACAAAGGATTTGCAGACATATGTAAGCAATTATTTAAAAAATGCTAAAATTCGTTTACAACTTGATGGTAATTATAAATGAAAACATATTAATTTAAATAACTGATATTTTATAAATATGATAAAATGAATTTTTATTTCAGAACAAAAAAGAACAATGGAATAAAAAATAAAGGAAAGAAGAGCAAAGGAAAAACAAAAAATAACGAACAAACGAAGAAGAAAGAAACAGCGAAAAGAGTGGCTTCATATCTATTGCCTACATCCAACGACATTAATGAAGATGATTCAAATTAAATATTTGTTATCCTTATAATACAAAAAAATAGTTGAGTAGTAGCAATTTTAATTCGGTAAGTTGTTGATTAAGGCAAAGTTTTGTGTAAGTGTAAATTGTTATCATATAATTACTGCTAATATTACTAGTTTATACGGAATACATGTTGTACATTGAGTAACATTGACGATTCCAGGCGAATCTAGTTTAAGAGACCGTTCGGTAAGGACGATCATGCTATTTTCCTACAAGAAATGCGCAGAATCGAGTAAGTTTAATGGACTACGTTGAACAATAGGGCGGCTCATTAGAATTGAGTAATATTATTTGCTATTTAACTTTATAGTAAGAAAAATACGAGGTTTGTTGTAAAATCGAAATCCTTTATTACTTTAAAGATTGAGCGTTGTAACTGAAAATTGTTGAAACCAATATAAATATATATCAATAGATATAAAGCGAGCTGTAACTATAAACTTTTCACTCTGACCAGAACTGCCCGAATCATCTGGATTAGGTACCAAAATATTATGATCATCGTTATCATCAGAATAATAATCTTCTTCAGACAGAACATTACAAAAGCTTTTGGCAAAATTCGGCAAATTGAATATAGTAATTAAATTCAGACTTTTTCGATTGAGAATTCAATATAGTTTATGAAACAATTGCAAAAGTTGCATAACTCAAATTTTTTAAGGTTTTTGATTTTTTACTCAAAAACAAAGTGTTATATAAGAAAAAGTTAGAGAATAAAAAGTACTTAGAATTGACGAAGAAGTATATCTGAATTTTTTCGAGACGATTTGATGAATTTTTTCAATTTGTCATAAATTGGCAAAAATAAAAAAGTTGCTCAAAATTCAGTGAAAAAATTTAGACATATTCCTTGATTGATTCTAAGCACTTTTTATTCTTATTTATTTTTTCGTCGAATGCATTATATTCAAGAAAAAAATTCGTGAAAGTTTGGGCAAAATTTTGCGCTTCAGGCACCATTTTCTAGCCGCCATATTGAATTTCTGGATTCGGGATCGAACTGAATTGAAAGTACAACTCATTTATGCACTCATAGTTGAAAAATAAAGTTTCGTCCTCAACGTTAACACAACAAGAAATTGGATTAAAAAAAAAAGTATCGAAATTTTGCATTTTTTTGTAAACGTCGCCATATTGGATTTTTGAGTGAAAAATACGCAATTCTGATACAAGAAATGGAAAGTAGAGAAAAAAATACTTAAGAAAAAGTATGTTTGCTTTGAATATATCGATAAAAGTATGTTTGCTTTGAATATAGATTTACGGTTGAAAACAGAGTTACGATTTCTCTGTTTTGGACGTTAATGGGTTAAAATTCTAATTGGATATAGTTTGAAACGTGGCCCATCGACATGATTTTTTTCGTGAGGTTGTGATGTGAAGTTTCAGAGATATGAATTTAAAAAAAAAAAACATTTTCTTCATTATATCTGCCGAACAAAGCGGTCGATTCCGAGGACCAAACGGGGAAAAGTAGGTAATTTTATTGTACGATCAAACGAACTTACCTTGTGAAGTTCGATCATAATTATATTTCATCTCGTTCGAAGATATTACCATGTAGTACTCTTCGCTCCCACGAGATGTCACAACCTTCTGCGAAACAAAAAAGAGAGACTCACAGAACGAGAGAAAAATTTTTTACATTTGGTGTTTGTTCTGTTTGCAAAGAGATCAACCTCTGGGTAACAAAATTTATGAATTATAATGTTAAATGCCTCTTCACACAACTTCCATTCTGAGTCAGTATTACCAATACGCGAGAGAGCGTCAGCCTCGAAATTGTCTTTCGAAGTAACATAAGATGCGAAAATAAAGTTATTTCTCTCTTCTGCCCACTGTTATGTATCTCTTACTTATTATACTTGCTAAATCTAACTCCACCCATCTTATTGACATTAGATAATGCAGTGATATTGTCAATACGAAGAAGTATCTGTGAGTTACTAGGGATACCTGGAAGTGTCTGGAGAGCAAGCCTTATAGTTAGTAATTCTTTATAATTAATGTGCAATTTCCTTTGATTTTCGTTCCGAAAACTAAAGACGCTAATTACCATCTGTGGCACCCCTGCCCGAATTAGAAGCTTCGGTGAATATAGTTAGGTCAAAAATGGTCGATCTAATGGTGCGTACCGAATTTTGGATACTCTTAGACCACCAGGATAAATCCTTATGTAGAATAATCATAATTATTAACAATGAGAGAAGACAATTTGTGGGCTTTTAGATTCTTGGTATAAAGCCAACCATAGTTTATAACAGGATAAACAGATATCAGATTACCTATCAGTCGAGCAAATTCAAGAATCAAGCAAAAAGAACTATCTTGGAATTTTTGTAGCATGTCCAACAATTTAAATCTCCTCTCCTCGGGCAATTCAATTGTGAATGCGATTGAGTTAATATTAAAACCTAAAAATTTACAAATGCGAGTAGGCCTAAGCATACATTTTTTAGTGTTTATCACAAAACCTAGAGATCTTAAGAAATTACAAGTCCTCTGCGTCTGCAAATGTCTTCATTCGGAGCAATAATCAACATATGATCTAGATAATTAACAATAATGAAACCTCTTGATCGCAAATTTTGAATAGGAACTTTCATAATTTTCGTGAAGATATAAGGTACAGTACATAAGCCAAAAGGGAGACATATAAATTGGTATATCCTACCATTGAAAAAGAAACGTAAAAATCTTTTGCTATTTCTGTGTATAGGTATCATAAAATACACATCCTGTAGATCAACAGTACACATGAAACAATCTGGAAAAATAAGATTGGTGGCTGAACCAAAGTCCTTAAGCTTAAAGTGCGCTGTCTTCATGAAACTGTTTAACTTTTTCAAATTAAGTATGAACCTATCTGTGCCATCTTTCTTAGGAACTAGGAAATCAGACGAGAGAAATTAGTCGTCGCGAGGCTTACATACTTCTATCGCACCCTTAAGTAATAAATTGTCTACGACTCTCTTATACCTATCAAAACTTGTTCGAAACCTCATACCTCGGAGGGCTAAATTGAAAGGGTTCCTTTACGACGGGTATTTTATAGTTCCTAATTACGTCAATGACAAATATGTTAGCCCTGATTTCCTGCCATTCTCTAACAAAATATTTTAATCTGCCTGCCAGTCTTACAGATACTACTTCTTTTAGGAGGTGTTCTCTTCTTTCTGGTTCCTGTTCTGTGAATTGAAGAACTGCTGTCTGGATCGGAAATTTGGCCTGTTGGACTGATTTACCCGATTGTACCCCGTTCGGTTGTTGTAATTCTTTTGATTGAAACCTTTCTGATTGTAATCCGTTTGCTGCTGAGAGAAAGGGCGTCTCGACTGCGGGGCTTTGAATAAAAAATTCCACTTAACAGTAGTAGCTGGCTTAGGTTTTTGTTGGAAATCCTCCGAGAGCTTTGTGAGCGCTTTAGATTCCTTAATGCGCTCTACCAAATTATTTCCAAACAGGGTATCGTCAATCTCAGCTTTCTTAATGATTTCCGCAACCTGAGGAGCCAGATTGGGTATAAAAATGTTGCTTCTTCTTGATACAGAGATGTCATGATGCATCTGAATAACCATCTTTGCTATATCATTAAGTAAACTGACAATTTGTAATTTGTCGCAATCCTCATCGTTAATTAACAGTGTGAGAATAGTGCCCATGGCCATCATCGATGAACCAGCAATTTTCTGCAGTTCAAGCATGTAAGAATCCTTTTTCATGTGTCTTGCAGATAGGAGAGCTGCTATCTCTGGATTTAGCTTTTTAGGCTCGAATTCCGGCAATCTAAGACGTCATCATTCAAAAACAATGAAAATATGCTCGTAGTGCTACGAGGTTAGTTGTAGCTTTGTGGTGGATTAAAAATCATAGATTTATTACCTAATATATTTTTTCTTTAACTCCTCTTTAGCTTCCTTATTTAATCCTTGATTTACGAGTTTATGCCATATCTTAACAAGCGATGAATCGATGGTTACAATCTTATCGTTATCATTTTTGTTGTCTATGCCCAAAATATCCATGACCTGTTGTTCACCATGTGGCATCGGCTCCTCATCATCATCCTTGGACGCTCCCTCTTCCATGTCTGGAAGCGATACAAGTAGCATAAGGACAGATATGTCTCATAAAAATTAATTTAATAAATAAAAACGATAAAGGTATAATGTCTCTATAACTAATAGTCGTAAAGGCGTTTTAGTTATAAAAGAGTTCAAAGGCGATTCAATAGGCTTAGGTCTAGGCAATACGTAGCTGTAATAGTATAACCATTAGCCGCAAGGGCATCATAGTCAATAAACTCTCAAACTATAATAGAAAAGAAAAACAGTTTTCTATATACTCATATTGGTATGCCGTAAGGGCAAGCTCCAACAAAGAAAATATTGGATAAGTATATAATGTCTCTCCAATACTAGGAAAGAGAACATATCATTGGCGCCGACTCTAACTGCTTCTGGAACACACAAAATTTTTCGTGATGCGAAAAAGAGGGGGGAGGGATTCTGCACAAAGACAAGGGGGAAAGAAACAGAATAAAATGTTTTGACTTCGCAAATTAATACTTCTGCGATCTGTTTCTCCTTCTTTGTCTGGGTCTGCCAACGGAGATTGTTTCTGAGAAGACGCATCTCCCTCAAGATCCGAATCGAAATCTTCGTCGGATGTGTGAGAGCTTCTCACAAATAATGGCGGTAAATTCTCCATTTCCTCCTGCATTTTTCTGAATTTGGCTTGAAACTCCTTCCATTTTTCGTAGTCTCCCGGACCCATACGTCTTTTAGACATGGCAAATGTAAACAAAACGGAATCTAACACAGAAAGAAAAAAGTCCTCTCGAGAAGGTCGTGACGCTCGCGCACAAGGATAATGGTAATATTGAGAACTAGATGAAATATAATTCTCTGTCAAATGCATATTAGCTGAATTGTTTGTAACGATAAGATGATTGAAAAAACGCAAAATAATGTTTTTCAAAAATCAAAAATTGGCCAAAAAAATAGTTAAAAAATAAAAAATAAATGTTTTTCCCGAATTCAGAATCCAAAAATATACATGCATGTCAAATTTTATTGATATTGACCGAGTGGTTCCAGAAATATTACTGTATACACACACACACATCCATACGGACATTTTCTAAAAACACGTGATTTGAACTTCTAACAAATCAAAAAGTATTTTCTAGAAGTTTTGACGAAACTCAAAATTTTACTATTACAAAGCTTCCTCTAGGAGGAAGCAAAATACATTTTCATAATTATAAAGCATGTTATATAAATATATTAAGAAATAATGTAAACCCTTGCAAGATAGGGAAATAAGATTTAGAACAAAATTCACAAAAATTAATTATGAACATCAGAAGCTCACCTCAGAACGCTCATCCTAGGGGAAAGGTGTGGAATGCTCAGTTTCATTCGCATTTTAATATATTGACAATAAGTAAGATTAGTTATTAAAGCAAAACAATAGATACCCTTCCAACTAGAATGCAGTGTATATTAAGATACGCTCTCGATAGTACAAATATACTTGGCATCGGGATACTATCACATTATTATTAAACAGACGTTAAATACAAAACCAATAGTATTCAATAAATTCAATAATTAATTAAATATATAAGAATTGAATAAATCTGTTTAAAGCAAAATCGTGAGTGAATATTTGACCCCAAAGCTCCTGATCCCTGACGCACCCATTCAAAATCGAAACTATCCGCTTTGGGAAGCAGAAACGATACTGCTGAGATGACGTGCTGGTAGCCGAGCAGTTTAGTAGCAGAGAGTAAAAAAAGGTAGGTGACTTTATTTAAATAAGCATGCCTTAATCGCGCACATCTCTCTTTCTCTCTCATGATTAGAACTCCAAGTAGCCTCTCGAATATCACGAATTTGCGATAACGATATCACGATTAAAGTCACGTCTATTCGATGAATTACCCAACAAGTAGCGGAATTAAAATTTAGGAATTTAAATTAAACTAGTGTAATTTCAAAAGGCTTTTCGATGGCTACTGAAGACCGTTCTATTAAATAGATCGCGAAGGTAGTCAAGCACTGAAGGCGCACAGAGCCAACAAATCACCTAAATACTTACCCCTAACACATGAAAACCACCCCTAACTAACCCCAACTAGTCTAACTCATCTATCCCAGGGAACAGCGAGTTAAATCGCTTTATTTTTTCTTAAAATAATTAAACAATACACCATGAGCCAGCTAATAACCTAAATACTTCCCCCTAACCCGTTTAACCCTTAGAAACCACCCCTACCAAACCATAAGCAGGCTAACTAGCCTAACCCTAGGAACAGCAAGTTAAATCGCTTTATTTTTTATCAAAATAATTAAACCACACACCAGAAGCCAACAAATCACCTAAATACTTACCCCTAACCTGCTTAACCCCTAGAAACCACCCCTACCAACAGCAACAACCTACCAAGACTACCAAAACCACAAGCAATAAAACATGGTTTAAAAAAATCTTTATTCATGTCGATTTATCACATAAATCATTTAAGATTTAATGATTGGTAGGGGCGGTTTCTAGGGGTAGGGGGGTGAGTGGTTAGATGGTTAGCTGGCTTATAGTGTGTGGCTTAATTATTTTAAGAAAAAATAAAGCGATTTCACTCGTTTTTCCCTGGGATAGATGAGTTAGACTGCTTGTGGTTTGGTAGGGGTGGTTTCTAGGGGTTAAGCGGGTTAGGGGTAGGTATTTAGGTTATTAACTGGCTTATGGTGTGTGGCTTAATTATTTTAAGAAAAAATAAAGCGATTTAACTCGCTGTTTCCTGGGATAGAGGAGTTCGACTGCTTGTGGTTTGGTAGGGGTGGCTTCTAGGGGTCGCATAGGTTTAGGGGAAGGTGATATAATAATTTCCGCACCTGTAGCTTAAACTTAATGCTTTTTTAAAGAGTTTAAAAAAATCATGGCTCTACGATTAAAAATGACGCGTGGTTCAAATTTTGTCCATTTTCTCCCACTGTGCGCGGCGCTCAGCTTCGCGTTCTGAAGATTTGTCCTCGTCCGTGCTTATGAAAGCAAAATAACCCGAAGAGTTACTGTCCGGTGACAGCTTTTAATAGCTTATGACATAACATAAAATTAAAATTTTTCAAAAATCAAAGAAATCAAAATTTTATGATTTTTATTGACAAGCATTCGCAACCTCATAAACATGTGTTATTTTTTAATAACTGGAATAAGAGAGATTTTCGAACGCCGCGCTCGTGACCCGAGGCTAACGGCAATCTGAATACGGCTGCTTAAAGCTGCTGACTAGCTCCAGGGCGCATGGCGACGTGTGTATACTGATATGCCCTCTGAAGTTAGAGGACGGGAGCCGATAAGAATAATCGTGACCCTACCACTGCATCAATCTCAGGTCTTTCAATTCTCACCTACTTGACTCCATCTGGCTTCGAGAGTACTAAGTCTCTAGCTCTATCGGTAACTTACCGTTTACTACTACCATCTAATACTTTCTACATTATCGACTGCAAATAAGTTGTCGACAGAGACACAGCAACATTGAGAATGAGAGGAAATGGTGAGAAAAATGTGATTTTGCGATGCGACAAAGCTGCAGGCACAATATCAAGAGCTGTCGTCAAGGAGTCCCACAGAACAACAGCATTGCTCCTGCCTCTGAGGAAATCAACAACCTCCGCAGCAAGCTAGCTGAAGTTACGAGGATGCAGGAGCGTTCGGCGAACAATATGGTGGTCATCTCTGTCCTGGTCTACTCACAGGAAACTTCGGTACAACTCCTGACTTTTACCGTCCTGGCTGCACTGGATTTCACGGTCCTAAAACGGTATGTGGTATTCGTCAGGACCATAAAGAGACTTAACGCAACCACTACCAACAAGCAACGTGAGAGCAAATTTTCACCTTTAGCTCTCGTAGCCAAGGCCAGGAGACGCAATCTTTACACTAGTGAACTAGATGTTGCCCTACTGGAGAAAGCAAGAGCTCTCTGCCCAGACCATCAGAGGCTTATTAACATCAATGAGCTGCTTCCTCCAGACATATACAAGCTGCGTATTAACGCCAGGCTAAAAGCAAAGAGAAGAAAGGTAAACCACTAAAACCACCATCTGAATCATCTAATACATCCGCATCCGCTTTTAAAGCGTCTCTATCTAAGGGTCTGAGGGTCTGTCATTTCAATGCGAACTCTCTTTCGGGTCACATTATGATGATCAGACTCTTCTTGTCCACTCTTTCCCCCTTTCACGTAATAGCTGTGACCGAGATATAGCTGATTGACAAGATATCTATATTCATCATTCACTGACAGCTAGCGTTATCTCGTCATCTGACGGAGGTTATGTATCGCCCTCTGCATGCACCCTTTATCCAGGTATCTAATTTTATTAAGCAACTAACAACGCATATGCACATTTACTCCACGAAGGTTATCACGGCTGATTTTAATTCTGATCAACTTTCTTCATCTGAAGACGCCAATTTCATCAGGGCCTTTATTGATGAGAACTAGCTTACTTCTGTATCATATGGCTTACTTCTGTGCCATATACAACCCACTACAGACAGGACTCTGACATCTGGTTTGACCTATGCTTAATTGATGAGCAGGATTGCCTACTCTCACACTGGAAGACACTCATTTCATCAACGGACATGATCATATCACGGCCACACTTGACGTACGTATTTCACGCCACGTACCTGCTATATACTCTTAAAGAAACTACGAAGGAATCTGTGCTGAAAAGCTTTTCTTAGCGCATATAACTGGTCATCCCTCACCTTGTCATCACTTGACGAATGCATTACCATTCTTAACGCAGACTTGACAAACACCATAAATTATCTCGTTCCATTAAAGACTGTGACACCAGGACGTAAACGTCATCCGTGATTCATCACGGCTCTTTGTGACCTTTTGACTGAACGGAGCAGACTCTGCAGGAGTTTTTGCGCAGAAGTCGATAACCTTGGCATGTATACTTTTATAGAATCGCAAGGGACGATGGTCATAGACAGGTTGAGGAGGCTATGATGAATTTGTATACCGTGCTTTTTATAATCAGTGCATTGATAACGCTTCTTTTAGCCTGCCTGAAAAAGCAGAGCCCAGTATCTTATAGTAGAATTACGTTATAAATCTGAATTGTGTTAGATGTTACACAGACCTATGGTATATACATACATATATGAGATGTGTCACACACACACACATACGAAAATGCAAATATCTGAAGCAAAAGTGTTTTTCCTAGGGGCAAAAGTGAGTACTTTTGCCCCTAGGACAAAAACACTTTTGCCTCAGATATATATGTATATACAGGGTGGGCCATTTTAATCTATAACCCAATTACTCTGTTCCGAGGTGTTATTAAAAAAAATGTTCAGACGAAAGTTGTTAGCTGTTAGTTGTTAGAAAGTTGTGGCAAAAGGGGCCACCTTTTGGTGATTGTAGATTTAACGTTTGAAGTCCTTAGAAGGTCATTTAAAGGTCAGAGTGTTTTTTTTTAAATAGGAACCCCTATTTTTGCACCAGATTCAGAAAGAGCGGAAGCGAAAGCAATAGAGGAAGGACAGAGCTACAATTTGAGCCCTAGACGGTCAAAATTGACTGCTGGAATCAAAAGTTATGAGGATTTAAAAAAAAACGCTGCCAATTCATTGGCATGTAGCTTTCTCCAACTAAATTTATAATTCCAATAGATAAAATATTATTCAAATATACAATGTTAATGGTTTGTTAATTTTCAATCCCGATTATTTTGCTGAAGGATCAATTAAAAATAATACAAAATATTGTGCATCTGAATAAGTCGGAATGTATTTAAGCAAGCCATCTGCGCAAGGATTGGCAGTACTCATGTACTATATGTCATACTAATGTGTGTGTGTGGGTGTCTATATATATATATATAGACACACACACACAGACACACATACACACACACATACATTATATAGAGAGGCCGTGGAAAGCGCAACGCTATCGGCAAGTGAAACATAAGTCACGTGCGCTAGAAGCTCGAGGAGCCACCAAAGAGGACACCGTGCAAGCCGGCTCAAAATGCACAGAAGAAGCTTCTAGGAGTTTGCAGATAAGGAAGGTAAATCAAAGGCGAGTTTGACATGAGAAGAGCATGAGGGGACTCGATGTACTAGAGGACAGGACTTTTACTGGTTTTCTGATTGGCCCTCGCTGCAACGTCACATGCGTAAAAAGCTCCATATAAGGCAAGAAGCTGCATCTAGGCCTCCCAATTGGCCAAACACCAACCCCACCGAGGAGACGAAAATCGGAGATCGCCTCTCCTACGAGAGTATAAAAGAGCCCAGCAACAGGTCCTCAGATCGTCAGTCTGATTCAAAAATCGTTGCCACGCAAAAGCTTTACCCGAGCCCGGTCCGGTATAACATCTTGGAACTTAGAATGTTTTCGACCGTTCGGGACTTAGAATTTTTCAGGCAGTGCAAAAACTTATAATATTTTTCATCGCGCCAGGACTTAGAATCTTTTGAACTATTCGGGTCTTGGAAAAATTCAAATTAGTGTAAAGACTTAGATCATTTCGGCTAGTAAAACAATTTGATTCGTACGAAGCAACCCAAAGGGCACCGAATCGATCGAAGAAAAACTATCGATCAGCGGAGAGAAGCGTGCCTCTCTCTCTCTCTCTCTCTCTCTCTCTCGACCTCCGACTGTGGTACCAAACATAGCTGGCAGCATGAGAAGCCGGGCAGCCGTCGGAGCCGCTCATTTTCAAGGGTGCAGCAAGGTTGCAGACCAGACCATCAGGCCAATTACTACGACATAGTGCTCAGGTTAAAACAACCCAGTGCAGCCCTCACCAAGGCTACGAGGAGGAATTCTGTGGGCCGCTGACCAGACAATGGCGCTGACGAGGTAAAGTTCAGAGCAACCAGCCCGTCCAGCAGTGGCAGCGCAACATTCATCGGCAAACCCGTGAGTCTGTCCCGTATCGGCATATAGCTCATCTATCTTTCTCTCTCTCTCTCTCGATGATTGTCTTGACCCACAACGCACGCATACACAATCGCACATAATGCATATTGTTATTTTGAATGAATAAATGTTCTGAGGACAGATGAAGCCCGAAGGTTCTCTTAGTATAAATTATTAGAGTGTCATTATTGTGCATCCTAAAACCCTTGCTTCTATTTATGAACAAGTCGAGCACAGAATGACTCCGCCACTCTCCGCGGTCCGTCAAGACGGAGATGCCGAGCAGCCGAGCAACGTTACAACACACGAAAACACTAAAAAGGCCTTTTGCCTCCGACTTAAAAAACTCTACTTTCGCTCCACTTTTTCGTAGGTGAAAAGCACGTTTTCTATGCACGTGTTATAAAAAGTAACGTTACTCTCATCATTCCCGCAAATGAATACGTTGATTATTCCCACGGGTGGGCAGTAAAGCATTACAATTTTTTCACTAATTATAAGTAATAAAACGGCAGAAATTTCAAATTTTCTTAATAAATTGTTTACAACTGATTAATGGAACAGAAATGCATCTTAAATTCTCTACAACTTAGCTTACTTGTCATCAGAGTGGTACCGATCTCCTTGATATTCTGACGTGTATTAAATATTTAAATTATATAGCATATAACTTACCATCTTTATTCATACATACATCAAAACACTTTTGTAAACGGCAAGCTCGACATTGATTTCGATGTGTCTTGTCAATAGGACAGCATCCCTTTAGTATTCCTTGGGCCTTGCATGTGTATTCTCTATTGCTGTGAATACTTCGTTTAAAAAAGCCTGAACATCCTAATAACATAAAACATACTTAGATTCATATATTTATGTGTACTTATCTTCATTATAGTTATGTAACGTTCTTGTAAACAAAAAAGAAAAATGTTAATGTTTAAACTTATCTATAAAATAAGGTTAAGATGATAAATAATATTGCTCAAAAAGAATTATCTTCTTCTATAGCACTAAGCGATCTAATTCCGCGCTTGTATCATGAATAGGTGTGATATGGCGGACCAAGAGCAGATGCTATAAAATAGTATACGATACTGAAATGCGTGAAAAAGGATTTCACGTAATTTTTGACGCGGTCTAAAATTTTACAAATTGTCTAAGCTCTTGAGCAATCAAAAAGTATATTATTTCACGTATATCTTGAATGCAAGAATTTGATCTCATCATAACAACCTGAGTCAGAATTCACGATGCATATCTAAGTAGAATGCGATTACTTTTATAAATTACCAAAAAAAGTATGTAAAGCTGTACTTATATCCTTATACTTATATCCACATAAACTGCAAAAAACGCTGATAATCCATTGGCACGTAGCTTTCTCTAACTAAATTTATAGGTCTAATAAATAAGATATTATTTTAATATACAGTATAATCTACCTGCTATTGTATAAGATTGGATGGTTCATCGTCCAAAAGTTCCAAAAGCAGACCCCTCTGTTTTTTTATCATAGAATACGAACGCTGCCGTCAATTTTTTTTCACATGGCAGCGTCGGCATATATATATATATGTGTGTGTGTGAGTGTGAGTGTATGTATATATATCAGGATGACATGGATTCATACAGGGAGAAACTTTAACGACATGCAACGACACCCTTATAAAAGGAAACAAAAGTTTTGAGAAAAATCGGTTTTTATTTTGGTGAACTCTCTGTTCCTGTTAAAATTCGACGCTCTGCTCATCAGTATGTGATTCCTATATATACATACCCACATATCCACACACACACCACACATATATCGGGATGAAGACTAGTATCGAGCATGGATAATTTAACCGAGCAAGGAGAAAAAGCAGGAAAAGGAGCTCTCGACATCTGAAATACAATCCGGGATGCTGAGCGAGATCGAGAAAGCATGTAGAATAAAATCCGAAACATGCCGGACTCTATAGATAATGTTGTGTCAAACGCATCAACATTCATAAGTCTGTTGAAAGCGATCTATAAGCGATTATGATCCAGGTTAAGCAGCTTGAAAGAGGACAAGTGACGCTGAAAAAGAGCAAGGAGAGAGCCTTTGATTGATGCTAAGAAAAGCAGAAATGTTACCAAACCAGTAGTATATTCAGAAGGAGGACAATGCATCACAGACGATAGAAGTATCAAACGTAGTAACGACAAGAACGCTAAATAAGCGTAAGGCAATGTCACTAAGCCAGGGAAGGAGCGACATGAAAACTACACTGAAAGAACGAGGAAAGATAAAGAAGTAGCCTCTGTTGAATTCGCGTCAACAATCCAATCACAGGTGTCTTCGGAAGAAACGGCACCCTAGCAGGAGGTTATTACCAAAAAGGAGAAAAAGAAAAAAAGAAGAGGAAAAAGGAGATACGCGAAAGCACTGGTGCCAAGAATAAAAATGGCACTAGAAAACCAGAAGAGAAACCCAGCAGGCCTGATGTACTTATTATAAAAGCTGATGAAGGATATTCGTATGCTGATATTTTGAGGAAAATAAAAGAGGACTTCAATCTGACGGTGCTTGGTAACAGCTTAAAATATGCAAAACGGTGTCAGACGATCTTCTTTTGGAGCTACAAGGCACCAAAGAAGTAAAAACGCAGGAACTTCAAAAAGCAGTTAAAGCGGTGCTGGTAAAAGAAGCCACAATCAAGAGGCTTCATCATGAAGTGGTCTCTGAAATAAAAGACCTGGATATAAATATAGCAGGAACAAAGGTGAGAGAGTCAACCCATAAAAAATACTAAATAAAAAATAAAAATTCCAACAATTAGCTGACGACGTTTCGTTGGTTTGGTTTCCAACCTCTTCAGATCAATAATTCAAAAAGTCACATATTATGATAAATTATTAAGAGAAAAATTCCTCGAGTCACAGTCAAGTGCTACATACTTATGCCGTGTGTCTATTACATATGAGACTGATGTTACTAATACATACAAATCACGCACAAATACGGCTTTGATAACAATGTGGCGCAAAATACTCTCAAAACGGATAATGACGAGAATGTAGTTATCGACATATTTGAAAACAAAAAAAATTATAGATATATAAATATATACAACAAAAAATTAATAATAATAATTGTATACTTTCAAAATTAATGAAACCAAAATAAATGCAAATACAGTATATAATTATAATAAAAGTGAGATTGAAATGAGAATTTAATATAATTTTTTAAAATATATTTAATTTATAAATTTTAATTATATAATTAATCACTATTGAAAATTTTATTGAAAATACAGTATTGTTTGTTCATTAATTGAAAATCTTCTTGTTTATTTATAGTATTTACATTCATATTGATAAAAGGGCTCTCTGAAATCAAGACCTGGATATGCTTACCTCTAAACAGGATATTCTGGAAGCCCTGAGTAGAGAGTTTCCAAAAGAGAAGCAAGTAGCAGAGGAAACGTCCGTGAAGACCATCCGGAAAACCTATGGAGATACGCAGACCGCCTAAAAGGCGATCGCATGGGGGCAGCTTAAATTAGGTTGGGTTAATTGCAGAATCAGATAGATTAGTCAAGAGATGTGACCAACTAGATGCTATAAATGCCTGAATTTTGTCCATATCGCAAAAAAGTGTACAGAGATATACGACAAAAGTAAATGCTGTTTTTAGTGCAGAACGGAAGAACATGCAGCGAAAAGTTGCACGAATAAGCTAAGGTGCATTATCTGCCAGGAAAAGGATGGAGAATTAAATAATGACCATGCAGCTGGTAGCTATACATGCGTAGCCTACGAAGCCGCATTAGAAGTACTAAAGAACCAATAAAAATTAGGATAGTGCAGTTAAATCTAAACCACTGTGAGACAGCAAAGGACCTATTCAACCAGTATGTCCGCGAGAAAGAGGTAGACGTAGCTATTGTATGCAAACAATACAAAGATTTAGACGAACTATCGTGGGAAATGGACACAACGGGTAAAACAGCGATCTGGCTATATGGAAACGTTACTTTCTGTGAAAATAAAAAGATCCATAAAGAAGGATTTATACGGACTGAGGTAGCAGGTGTCACTGTTTACAGTTGCTACGCTTCACCTAACGCTCCAATAGAGCAGTTCGAACAACTGCTAGATCGGCTCATACAAGACGTAGTAGGGAGGAAACCGATACCGATTGCAGGCGAACTCAATGCATGGGCTGTGAAGTGGGGCAGCATAAAGACTAACCACAGAGGTCGAGTACTCCTGAAAACATTCGCTCTTCTAGATTTGATCCTAATTAACCAAATATGCACCCACAGATTTAGAAGAGGAGACACAGGGTCTATTGTTGACATGACATTTGTTAGCAGCAGCATTATTGGCTCAGTTGCTTCATGGACAGTAAGTGAGCACTACCCACATAGTTATCACCAGGCCGTAATAATAGAGGTATGAATATCAAAACAGAGATCCAGCACGTGTACAATGACCAATAAGGTTAGTTAAAAAACGAAGGATTATGATAAGGAGATGTTCCTGTTAGCATCAGAAGAAATACAACTGTCTGGAACGGCGAACAGCAAGGTGGAGTAGGTGACGGTAGACATCACCCGAGCATGTAAAGCTGCTATGCCTCAAAGAGTCGCATACAGTAGACGACCACCAGTATACTGTTGGGTCAAGGAGATTGCGAATGCACGTAGCAAGTGCCACTAGACCAGAAGACGAGAACAACGGGTGAAGAAGAAATACTATAAAACTGGTACAGGCAAGAAAATAATAGATGCCGGCAGACAAGAAATAAAGGACGCTAAAAGGAGTCTTAAAAAGAAAATCAGCAAAAACAAACAACTATGCCTTAAGGAAATACAGGAGGAGGTCGAACAAGACCTTTGGATTTGACCGTATAAAATAGTAATAAAGAAGATAGTGCCTTCACCAAAAAGCCCGGAATTATTGCACCAGATAGTGACCACACTGTTTCCCAGGCAACTGGAGGAGCCAGGTGTCATCGAAAGAGGTATGAATGAAGAGACTATCCCACTGATCACGATTGAGAAACTGTTAGTCGCCTACAGAAGCGTGGGAAACAACAAGGCCCCAGGGCCAGATAGCATTCCAAATATTTCATTGAAGTATGTCATTCACGCTCATCCAGACGTCTTCGTAGACTTGTACAATACACGTCTAGAAGAGGGAACATTTCCCACAAACTGAAAAAACAGCGATTAGTGCTACTGCCAAAAGGAAAGGAATCAACCCAAGAGTCCTTATCATATAGACTGCTCTGCATGCTGGGTACCCCAGGCAAAATCCTGGAATGCATTACCTGCGTCAGAATGGATCATTTCATGGAAGGAAAAGGTGGATTAGCGGACCACCAATATGACTTCAGAAAGAAGCGTTCTACCCTGGACGCAGTTAGTCTAGTGGTTGACACTGCACGAACAGCGATAGAGGGGAAAAGAGGGAAGGGATAAAAAAAATACGATGTTTCGATACATGTGCGCAAAAGTTAATTCTACACAAGTAGCAAATTTGTCGCTAAGCGAAACAAGGTTGACAATCTCACGAGTGTAGAATTAACTTTCCGCACGTGTATCCAACGTTATTTTTTGATACAGGGGCAGAAAATGTACTTGAATGCACGTGGAGCGTCCATAGAAGTGCATTTTATGCACACTGTATTGAAATAGGTATTGCGCCATAGTTACGTTGGATGTCAAATATGCACTTAATTCGGCCAGATTGAGTGAAATACACGAGGCACTCCAAAAGCAGGATGTCCCCTTATATATATATATATACCCCCCCCCCCCCCCCCCTCCCCCCCCCCACCTACCCTTCTACATCCCCCACACCCCTCCCACAGCAATAACACGAATTTTGTCAATGTTTATGGTTTAAAATTATATACTATATTATTGTTATTTTGGCTATACTTATGAACGGTAAAAAGATAACCATCAGTAGACGGTTTTCCACACCACCTAAGGGGTACTGTCAGAAGCATATTATTTCAGTCATAATGTACTTTACGCGCGTTGATTTTTTTTTATTTTATTGTATAAAAATTACTTTTGCTTTTTTGCCTAAATTTAATGAAACGAATACGAATCAATCTTTATACGACGACTTTTTGGTTTTTGGATAGTTATAAATTAATAATTTTTGGTCAAATTCAAATGTTAATATACAAATATTATTAACGATGTAAAGACCAAATTTAGTATGAATACGGACTGCGCGAGTTCTACAAATAATTATTTAATTCGCGGAAACTAGCATAGGCTCGAGAGCCTTATTGTTACTGAATACGCGTGACTCGATGTCATTCGGGACATGTGTATATACTGCCGGACACGAGTATGACCGTTCGTAGCGTGTGGACGATATTTTGTCCGCGCTCACTCTCAATCGGACGCTTGTCTGTCCGAGCTGGAACTTGTCCGGGCTGTGATGACTGAACGGACTTGGTTGGCAGTCCGTGGCTCCGATTTGATATTTTATAGTCCTTACCTTTTCGGTGTCTTTGCTGAAGGGTTTCTTAAGGATTTGGTAGTCTAATAACTATTTATTATTATTTATGAATAAATAAACACTAGGTTCATCTAAATTGTTATGTTTTGTTTTATTGGCCAGGACCGGAGCACTTCACTTCACAGACAGATTTGATGTTACAGAGTTTAATTATTACTTGACTTATTATATTGTTTATTCGCTAAGATGTTGTTAGAATATTTGTAGATGATTATACTAAGGCGACTTACAATTACAATCGTATCGACCGCACACTGGATGTTAGAAAACTCTTTCGTCGGCACGGCAGATGTTGATTGGACTTATTACTACACGATTTCTCGTGGCAGGTTGTACTTAGATAAGCTGTGTTTCCACTAACGCCAGATGTATTGACGGTCCTTTTCCTACTTGACACAGGTCTCTCGACTAGCAAGTGAAGAGGTGTACCGTTGAATTGTATGCAGAGTTTGAGTGTTTTCTACGCACTCAATAGACGATGCTCACAGATTCACGGCCCTCGTATTCTCTCGCCAGGTACAGCCAGTGATAGTAGCTTGCTGACTAGGATGATGTACTGGTAAATGAAGAGTTATACTAGTTCACTGTGTACAGAGTTTGAGTGTTTTCTACGCTGTCAATAGACGATGCGCGCAGATTCCTAGCACTCGTATTCTCGCGCCAGACACGCCAGCTAGGTCGCTTGACACACGTAAAAAGGCACTGCGTGGATCGGCCCCGGGGTTTTTAATGCCTCGGTGCCTATGCAAGCAGTAGTGAAGATCGCGGTAGTCCAATCAACATTCGCCGTACTAAGGATTGACGCGCACGCTTTGCGGTCATTGTTCGCGCGCTAAGAGTGCTGACGCAGAGGTCAGAGCACTCGCTCCGATATTCGGTGCTCGATGCGTGTTGCAATGTAGTTGATTCGTCCGATCGATTTGTATATGCGTTGCTGCGTGAATGCGTGGTTGCAGTCGCGCAGGCATCATAGGTGAATATAGGTATATGTTCTCGTGTGTGTGTGTGTATATATATATATATATATATATATATATAGTATTATCATGGCACATTTCAACGATTATAATATTATATAATCTTGACGACTATATGAATCAAGTTTTTTTGGTTACTCGAATTACAAGGTTAATTGCAGTTTGTATAAGATGACTATATAAGTTTCCCCAAAACTTCTAGAAAATACTTTTTGGTGTGTAAGAAGCACGTCGTTAAAGTTATAATAAATGAGTAGTGCCGATCTTTGCGCAAATGGCTTGCTTAAACGTAGTAAAAATACTTTGGAAATATTGATAATTCAAATTATATTTCATTAATACATATTGTACATATGTACACGTCAGGTATAGTAACTCTCCTTTTATTGACTATGGCCATGTGGTTTTTTTGACCGGTCAGATTTGATAACGGTACCGTGAACAAATCCAAGTCGGGTGTACGATCGAACAATCAATACCCGACGTGCAACGACGATGTATAAAAATAAGTCAGTAATACGCTCGTATAAAAAATGCTGACTCGTAGGTCAAAGCACTCGCTCCGATGTTCGGCGATCGGTTTTGTGCTGTCGCAATCGGTTTAGTATACGTCGTCTGTATGAGTACACGAATGCAGTTGTACAGGCGATGTATATGTATGTATATATATATATATATATATATATATATATATATATATATATATATATATATATATATATATATATATATACTTCTATAGGCTCGCTAGGTACACATTTTTACCGGGGAGTGAATCGAGAAAAAACCGACCGTCACACAGTTATACCGAACGGCAGAAAGAATTGAAGTTAATTTAAAACCAACAAAACATAAATTTAAATGATGAATTTTTAAAATGTCAGATAAAAAACATTAGCACGTGAATTCTGAGTTACGGTACTTACTATGATAAAATATTCATATTATATTTAATACTTTTGTACATTCATTTAAATAATACACCAAGTAATAAATAAGAAATAGTTTTGTCACAGACGCACACGTATGCAACGCGAGCAGCGAGACGAGTCAGCGATAAGAGTCGAGCAGCTGAGTCGTAGTGCGATGCATGCGCTTCGGATGCATCGTAGACGTTAGCTCAGTGGTTAGAGCACAGGCCTCTGGCTCTCGGGTCCGCGAGTTTGAGTCACGTCGTCTACTTTTTCGCTTTCGACTGTATCTCCTCTCTGTTCGTGACAGTTTTAAAATTAAAACCACAACCAAAACTGGGGGGTTGGCGAGCGAAGCGAGCAGGGGGGCGAAGCCCCACTAGTATACAGGGTGACCCAATTTAAACGGGCACCGCTCATAACTCGTCAGGGACAGCCACAATCGAAAAAATGGTAGAGACCAAAGTTGTAGGATATCGAAGGGGCAACCCGATGGTGTCCTTGGATTTGACCTTGAACGCGTTTTTCAAGGTCATTTGAAGGTCAACTTTGGATTTTTAAATAGGAACCCCATTCTTCTATTGCGGGAATAGAAAGAGCGGTAAATTTTACGTTCAGAATGGTATGTTCGGTTGCGGCACTGAAGGTCATCTCAATGTCCTGCAGCCAGAATGAATCCCCGCCTACGTAATTCTTCTAGCAACGCCAAATTAAAAAAAAGTGGTAGAGACCAAAGTTGTTGTATAGGGGGGGGGGGGGAGAATTGTGACCTCGAATTTTAGCCAGTCCTACAAGGTCATTTCAAGGTCAAATTATTTTTTTTCAAACAGCACCCACTTTTTCGACTCCGGATCCTGAAAGCTGTAAAATGTTGCACTTTAAACGAAGTAGTAAATTTAAAATAGAATAAAAGATTTTAATCATTTAGCGTACCATTTCCTGAGTTTTGTCATCATTATAAAACTTAATGTCCAGGATCCACGACGAGGACTTGGTTGGATAGATTCACATCATGTTTTCTCTACTGGTAGAAGCTTCTGCATACATGGTACTTGCACAGATAAATACTTAAGGGGATATAACGTTTTTAAAACCTAAAAAGAAGAATCAGTTTTAAATTTACATGAATCACTTCGAATGATTTGAAATGTTTTATACTTAAATAACTTAACTTTACCTACATATTAAGAAATTGATTATTTACTTATTAAGCACGTAATTATCTTTAAAAATCAAATAAGTAAAAATAATTGAAAAAAGGTTAAAGTTTTGACTCATTTGATTTTAAAAAAATGTTCTGGTTATTCAAATTAAATTTCCGTCATTCGTACTAAAACTATTGGTTTCGAAAGTATGTTAAAAAGGTTTCAGCCCGTTTTGTCCAGACATTTTTCAAGAATCGCGTGGACAAAAAACTCAAAGATTTTTATCAAAAAAGCTTACAAAAATTTTAATATTATTATGTAGGTGAAGTTAAGTAATTTAAGTGTAATAAGTTGCAAATCCGTCAAATTTATTTGTGTAAATTTCATTTATAATTGTTAAAAGTACCTATTTATGAATTTCAACTAGCGGGATATCCTGGCTTGCTTGAATTATTATAGTACATACATATTATAAGCAGTTAATTTTGTTTGGGCACATTGTTTTCAATTATCAATCTTTGACCATTTGGAAAAAAAGTTTTTATATTTATTTTACACACATTTATTATTTGAATCAGAAATAAATTGCATTATGTTTTTTTAAATAACGTTGTTGTTTTTCCATTTAATTTATTCATAAATTATTATTGTTTTAAGTATACATAGATATACATACATACGTATGTTTGTATACATATGCTATACACACATACATGTAAACACGCATGTTGAAAATACATATGTATAAGCAGAATTATAAAGTTTGTAATACATACCATGTCGTCACACAGATTATACATACAATTACTGGCAACAGTTAATATAATTGTTTAGTGATAATTCCACTGTATAAATATTTTAATTCTATTAGAAATATTTTTGCAGCAGAAATTGGTAGGTACTTAAATTTTTTGCACTTTTCTATTAGATAAGTAATACTAAACAACCAACAACACTAAAAAATGTATGTTCATTATTTAAACTTGTACAATATGTAAGCTGTAAAATATTGTATTTAACACGATAATAATTAATTAATAACATACATATTAATATAAAATATTGCATCTAAAGTTATGTTAATGTAACAAAATTTTTATCTAACGTAACAGAATATTTATTATTGTTAACAAATGAAGATTGTACTTTTTACATCATTTCATTTAATATTAAAAATAATACGAATATACATTTTCTATTAAAATTTTTGTATTAATGTCTTGTATAAAAAAAGTTCTGCAATACGTAATGAAGGTATTTCTTGAAGAATCAATTTACTTAAAATTAAAAAATGTTTGATATAATTTCAAGTCATAGCGATTATTCTAGAAAATATTGTTTAAGAGCTAAACATTCCGATTAATTACCCATATTTTAAATGTATGTATAAGTTTGATTTCACTTCATAAAATTTAATAAGTTAAAATAAATCTTTTACTAAAATACAATTTTAACTATTTTATAAGTTATCTATTAAAATTTACTTTTAACACTTTTGGAATTACAAAATATTTATTTATTATCTATTTCATAAAAGCTTCCTAATCAATAAATTATTTTATAATAAAAAATTAATAATTACTATTTGCAATTAAATAATTGTTTAAGTAGTTTTTTATTTATTATTTTTTGCAGAAAACAGTCTAAGTTCTAGTAATGCAGTAGAATTTTTAAATTTATTTAGATATTTAACTACTTCAAATACTAATTTAATAATTGAAAATATGTGATTTGAGTCATTTTTTTTATTTTTGTAATATTTATAATCTAAGTAAATATGCCGGACTATAGTCGAAGCGAAATTGTTGATATTTTATTGATTTTGGGAGAGTGTCGAAGAAATTATAATGCAGCAGCACAATTATATCGGAGGCGTTTCCCAAACAGAAATCATCATCCATCTCGAAGTACGATCCAGAGAATTGAACAGCGAGACAGGCGAGGACCTCAAAGATCACGACAACGTCGTAGAGTAATAACTATCGAGCGAAATGATCCACGAGTCTTGGTGGTGCTTGCTATGATTCATTTAGATCCTCATATTTCAATTCGACAAATAGAAGTACGATCTGGCATCCCGAGAGAAACAGTGAGAAAATAACAAGACTCCATCGTTACCATCCATATCATATTACTTTGACCCAAGAGCTAACAGAACGTGATTTTGAAAGAAGGTTACGATTTTGGCAATGGGCACAGGAAAGATTGCAAAACGATCCACATTTTTTCAGGTACGTCATGTTTTCCGATGAAGCCACTTTCCATAATACAGGTCAACTAAACCGATACAATTCCCACTATTGGTCCATTGAAAATCCTCATTGGACCCGTGCAGTCGATCACCAACATCAATGGAGTCTTGTAGTATGGTGTGGTATTGTTAATGGCTATCTAATTGGGCCTTACTTTTTTGACGGTAATGTTAACAGAGATAGATACCTCCATTTTCTGACAAATGAATTACCAAATCTGTTAGAAGATGTTAATATACAAACTAGAATGCGTATGTGGCTTCAACATGATGGTGCACCTGCGCATAGAAGTTTAGATATTCAAGATTTTTTAAATCAAACATACCGTAATAGATGGATAGGTATTGGACGTGGTGAAGCTCATGTTGTGTGGCCTCCACGATCCCCAGATCTCACGAGCCCAGATTTTTATTTGTGGGGCTTTTTGAAAAACAGCGTGTATGCGGACGCCCCTACTACTAGAGAAAATATGATGCAAAGAATCATTAATACTTGCAGAGGCATACCAAGGCATGTGCTTCTGTCGACTGTTGGAAGCTTTGAGCGAAGAATTCAACTATGTATTAGACATCATGGAGGGATTTTTGAACACTTAATTAGGTAAAGCTTAAACTCTATTTATAAAGTGATTTTTTCATGGTCTTGCCTTCATCTGCCGGTGTCTTCACGTTTTGCCTTCATCGGCCGGGCTATGATTCTTGCCTTAATCGGCCGGTGTCTTCACGTCTTGCCTTCATCGGCCGGATCAAAATGGGACCTGAAAATCCACCCTGCTACGTCCTCGTCGTGGATCCTGGACATCAAGTTTTATAATGATGACAAAACTCAGGAAATGGTACGCTAAATGATTAAAATCTTTTCTTCTATTTTAAATTTACTACTTCGTTTAAAGTGCAACATTTTACACGCTTTCAGGATCCGGAGTCGAAAAAGTGGGTGCTGTTTGAAAAAAAA
>QLSS01000185.1:92826-147153 GCA_024372645.1 Trichomalopsis sarcophagae | reverse complement strand
TATATATATATATATATATATATATATATATATATATATATATATATGTATATATAGAAAAGATGATGTCCGACTACTTAAAGGACAGAATCTTATTATATGACACTGAGGACGGTACCAAGACCTATAAAGTTAGAAGATGCGTCCCCCAAGGGTCAGTACTTGTCCCACCGACTTGGAACACCATGTACGACGGGTACTAAAGCTATAATTACCTGAAGGAGCAACAGTCGTGGGATTTGCTGACGATATAGCAGTAGTATTAGTAGCTAAACATAAAGAAGATTCGACAAACATAGCTGAAGAGTTAACCCGTATAATACACGAATGGCTAACAGAGACAAGTTTGGAACTAACCAATCACAAAACGAAAGTTATTCCGATTTCCAATAGAAAAAAGATGGAGGAAATTACACTGACGGTGGATGGACATGAGATCGCTTCTTAACCAACCATCAAATACTTGGGCACCACCATCGATGCAAGACTAAGTTTTAAAGAATATCTGGAAATAGTCGGTGATAAAGCAGCAAAAGTTAACGCTGATTGATACCAAATGTAGCAGGGCTAACACAGAAGCGAAGGTTACTCTGAGTCAGTGTGACCACATTGATTATGCTATACGGAGCCCCAATATGGGTAGATGCGATGCGGGTTCAACCGTTTGTACAAAAGTTGACTACCGTGTATAGGCGAAGTGCACTAAGAGTTGCATTTGCTTACCGTACGGTATCGGACGATGCTGCCTGCATAATAGCAGGCATGCCACCCATTGACCTTTTAGCGTTGGAAGGAAAGGACGTATTCAAAGCTAGGAGACGATCGAATGACAAAATCCAGAAGATCTGAGATGCCGCAATAAAGTAGATGATGGCTAAATGGCAAACAATATGGGACGCTAGTAGCAAGGGGCGATAGACTCATCGCCTTATACCATAGATAGAAAACTGGATTGGAAAATGACATTGAGAAGTAAACTACGACCCCACGCAGTTTTTGACTCGGCATGGATATTTCCGGGCGTCCATGTATCGGTTTAAACTAGACGACCATTTGAACTGCCCAATATGTTCGGATGCAACAGAAAATGTTAAGAACGTTTTTTTCGAGTGCTCACGATATCATCAGGAGCGAGAAGCATGCTGGCCTCAGAGAATGGATGGTGCGCAGTCAGCAACTATGCAGCAGACATTCTTAAGAAAGTCAGAAAAGAGGAAGAAGACAGAAGAAGATGAAGAGGCTGAGTACGTATGTGTGTATGTGCGAAGCAGACAATGAAGGATGACTATAGTGATGACGACCACATCAACCAGAAGCAGCAAAATCCTTTCACCCTGTTGCGAAGCATTGCTTGACGGTAGTACCGCGGGGTTCAGGGGCATAGAAGGATCTAAGCATCTTTACCAAGGGTAGATAAATAGATAAACGAGCGTTTCGCGACAGCTAAGGCACTGCGCGAAAAAAAGAACAGCAGCGGCGTAAGCGCGGTAGTAGAGTGCTCGTCTCTCGTCGGGACCCCGCTAATGCAGGAAAAAGGAGGAAGACGCGCATGTATCAATCAGCGCGCATCGGAATCTGCGCAACGTCAGCGCATCTGCCGTGGTTCGTGGTCCGGATGTTGTACGGGAGAGTGTGAGAGAGGAGGGGGGGGGCTGCTGTCGCTGGACTTTCTAAGGTGTTTACTTTTTGCGAGGGACTTGTCGGCGAAGTTTTGCAGTTGCATTTTTATTCACATTTAGAGAAAAGCGTGTATTTGCTAATTCTGCAAATTATATGAATCCGTATCCTGATTTACATTTAAACAGTTAAAAATGTCAGACCGACACCAATAAAATTCACGAAGTATCTTTAGAATGAAAAAAATAAATGAAAGCCAGCAAAAAGGTACAATCCAATAATCGAGCCTCAATGAGTGCCGACAAAAGTCACGCGCAGTGCAATCCTTCTCTCGAAAAAAAGACGGAAGATTAGAGAGTAGGATACCAACTGTGGAACCTGAGACTAAGGGACTCCGGGAACTGCAGGTGGTGCTAGTATCGAAACGAAAGACCACCTCTCACCTGCGGTGTGAATGCCCAGCTTTTGCAGGGACAAGACAGAGGGTGTGGGGGTTTCCCGTGTTAGGGCTAGAAGAGCTAAGGTTAAAAAGCTTGGCATCAATTTGCCCAGTTGCCGAAACTATAAACAAGGATTTATAAAGTAATTACTAATGGTGAAGGAGGCACCGCACAGTGGGCTTCGCCTGGATGCTCGACCGAGACGTCCCCGTACAGGAGCCTCCGCATTTCACCTCCGCCTAATAAGACTAAGACTAAGACTAAGGTCCCTTGGAACGCTTGTCAGTTTTGTCGCGATCTTTTTCATTGCATTCGAAAGAATTCTATTGCGCATTAATACTTTTTCGGCTACTTGATACGCTAAGTTTCGGTGACTTTTATTGTAATGTACCGCTGGTCTAATGCGTGCCCATACAGTATTTTCTACTACCCAATCCCTTACTGTTTGCAGTCTGTGTAACCTTAGCGACCATCGTAGTAGATAAGCTGTATGGGTACTAGCTCATGTGGGTCCCAGCTCACCCCCACTCTTTGCGGCTACTAGCTTACTCAGCCCACCCTTTTTACCAGCGGCGCTTCACCTAAAGAAGCATGACGTTGATCGAGGTCACAAGAAAAATATTATAAGTAGTCCTTTTAAGGATTACTAGTTTATGAAACGTAGAAATAGCGAAGCGTTAAGCGAGCCGACAAGGCGAAGCCATGGACATACAGAGTAGCCGTGGCGAGCAGTCAGCGGCAGACTTCCCCCACTACATCAGCGCAATAAATTGAACGCGCGTGGACTAGAGCCATACTCATGCTACAGACGATGTCGGTAGCAGTAGCCGTAGCAGTAGCAAGCAGGTGGCAGTAATAGCGACAGGCTTCCCCCGCTATATCGCGAGTAGCACCCGCACAATAAAGTGGGAGCGCGTGCGGACTAAAGCCGCATTTACTACAGAGTAGCGGTGGTAAGCGAACAACAACAGCGGAGCCAGCGCGGGAATCCTTGTACATTGCGCCAAGGGCGGATGATCCGACAAATTTTAATCAGTTCTTTTGGATTATAAAATCATTAACGTAGAAATGAACTTGCGAGAGAGAATGAAACATTGTTTTTTCAGAATTATAAAGTAGGATACATAGCGTATAGAACGCGTTGTAACAACAGTGTGTACAGAGGAGATCGCCTAAGCGAGCTGCTAACGGCGGAGGTAGCAGCAGCAGCAAATCAACCACAACATGATTTCCCCACTATCTCATCAGCCACGCTCGCACAATAAAACGGAAGCACGCGCAGACCAGAGCCGCATTTATGATAGAGGAGCGCGATCAGCAGCGGTGGCCTTCGGCTAAGAATGGTACAACTGAAGACTCACTTCTTTCCAGGACTACTAATGTTCGAAGCGTAGTAATAAAAATGCAAGAAACAGTTTTTTTAGAACTCAAACGTAGGAATTGCATAGCGTATAGTATTACATAAGCGTACATTATAAGTACGTAGTGCTGTCGTCAGAACGCTCTTCCGGGGCGGGAGGCGTAGGTGGGCAGTCAAAGTCGTAAATTTATATTAAGAAAAAAATGATAAGATACCGTCCTGAAATTTGGTAGAGTTATAATTTTTAACTGTAGCAATCAAGGAAATTATTGTCAGAAGTCAAGGTTGGGGCTTAAAAACTGTCAGAAGTCGACAAAGTTGTAAAAAAAATGTTGTAATTTAAACCACAAGGTGCAGTTCTGACAATTGTATTTTTATATTGTTATGGCTTACTGAACCTGTATATAAATTGTCAGAAGTCTAAATAATGGCTAAGTACATGAAAATTGATAATATGGCCGGAAGTCACTGAAGCGGCTATCGCGACGGAAAGCAATCTTTCGTAGCTAGTTTCAAATTCAAATAACAAGGTGCAGTTCTAACAATTGCATTTTTATATTATTTATGGCTTACTAAACCTGTATATAAATTGTCAGAAGTCTAAATAATGGCTAAGTACATGAAAATTGATAATATGAAGGGAAGTCGCTGAAGCTAAATACACGCTAATTTTAACGAAAGATGACCTTAACAAAAGTTGAAGCGGGTAAAGGGGGCCATCGAATAACACAAACACCTATGACCTTGAACTCGATTTTCATTTGAAGGTCGTTGTGTTTTTTTACGGGAACTCCTATTCTTGACCTCGGAATACGGAGCAGCGGAAAAAATTACGTCGGAAATGACATTTCAAGTTTGCCTTAGTGACCTTGAGAAAGTCAATTCAAGGTCAAATAAGAAGTATCAGCCTAAGATTGTTTTCCTTTCAATTTTTTCGTAGAATTTTTTGTTATTGTAATAAATATTAAGAGAAAAATTGTGTAATGGAATCCCCGATTCCATTACGCGCCTACGACACCAATTTAAGTAGGTCACACAAATTTTACACGAAACGAGAAAAACACATACGTGAGACACTCGCGAGCATCGTTATCGCAGCAGCCGCAAGAAGCAGCATTTCCCACCACAACGTATTCCTACAAAAATAGAATTAGAGGCGTAGCGACGAAACGCGCTCTAAGCCGAAGATCACCCCAAAAGAACGGCTAACGCCAAGAAAAAAATGACGGCAACGAAACAACAAGATGTCACTAAACTAGTCGCGATATTGCTCACGAAAAGCGACGGAAAT
Source organism: Trichomalopsis sarcophagae (assembly GCA_024372645.1). Taxonomy (NCBI): domain Eukaryota; kingdom Metazoa; phylum Arthropoda; class Insecta; order Hymenoptera; family Pteromalidae; genus Trichomalopsis; species Trichomalopsis sarcophagae. Next base: position 142,445 of record QLSS01000185.1, on the reverse strand, counting down.
CAAAATAGCTATGCGAAGAACAAGCATCAGCCGAGCACGCTCTCCCGCAAACGAATCGAGAAAAGATACACATAACAGTACGCAGGCGACGAAAAGCAGCAGGAGAGCTGTCACAAGACGCTTTTCCTAAAAACTGAAAGTAATAAAATTTTTACGAGATCACGCGAAGTCGAGAGGAAAGTCGTGAGAATATTAGGCACTCCTAATATGGAAGATCAGCGCTACAGATTCTCCAGTATATAAAGACCGGGAGCAATAGGGTGCTCGTAGTCAGTTTTCCTGAAGTCGCTTTACAAGCCGAATCGCTGCCAGTCGCCAGACCAATAAATTCGAACTAGTTAAAATCGAATCGCTACCAGTTTGTCCAAGTGTATAAGTGCAGTGATTAATAAAACATACCATCATCTTCAGTCACTAAGAGGAGAAACAACACATCAAGGCGCCTATCAGTCTGCACCTGCTTGAGGGAAGAACGAGCCAAAGAAATCCGAGACGCACACCAGCCTGACCGCACTGAACCACCGAGGCCAGGCTCTAGGAGCGACAAGGATCCACAGCTGTAACCTCCTGCTGTTCACATCTATACACACGTACACACACACTTACGAATTTAGATACTACAAGGTACTTTTCTCCTTTTTCTAACACGTGTGAAATATATTATAGTTTCAAGCAAAATTAACACCGTTTTAAGTGATTTCGTTATCCGGCTCCCTTTCCCGGAAGGCAGTGACCGCATCTGCGGTAGCCAAAAGGGATTTCTTGACAAAGTTAAATAAATAATAAACAAGAGCAGATAGGAACTCGAATAAAAATAAGTATATTGGTGAGTTGCGTTCATTCCGACGTAACATTGACTTAAAATGTGATTATGCTTTGCTGACTTCAAAGCCATTTTGTAAGATCAAAAGTGCAAAAATGCAATATCAAATGTTATGTGAAGTCCATATTTATATCCTAACTTTAGCGTTACCCAGGAACAACGACGTGGACGTAATAGGATTGTGTTCCCTTTGAGGTGCTTGATTACAGTGAGTCCCCTTGCCTCTCACTTTTCGGGGTGCTTGATTAGAGTGAGTCCCCTTGCCTCTCACTTTTCGGGGTGCTTGATTAGAGTGAGTCCCCTTGCCTATCAGTTTTGCTCAAAATTCAACGCAGGTGCTCAAAGACACCACCATTTTGTTGGATACACAATTCAATTCGCTGCTGAAAATGTTCTACTGTTCTGATTAATACAGCTCTTGGGATGTTTTCACAAGAGGTTTGAATTCTGTGGATCATATCTTCCCTTGTTGTAGTTTAATGTTCATAAACAACATCTTTCAAATACTCCCACAAATAGAAATCGGGTAATGTCATATCTGGACATCTCGGTGGCCATCGAACACCCAAATCTCCACGTCCAGTGCGTCCAATCCACCTGTCACGGTAATTTTGATTAAGATATTGTCTAACTATTCGAGCATAGTGCGCAGGAGCGCCATCTAATTGAATCCACATTCTTGCTCTTGTGTATAAATCTACATCTTCAAGAAGTATTGGAAGACGTTCTCTCAGGAACTGTAAAAAATTATGGCCATTTACATTTTCATCGAAAAAGTATGGGCCTACAAGATATCCGTTAACAATTCCACACCAAACATCAAGACTCCAACGATTTTGGTTATTATCTGCCTGTACCAATGCGGATTAACATTCGACCAAGAATGACAGTTGTGTCGGTTAAGCTCTCCATTGCTTTTGAATTTTGCTTCATCAGAAAACATTACGTATTGAAAAAAGTGACGATCATTAGCAATCATTTGTCGTGCCCATTGGCAAAACTGTAGCCTTAACCTCATATCAGCAGGTGTGAGATCCTGAGTCAAAGTAATATTATATGGATGATAACGTTGACTTCTCATTATTCTCCAAGCAGTAGCCATAGGTATACCACTTTGCCTTTGAATTTCACGGGTACTAACGTAGGGATTCAAATGAACCATTGCTAAAACGACCTTTACACGAAGATCATCTTGGTTGTAATTACGACGTTCTCTAACCCGTGCTAGTTGCCCTTGTTGAGCTCTACGGTAAATCTCACGAATGGTTGTATGACTTGGATGTTTTCTATCGGGATATCGAATTCGATACAAAGCTGCAGCTTGTCGATAATTACGTCTAGATTCACCAAGAATCAATAAAATATCAACCCTTTCAGCGGCTGGATAATCAGCCATTGTTAAAAATTTATAACAAGTTCAATAAAAAATTTTGTTTTTACCAAACTAAACAAATTAGATAGCTTTCGATGAATAATAAATTTTAATAGAAAAAATAAAGGTCAATGAATGAAAAAGAGAAAATGTCAAACAAATGATATTTGATTAGTTTGGCTAATCAATAACTATTCAATAACTAGTAAACTATTGAATACTAAGTGTAAATAACAATGAGTAGAGGATAAATTCATATGAAAAGAGATATCTTATTAGAAAAATTGTCTATTTCAACAATGAGTCGAGGGAAAATTCAACATGAAAAATCATCTTTACAAAATAAATTATTTATTTCAACAATAAATTCAAATATTATAAGATTATAAGATCAAAATTCGCTTACGAAAACATCCCAAGAACTGAATAGAATCCAAAAAAATGGTGGTGTCTTTGGGCACCTACATTCACCTACATAATAAAAGTGAGAGGCAAGGAGACTCACTTAAATCAAGCACCCCAAAGGGAACACAATCCTATTACGTCCACGTCGTTGTTCCTGGGCAACACTAAAATTAGGATATAAATATGGACTCCACATAACATTTGATATTGCATTTTTGCACTTTTGACCTTACAAATTGGCTTTGAAGTCAGCAAAGCATAATCACATTTTATGTCAATTATTCTCTTAATGTTTATTACAATAACAAAGTGATAATTCTACGAAAAAATTGAAAGGAAAACAATCATAGGCTGATACTTCTTATTTGACCTTGAATAGACCTTCACAAGGCAAACTTGAAATGTCATTTCCGACGTAATTTTTTCCGCTGCTCCGTATTTCGAGGTCAAGAATAGGAGTTCCCGTAAAAAAACACAACGACCTTCAAATGACCTTGAAAATCGAGTTCAAGGTCAAAGGTGTTGGTGTCATTAGATGGCCCCTTTTGCTCCCTTCAATTTTTGTCAAGGTCTTCTTTCGACATCAGTAAAATAAAACCAGACAAACAGCTGTTTAGCAGATTTTTTGTTATTTGACCTTGAATTGACCTTCTCAAGGTCACCAAAGCAAACTTAAAATATCTTTTGCGAGGTAATTTTTTCCGCTCTATCCGATTCCAAGGTCAAAAATAGAGGTTCCTATTTAAAAAAATCACAATTACCCTCAAATGACCTTGAAAATCGAGTTCAAGGTCATAGGTGTCTGTGTCATTCGATGGCCCCCTTTACCCTCTTCAACTTTTGTTAAGGTCATTTTTCGTTAAAATTAGTTTTTCCACGTTTTTTTGTCGTGGTCGGATTAAAATGTAACACCCTGTATGCAATGACAATAGTCTAAGGAAGGGAGATATTAAAAAAAAAAAAAAAAAAAAAAAAAAAATCTTGTTGCCGAGTAAGCGCTAATTTATTTATGTACTTTTGGCAATTTGTTATTTTTAATATTTTTGTATTAATTTTATTATAACAAAGTTAATAGTAGAGAAAGTGAAATGCAAGTATAAATAATTACATAAATATTGTTTTATAATTTGTAGATAATATATTTAAAAAACAATTAACACTCGCAATCTGACTGCTCATGTTCGTCTTCGTCACTAGCATAGTCAATTTTTGATTCATCATCTGAAACATAAATTATTAACATTAAAATTAAACATGTTTTTCAATGTACGAATCATGTAGTAGAATATTTAACCTTCAGCTCCAGATTCTTCATTTTCCTCTTCTCGGATAACATCATTGACTGGTAGTTGAGGTCCTTCAAACCATTTAAATTCATATGTTGATCCTTGTTGTATCCAGCCGCAATTTGTAGGTTTGAGTTCCGTTGGAGCATTTCTCCATACATTTGAAATGTATCTCGCCCTTTCAAATTGCTGACGTATTTCCGACTGACAACGAAGCAAACTTGATGCATTGAAATTTTTGACTGTTTTTTTTTTAATGAAATGGTTCATTTAGATCGTTTATTTAATCTTCGTTATACAATATATCTACGAGATCTGAAAAAGCTTTCATGTACTTCTGTGATTGTGACATGATTTTAAAGGGGCGATGTTTTCCTATTCGAAAAAATGCAGGGTTGTAATCACAACCTGTAAATGCGTGGAAGCCAGGTAATGCTTTACATAAATCGTCTTCCAGAAAATTAGATAATTTATTAACATCAATTATCCGTCTCTTATTCCATACACCACAGTCAATCTAGATGTTACTTTGGCTTTTTCGATGGTGCATGTTTCCCAGCAAAATAATTAAGATATCGATGTCCGAAAATGTAACAGTTGTTGGCATCATAATTAATGTTCATGGCATGAAATACAATTTTGGTATCTGCTTCTTCGTGCCAAGGACATGAAAATTCATTGCTTTCAGTTTTAATCACTTTGTTGTTACCATCGACTTCATGTGAATAGCATTTAATATGATTTAATAAAATTGTCTTACGGCCTATAAATTCAGCGACGCTGTCGCTTTCCCAATGATCGATCAAGAAAGAAACCAGAGCTATTTTGAAGTTGTCATTTCGAAGTTCCTTTGCGAATTCGGGTGGCCTTACTTACTGCAGACCAGAGATAACGTACTCGCGGTCAGTCTCTTGTCTTCCTGGCATACAACGTTCGTAATCTTAAATCGATGGTTGATAATATCAATCAAAAATCAGGTGAATATTTGGAGCATTGTAATTTATCAGTATTTGCAGTATCTTTTTTGAAATACCCTCAAATGTTCTAGGAACATCCTTAATGCAATTCAGTAAAAAAAATCCATCGATGAAGACGAAGTCGGTATGCGTAGGCACGGTACTTTTGTCTTGCAGGAATTTTATCAAACTGGATTTATCGGTCTTGAATCGATCCATCTGCATGACATAACGACATTGATATAGGAGTTATTAGAAAAGTTAATACTTTCTCAATATCTGTATTATTTTCGATAGAGATACTTAGCATACGGTCGAAGAGATCCCGTTGCATCTAAACTTTTTGAGTTTTATTAAGAAGATAAACTTTTTTCTTTTCATGACTGCTTAAGAAGTTAAGAATTTTCTTTTTCTTTAAAGATTCCTCGAAACTATTAATATATTTGGCACATTAAGTAATAAATTCTTTTCTTTGTAATTTACCAACCTCTTCAGCTTTCAATAGAAAATTAGCGACACTGTCAGAGGCATAACGCCCTGTACTGATATTATATAATTTGTCATGATTTAGTTTTTTGTTATCAAACGGATTCATATTATTCTGTAATACTTTAATAAATGCTCTTAACTGTAAATTATCTTTTTTTATTCGATGTTTTTCTAACTAAGCTGTAATGTCTTGAGCTTTCTTTAACCCACATATATCCATAATATAAGATATAATCGCTGATCTTATACCGTGGCTTTTAGCCCAGCGCTATCGCGCTGATATAGAATTGGTAAAATGTGATACACCAGTGAGCTTCCGAGCATTTTCGGCATTAATTCTTTGCTCTAATGTTAATCCACTGGCAACCATATTCATCAAAACGCACGGAATAACCTTCATTGAGCGCGCCTTTCTCGCGCATCACTGCTCGATCCAAAGCTATAAAAAGGATGTCGCGAGCGAGAGCGAGTCATTATTCGTATAGCTCTCAAACAAGCAGCAGCATGTAGGTCTACAGTCCGTTCTTGCTTCCTCAGAGTGTTCTCAATCTCCGTACGCCGACGGCAGCGGTGGCAAGCATCTCCGAGAAGTATAGAAATTTCTACCATTACTACAAGGACAACGTCGACTACGTTCTGGATCTGCAGAGCTTCAAGGTCGTCAGACACTTCATCCACAAGGAGCTCGCTGTTGTAAAATTCTCTGTCACGATCCGTATGAAAATTTTTAGGCACTCGACCCGACAACCGTATGCTTTTCATAGCCGCTGCTACATATTCGCCGGTTTTTCTCTTCACTGGAATGACCCAAGTGAATGTTGAAAACGTGTCTATGTCAGTGACTATATCAACCAAATCAGCTTGCCAAGTCTTGTCTTATTCACGAACATCGAATTTTCGACGCGTGTACGTACGACGATCTGGCCTATGTAGCTCTTTAACGACTGCTTTCATCGACATCTTTACAGCTCGTCATTCAGAGAGTGAATGTTTCGATTGATTTGCGTGATCACTGGTTTTACAGTTTTGATCTCGCTATCAATGCGTCTGAATTTCTTATCGATTTCATCTCGATACACCTCCAATGGGCGATTGATGACTTTTTACGATTCTTTCTGCACGGCGAGATGCAACGCGCGAAGATTAACGGCATCGTTTGACTACAGCGCTGCAGCGACGTTGCACAAGCGTTTGTTTTCCAAATAAAATTGATCATCGGCTGTGACTTTGAAGCCGAGACCAAGAGGTCCTCGACTGCCCTCGCTACGCTTCAAGTTACGTCAGAACACGTCGAGGCTCATGATGTAAATAGCAGAACTAGAGTACGTCTCGATATATATATATATATATATATATATATATATATATATAGCGTGCCTCAGTAAGCTCCTCGATAATCAAATGAATCTAGTTAGTGTGACTAGGATTTCCAGCTGACATCTCAGCTATGAGGAGACGAAGCCGTTTAATGAGTTAATTCGGATCATTCCAGTAAACGTAATCCATTTTCGTATCTCTTCTGGCGATTTTATACATAGAAAGCAGTGTATCACCACTTTTCTTCTTCCTCGGTCGATTCTTTGAGAGCGAGAATGATGTATTTGACAGAAAGAGAGGAGCGATAAAGTCATCGTATTTTTTACTATCGTGATTACGCAAAATCTCATCGGGACAGAAATTCCTATTGTCCACACTCGACAATTCAAGTATTTCATGACAATTTCTCACATCTGCGAGACAACAGCATGATTCGGTTTTTTGGCAATAATAAAATCCAGAAGATCGTCGGTTTTCGGGAAAGTTTTATCATCGACTGTAATGATATCTCCATCATACTCTGTTCTTGATTTGCCGAGTTCATATCCGCCGGCTGGTTCCTTTTGCACGCCGTAAACCTTATCCACATTTTTACGACGCAGAGCTCCGCGACGTTTCACATGTCTCTCTCTGTGCTCCGTGATAGTATCAAAGTTGACTACGGGGAGCTTCACAGCCTGCTCTCTGAAGTTCATCCTCTCAAATCTCGGCTAAGACTAATTGATTTCCTATAAATAGGCTGCTTTTATAACTGCCCGCAACAGTTATCATTTGACCTTCGACTACACATTGAGAGTGGACGAGGTTTGATGAACAAAGTGCTCAACAAAATTCTTGTTGAACTTCATTTACCGTGCTATCAGTACTGCGGATTGGGAACAAAGTAAACTAAACATTTAGCTCAAGAAGATCGAGGCATAAATCCTCTTGATCAAGCTTGCGAAGAGCACGATATAACGTACTCGCAGAATCGCGAGAACGGAGAGGCTAGAAATCAGATTGATAAAGTATTAGCCGACAAAGCTTTGCAGAGAGTCATCGCGAGAGACGCGAAAATCAGTGAGAAAATTTCCACTTACACCGTATCAAAAGCGATGAAAATAAAATCCAGATAAGGAATGGGTATGAAGAGTAGGAAGAGAAGGATGGCTACGACAACAAAGAGAAGACTATCCACGAGGATAAACGCTATAGTTACGGCAGCCTCGAGAGCGAAGATCAAGGGCTCTAATAATCGAATTGTCGATGCCGTGAAAAAGGCTGGTAGCAAAGATAACGTGGCCATACCACGAGTACTGCCACTACCTTATAAAGTATGTGGCATTCTTTCTCTCCGCGATGCCTGCGAGTGGCCCACGAAAGCGCGAATCAGCCGTCGTGAAATTGGACGATGCGAGTGGGCCTCGAACTCACTGGGTAGCCTATCGCAAATGAAACGACAACGTCGTTTACTTCGATAGCTTGCAATGCCCCGCACACGATTCGCGGCTTAAATTCAAAAGCAATATAGCGAGATTCTAACGTCACTCGACTATTCTTACAGAAACACATGAATGCTCCGCTGCCCCGCTCTGGCACATACACAACACCGCAGAGTAGCCAGCAGCGGTGGGAGAGGAGCAAAACAAATATTACGTAAGAGCTTTGCTCGCCAATTTTAATATAAGTGAAAAATTCGCAAAAGTGTGATTGATTCGCGCTCTCTTCGAAGCATATAAAAGGCCCTGCGCGGTCTAGTATAAGCACTAGCTCTACCGCAACTTACGCGGACTAGTCTATACTCAATTGCACTTAAGCATTGGGTAGAAATATTTATAGATACTATCTAAAAATAAAACAAAATATAGAATAGCGCAATTTAAGCGTATCTTATAAAATTAACAAAATATTAAAAATTCCGCATAATCAATGTAAAAATAGATAACGCAATTTAGGCACATCTAAACGTAAAAAGAGGATAACGCAATTTATGCGTATCATCTAGAATCACAAATAATTTCAAATAAGTTACAAATTAAATATAAAAAAGCTTATTTCAATTGATTAATAATATCGCATAATAAAGCGTATTAAATATTGATTGATCATATAAACAAAAATCTAATTTGTATTTCTTCTTGTAAAAAAGATTACTGCAATTAATCTCTCTTTTAAAGCATTCAATTAAATATATTTTGTTTATTAACTAAAAAGGAAAATTAACAAGATTTCGTTATTTTAGTATATACTTCCACAACCTGGTTTCCCGGACCTGACCTAAAAATAAAACATTAATTTATAATCAATTTTCTCTCTTTCTCTTGACCTGTTGTCGGAACTACGACTCGGGTCAGCAAATGCTCATTGCTCTTTAGTAATAAAACAAACTAAGTACTTTATACAGGACCATAAAAGAGCCGTGACCGTTTCAAGCTTTGGAGATCTGCAGACTCCCTTGGACTTGATGCTGTAATTGGGAGTGAGCGAGATCCAGTGCAATCACGAGAGATATCAAGATTATAAAACCTTTAACTGCGGACATCTCTGTTTGCAGTTCTTGAGTAATAAGCTATATAAGAGGCGACTGCCGTGAATGAACATTCATTCAGTATTCGACAGTCGGTATGGATAGTTCATTTACTATGAGTCTCTCTGAAGCTTTATCTGTACTCGTAGCTCAATACTTTCCACCGATTAAGCTCTCGAAGCAAAAGATCTGCGTTCTCGGTTTTATTGAACTGCTCACGTTCAACTCCATTCTACGTCGGTAAAGAAGAAATTATCTTACCTACGGTGAGCTACGAAATCGAGGATATCGACGTTTACCTTAGCGAAGCTTTGACTCCCAAGGGGATATCGTTTAGTCTCAAGCCCAACAATAATATGCTTCGTAGCATGATGAAGTGCAGTCATTTGATCGACTTTCGTCCACGAGACTTGATCGGCTGTCTGCTGCGCTTCACTGAGCTCATCTTACCGGATAACGTGAGCCACAGTTCGGATAGACCTGTAGCTATTCTAAAAGTTAACGCTCTGCTTGTCGAGTGTAACATCATCTCGGGTGCCTATATAAACGGGCAGCGTGTGCACACGATTCACGAGTTCTTTCCTGCTGTACCTCCAGAATACAAGATCATCGAAATTTCCACGCAAGTCATCTATCTGCCAATCACTATGAGAAGCATAGATCAGCTTTAAGTACGTATAGTCGATCAAGACAATCGCTTGGTTAATTTTTGTGGAGAGATAATCACCATCATATTACACCTAAAGCAGGTATAATGGGTATCGTTTACAACAGCTAAGTCGGAGCTGACTATATAAGCAAGCTGATGAGTCGCAGCTAGATCAGTCGTCAGTGAATCGCCGAAGCGCTAACACGACAAAACGTAGAATTCTTAAAGAGATACTGTAGCTCATTACGAGTTACACGCTCATCAGCCGTACACGCCATCTAGATACAACGACAGCGACGAGATACGCATAGCCATTCAACATCAAGACCTATACGTTCTTCCCTTGCGCATCTCGCTTTACATTCACGGCAAACTTACGAAAGCCGACGGCAACACCGTGGAGCGTATGCGATAAGTAAACAACGTGATATACCACATGTTTGAGGAGATTCGATACGAAGTGAATGCCGTGAAAATCGACAGATCTACAAATGTCGGTCTGAGCACGCTCATGAAAGACTGGATTTCTTTCAATCCAAATCAGAGCTCGATGCTCGAAAATGCTGGCTGGTGGACCTCGAGGAGACGTTTCAAGTGTCCAACCACTCTGACTATTTCAATATCAACATACCGCTCAGTATGATACTCGGCTTTGCCGAGGACTATCGCAAAATCATGAGCAATGTCAAGCACGAGCTCATACTGACGAGATTGCAAAGCGATTTGAACGCCGTGACGTAAACTGCTAGCAGAAACGCGGCTAGACAAGACGTTTACGAGGACATCAAGATTAGACTTTTGAAAATCGAGTGGCTCGTGCCCTACGCTGTCGCGTCGAACGTGCACAAAATTCGTCTGCTGAATTCCGTGGTACCCGCACAGCTTACCTACTCATCATTCTACATCGCCCTTCTCTATCTCAACTCCACTTTTTAGTTCTTGGCGAAGTGAGACCATAGATAGCGGTTCTTGTCCAAAATTTAAGAAATCCTGTGTTGTTTTAGTTGTAGACTGTTTGACGTATTTAATTGAAAGTGGAAGTCTAAAAAGTGCACGTCCCATTCGCGGTGGTCTTGGCCAATAAATACTCAAATCATCGTTTTAAGGTGGCTCTCTGGTAAGTTTATCATAACAGTTGTTTGTAATTGATCAATTTATTACTTAAGTTTTTATTTACTAATCTAAGATCAATTTTAGTTTTGTAATGCAACTATCTGACTCAGCCCAGAATTGTACAATACTTAAACTTGACTTTTGTTATTGATCTCATTTCTTTTTTTATCCGTAATTTAGTTGAAATTTTTATTAATTTATCAACTATCCGACACAGCTCAGAATGAAAAACATTTTTTATTGCTGTAGTATTATTAAAATAATTTGGTAATAAACTTGACTTTATTATTGATCTCATTTCTTTTTTATCCGAAATTTCGTTGTCAAATTTTTATATATTATTAAAATAATTATTTGAAATAAAATTATAACTACGGTTATAACATTTTTATTTGGTAACAATGATTTTGCAATAATTATGATTATAACAGATATAAATGGGTCAGCAAACCATGTTATTGAGATGCATAATAATGTGCGGAATAGATGAAACTCGCCTAACCTTTTACTTTTGTTGAACGTATTACTGATTATTAGATCAACTTTCTTTATCTTTTTTAAATGGCAACCATTATTACAATAACTTTCAATTTCTTGCCAATTCCCTATATTATAATCTATAATTGTTTGTAAACTACAAAAAGTTCTAGTATCTGGCAAGATATAAATTATTATGCGTTTGAGAAGATGCCATTTTTTCTTTAATTTGTAAATAAAATAAAAAAATTTAAAAAAAAATCAATTACACCCGTTATGCGTTATACCCGTACTCCCGTTGATCTGTATATGTGTGTCAGTAATCATATAATGAATACATATTATGTGTGATGATGATGATGAAATATACATGTGATCAGTAATCCCGCGCTGTCTGTATAGTATGTGTGAAAGCAATATGCGCGGCCAAGTTCACGGTCTTAACACTAGCCGTGTGCGGCTAACTTCATTGTCGGGCTGAAGAAAATTCTGAAACTGATTTGAGCATTTTTGTTGAGACATGCTCGTTTATTGTAAAAAAAGCTGCTTTCTTGCCAATATTTCGATTAGAAATCATAGTTAAAGCATACAAACATGATAATACGCCAAAAAAATCCAGATACAATGATGTAAATATTTGTTATATTGAATTGAAAATTCGAGAACCCAATATAGAAGTAAATAGTGTCGCGGTCGCCGCAGGCTTCTCAAACTCGCCTTCGTGGCGCTACCGCGCCACTTGATAAATACTTTTTATATTACAAGCTTGTTTTCTCACAATTAAATTAATTAACCTATAAAATGGTCTATGTGCAAGTCATCATAATTTCCATCTTTCAAATTTATTTTGTGTGTACTTAAAAATAGAATAAACAAATCTGCTTTTCCACTTTTTTGATTATCCATTACCAATATTTTTAACACATTAAGATTTTAATTTGCCTAAAAACAATTTGAATAATCTAATTTATTAATATGTTAACAAACAATCAAATTTATATAAAATTCATTTTAAAAAAGTGGAAAAGCAGATTTGTTTATTCTATTTTTAAATACGCACAAAATAAATTTGAAAGGTGGAAATTATGATTGCTTGCGCATGGACCATTTACAATATTTACAACTGATATTTATTGAAAATAAATAAAAAATTGTGCATATCTCTGAATAAAATCTATAAAAATACTTTAAAATTTATATGGAATTTATATTTATAAGAATATGCACCTAAAGTATTAGTACATTAACAGATTAATAAAAAAAAATTATATTTTAATCAGAGAGCCACCTTAATACTGTAATTACCCTTTTGACCAGGTTTGCTTGTGAGTGATAAAGATAAGTGGTGGAGTGGACTATCTTTAGTTCTGTTACGTACTCAGTGAGTGATTTGTTTACGAACTTTGTACTTTTATTTGAAATGAGCACTCTTGGTGTGCCCCAGCGCATTATAACGATCTATCACAATCTATCTCGTGAATAAATCCTGAATTACCAGTAAATATTGCATGCTCTTTTTACTTCGCGTAAATGGTTCCATTATGTCTGCGGCAATTACGCTCCAAGGATGCTCTATGATCCTCTGACCTAACATCCCGGGTGGCGCAACTTGTTCTGAATTTGTCTTCTGACACACGTCGCAGTGTTTTACGTAGTTTTAGGTAAGTATCCTTGAACGTTACCTTCACTCCGACCATTAAGTTCAACATGGTTCTCGTACATGCGTGAAAGAGCATCGGGCGTACGGCGTTGCTCATTTACTATTGTAATGTCCCACGTTTATACACCTTTGCATTTACGAAAATATATATATATATATATATATATATATATATATATATATATATATACATCACCTGTACGACTGCATTCGTGTACTCATACAGACGACGTATACCAAAATCGATTACGACATTGCGAAACTGATCGCTGAACATCGAAGCGAGTGCTTGACCTACGAGTCAGCATTTCTTATACGCGCGTATTAATGACTTACTTTTGTACATCGTCGTTGCACGTCAGGTGTTGATTGGTCGATCGTTGCCGCGTTTCACGTAATTTCACAACTCCTTGAATCGTCACCGAGGCTTTAAAAAGCCAGGAAACGATCCACGGAGCGCTTTTTGTATAAGTAACTTGTCATAGTGTAGCTGTACCCGGTTAGCGAGTACGATTGCTATACCTCTGTACGCATCGCCTATTGAGTGCCTAGAAAACACTCAAACTCTGTGTACGAGTTATAGTAGAACTCCTTGTTTTCTGGTTTGAGAGTCTGCATCGTGCAACAAGCGAAGGGTCCGTCGATAGCAGACCAGCGTTAGTGGGAAACCATAGAGCAAATTAGATTAACAGTACATAAATTAGCCACGAGTAATCGTGTAGAGTAAGATCAATTAGCATTTGTCGTGCCACGAAGGACTATCCAGTTCCAGGTCACAAATTAGAATGTATACACTGTAAGTTAAGTTTAATTGTACCAACGTCAAAGTAATTATAAGATACCAACGCACTAGCAATAACATCCTGTAAGAAAATGTATTATCCGCTGAGTTCTGGTTGTCCCCAATAAAACAAAGATAACAATTTAATCAGTTTCTACAATTATTATTCTATTAATTAAGAATAATCCATAAAATAACCTAAATCCTAAAGAAGTAAATAGAAGGATAATCAAGTGCCTACAACTTTAATAGTCACAAAGGTAAGAACTTCAGGACAAGCAAAACGTCCGCGCGTAAGTATAAAAGCGGACTCAGCATCGTCCACCAAAAGCGGACAGACTACAGTCCGCGCACGAGAGTGTCCGCGCATGTCCCTCCAACGCAACATTTAGTTATATTGTATATCTATATATCCAGTCCATCCATTCAACTTAAGTATTTCTAGTAACAATAAAGCTTATGCTAGTTCTCGGGAATAAATAATTATTTGTAAAACTCGCGCAGCCCATATCCCTATCAAATACGGTCTTTACACTATAAATAATGTCTACATCGTATGCTCAATCCTCGACATCTTACACATCTTTTCCACCTATTGTAAATGATTCATTCCAAAAACCATCTACCTCTGCAACTTTTCAAGAATCTCCGTTTCAAACTCAAAATAATCGTACTGTACGTTTAAGTCAAGAACAGTCATTTTTCATTCCAAACACACCGCCGATTCGACGATCATCTCAAATATGCAAATGATAAACTATTTACTCTCCACCTTGATAATTCAAGAAATCTTTATAAAGGAGGGAGGGAATGTAGTATATTTCGAATAACGTTCTTTTAAGTTTTATTGTTTTTTATTGAACTTCATATTATTGATTGTAAATAATAACTGTCATTTTTAATAAACCTATCTTTGCGTGAACATCTGTGCAGTTTACTTTATACATACACAATACTATCATATAAATATATAAAGGTCTTAAGCCACTATAAACTACTGTGGTCCGTTATGATTTTAAGGTGACACGATACCTTTACACCCTGAAAAAAAAGAACTCTGAGAAAAATTCATAAATTTTAAGTAAATCATTTGAAATTTTTAATAAATATATTTAGCATAAATACCTTCAATTTTATCATGCTAAAGCCTTTATTATTCCTGCTGGCCCATTGTGGCACTCAATGCAAGAATTTGTGAACTTTTTCACTGTCTATAGGATTCCAAGTAAACGCATGGTTCTTTTGGGCTTAAACTCAGGGATGATACTTTGTACACCTGTAGTTCTGGTATGAATGCAGGGATTTTAATTTGAATGTTAAGAAATGACTTGGCGATGAAAAAACTGCATTTTTTCTTTTTTATTTATTTATTTATTTTTTTATGCTTATTCTGACACCTTTTTGTGTATAAAACATTTTCTAAACATTTATATACCGGGGTTCTATGCTATTTGAGTTATTTTACTTACAAGGCAATTACTTACAAGGTTATTTGATCATTGATCTTTTGTTTTCTTTTATTATTCGTGAGTAGCCTTTGTGTAGACTGTACACGTGTGTATTTTTGTTTGACTCCCGAGTCAACTTTACGTAACGTTGGATTTTCAAAATTTCCGTGAGAGAACCAGGAAGTTTTAGACACAATTTGGTTTGTTTTATCATCGGTAAATTTTTCTGATGAAAATGTATATGTTATTTTTACTACTGTTTTTTATTTATTTATTTATTTTTTATTTATTATTACTTTATTTTCACCCAGATAATCACTAAGTTTATTTTTTCCTCTTGTGATAATTTTATTTCTACAAGATAGCCCCTTAATTTAATTGTTGAAATTATTAGCAGTTTTTATTTTACAGCGTTATGAAATTTTACTTTCGTCAAGATAGCCACTTGGTTTAGTTTTATAACGCTGTAAAAGTCAATTATCACTAATTATTTAATGTATTTTCTAGTTTTGTAGAATTTTACTTTCAACAAGATAGCCACTTAGCATATTAAATATATCTGTTTTCAATTAGATAACCACTTAATGTATTAAAATTTTGATTTTTAATAAAATAGACACATTATTTAAATTATAGCTAGTCGGGAAACTTTATTTATTTGAATATTATTTTTCTTATTTACGCCATTAAGTAGAGGACTTAAGCCTACAAAGATATTCAGGAAACGTAGTTTTATTCTGATTTTTTTGACAAACTGTCTGCCAGGTTGGTTGGACGCGCGACAATTTTCTGGTTTTTACTAAAGTTTAACTCACTCTCACTCATGCTGGTTACGTTTTCGTGTCGTTTAGCAAGTTAGACTACTTTGGCGCGAGGCCATTACCACCAAGAATCTTTTCAAGTCATCATGGTGAGTTTGTCATTGATATGTTCGAAGTCAACGACACTGGCGCTTTCCACAGGGCACAAAATGCACTTTAATGAACTATCCACTATATAGTAATTCTGTTAAGCGAATTCCAACAATTGTGACCTTTTTGGATCTGGTGAAGGTATTTAATACAGTTGGCCACCATATACATATAACTTGACTAGTTATTCTACATAGGAATTAAAAAACAGAGAACTGAGAATAATTTATTATGAAAGAAATTTTTTCTTAGGACCGAGGAAAATCAATTTTCCTTGCCAGATTTGACCTAAATATTGCATAAAGACGCCAATGAATTACAACTAATTGTTGCTACCATGCTTTTCTTAGTGATTTTAACAGATTTGATTTCGAAACACTTGCACTGTTGATATGGTAATAATGTCTTAAAAATAGTTGTGGAATATGCGAGTCGTGAGCGTAGTTTGATTTGTAATAAGATATCGTTAAATACAGACTCCTCTTTTCCTGGAAAAGAGTTGAATTTTTCAAAAAATGTGTTGTGTGACTGTATTGAGTAGAAGTTAGTTTTTTGTCTAAAAATATTTTAAAAGAATCTGACGTGTTTAGGTGCGGAAGATTATTCTGATGGATAACTTATAAGAAGGGTGGGAATGGTGACCTAACGGCCTTAATCGCGCACTTATTAATTACATTTAAGGTTAAGTTTCCCTTCTGCGCCTCTTTTCTGACGGAGTGCATAGTTTAGTTGACTGATGCAGCCTTTGCTTTATATTCTTTGCTCTTACATTTGTAGCAACAGTTACTTCGATCTTGTGTTGTTGTGCACTTTTTGCGATAGCCTAAAACCTAGACATTTATTAAATCTTAGTTGCCGTAACCCTCGTTGTTCCTTTAGAATTCTGCGAACTACTCATCCTATATTGATTCTCTGCTTTGCTATCATCTGTTTAACCATTGCTGCTGGCGTTTTAATGACCGCAGTCTGTGCTACTTTAAAATTTTGCTTAGAAACTTTGAAAAATGCACTCGGTAGATCTCGGCTTATGCACGTTGTTTCATAAAATATCGTACGATACTACCTACTTTGATTCGCTCGGGCGATATTGTCCCCACGAGGGTAAAACTACTTTACCACACTAGTATCGTAATAAATTATCAGAAAGGCTATTATATTGTAGTTAAGACGTGAATAAAATCTCTCTTAAGTCGTTGAAAATAATACAATTGTAGCAAAATATTATAATGCCAAAACTCACAGCAAATCTAAAAACTTTATTTGATACAGCAAACAATGTCTTTACTATAAAAGGTGGTAAACGGGTATAAAATATGTAGAAATCATCCGCGTACGAAGCTAAAGTGACACAATGAAATAGTGTCAAGTCCTCTTACATCACATTCCTTCATGATATAACAAATTATTCCAAGCTGTTATACTTGGTTAGAAACGTAACAATTATATTGCAAAAATATAAATAATGTTTATTATAACCATACCATCACAACTATAAATTCCATAATGTTTTCCTGAACTGCGATCTCCACATACTACACACAATATATCGAGTAATCTATCACCTAAAAATAAATTGATTGTATTAATACGAATAGGTAGCTATAATGTTATACATCAAAATATTAAAAATAAATCTGTTACTTTCAAAATTCAGTGAAATAAATCTATATAACTAGATATTTATTTATCATGGTTTAAACATTATTGCATACCAAAGAAAGAACTCAGAAACACTAATAAAATGATAAGACGTTACATGCTAATTAATAATCATTAATTTATCAATACCAACAATATTAGAGATCCTAGTGGTATACATAAGATAAGATATTAAAAGATATTTATATGCTGGGTCCATGAAAAACACACATTTTCGTTTTTGGCACACAAGCGCGATTTTCGAGTTTTTTGACCTACTTAGCAGGACTAAAGTAACCGCTACAGCTGGCAATAAAAAAATTCTACGTCCGCTGTAGCGGCCTTAAAATAGATTTTTTCCGCTGCTCGAGTACCGAAAATTTTTTGAAAAATTATATAAATGGGTCATTCCTATAAATTTCGTCAAATCGGTGTCGGGAGGGGGGAGGGGGGTCGCCCAATCAGCCCGCCGATTTTGTATGTTAAAGTACATTAGAAAAAATGGCTATTTCTAAAATTTTAGCCCTCTTGGTGCCCCCTAGCTCCCGTGATAAATTATTGAATTTTCGAAAATCGTGAAAAAATGGCTATTTTCAAACATTTGCACAGGGTTACCTAATCAATATTTTTAAGCCAAAAAATAGGGATCTTCTCGTTATAACGTCAGCTTTCTAGCAAAAAAAGTCCGAGAACCTCAGACTTAAAAGGGCCTTTTCTGTAGGGCAAAACGTAAACACTCATTTTTTGCACTTTTTGCGTATCTTCGATCGCATGCCATTTCTTTGTTTTGTAGTCGATTTGAGCTCTCAAAGTCTTAAAATCTTTGCCTTGGAAAAATCTTTAATTTCCCTTTTGAAAATCTCAAATTCATCATTCCAATAAAACGTTATAGACCTTGGAAGACAGCCTAGTTTTCCAAAATCGCCATATTGGCACCCCTATATCTCAGGTCTATCTGCCCCAATCAAGCTCAAATTTTCAGCAAAGACAGTCCAAATATAGTAAAAAGATGTAATTATTTTGGTTTTGTTTATTTGTGTTTTAGCATATCTACGAAGTCCTCGAAGTTGGGGTTCAGGGCCTTATTTAACCATATTTCGCGTTATAGGACGGACGGTCGCGCAGTACTGGCATACTTTAATTTTGAGGCTTTCTGAGCAAAAAAATTTCTTAAAGTTTTCGTCTCAGAAAGGCCTTCAATTCCTTTTTTGGTGAGCTCATTCTCATTGGTCGAAGCCAAAGTTACAGCCCTTACAAGACAGCCTAGTTTTCCAATATCGCAACGTTTTCACCCTCAAAATTACCGATGACAAGCTTAAATTCGCCACTCTTTGGCACAGCTTGAGCAGAGATGTTGCCCTTAGGATTGACAGCACTATTCGCAATCTACCCCTCGAAGGTAGGTACGAGGTGGTCAAGCAAGCTCTATTAAAAGAGTTCTCTGACACTGTTGAACAGCGTCTTGACAAGCTTTTCGAGAGAAGCGCTCTGGGTAGCAAGAAACCATCCGACCTTCTCAAGGAAATGTACATTCACGCCGGTCCCAACATCGATAAGGACGGTGTACGTAGTTATTGGAGGAAACTTTGCCAAGGACGTGCAGTTTGCAATTGCGTCGTTAACTGATCTTCCCGAGGACAAGCTATTTGAGCTTACGGACAGGATTCATCACATTCATAGCTCCGTCCCAGATCAACGTCTCAATGCGGTAGAAATGAATAGATCCGTTTCTTCAGTCGACTTTCAAGACCTCAGCAAGCGCCTTACTAGCTTAGAAAAGACCTTGCGTGAGTCCCGCAACTCTTCTCGCTCTAATAACGACTCTAAAAGAGAAAGGAGCAAGAGCCGTAACTCTAGGTCCCGCAAGAGTGCTACAGGGTTGTGTCCGGTGCACACTAAATACCCAGACAATCCCACCTCCTGCAGGGATTGGTGCAATAAAAATGCGGAGTGGAAGGCAAAAAACCCATAAGGTCTGCGGACTTGGAGACCGTCTGTCAAGGTCACTCCTCCAAGCGTCTCCACATCCAAGACCGCATATCTGGTCAATTTTTCCTCATAGATACAGGAGCAGACATATCTCTGCTTCCTGCTGTAACTAGTATTAGATCTAAGCCCGATAGTCTTAAGTTATTTGCGGCCAATGGCACCAAAATAAACACGTATGGCGAATCTTATCGCACGCTAGATCTCGGTCTTCGCCGTCCATTTGCGTGGAATCTCTGTATCGCCGAGGTTCCGTCCGCCATAATTGGTGTTGACCTTCTGTCTCACCATGGTCTCACAGTCGACCTGGCTAACCGGCGACTGGTTGACACTCAGATGAACATTTCATCTGCTGCGACTCTCAGAGCAGCACCCCTCGTTGCTATATCCACAATATCGCCTAATAGCGAGCATGCTCAGCTACTAGCAGAATTTCCAGAAATCACTGGTCCCGCTAGAGCTGGCCTTAATGGCAAAGCTGATGTTTATCACCACATCTACACCACGGGTCCTCCCGTTTCTCAACGCCCGCGTCGGCTTCATCCCGACAAGCTCAGAGCCGCTAAGGCTGAGTTTCGTGCGTGGCAGGAAGCAGGTATCTGCAGACCCGGTAGCGGTCCCTGGGCCAGCCCTTTGCACATGGCGCAAAAAAAAGGATGGCTCACCCAGACCTTGCGGTGATTATAAAGGTCTTAATGCCGTTACTATTCCGGACAAGTATCCAACTTTGCATCTCTATGATTGCAGTAGCAATCTTTACGGTAAAAAGATATTTTCCTCTCTCGATCTTCACAAGGCATTCAATCAAATTCCGATTGCGCCTGAGGATATCGAGAAGACGGCTATTGTAACGCCTTTCGGTTTATTTGAATTTTTATTCATGTTGTTTGGTCTTCGCAATGCAAGCCAAACGTTCCAACGTTATATCAATCGTGCTCTGGGGGATTTAGACTTCGTCTACATATACATAGACGACATCCTCATTGCCTCAGACTCTCGTGAGCAACATCACAAGCATCTGCGTACGGTATTCGAGCGTTTGAAGAAGTTCCATCTTCGGCTCAACGTAGACAAAAGCGTCTTCATGGTCGAGGAACTCGAGTTTCTAGGATACCTCATCAACGCACAGGGGATCAAACCCACTCGAGCCAAAATCGATGCCGTCATGAAATTCCCAAAACCACGCACGATTGTAGAGCTTCGCCGCTTCTTAGGGATGGTGAATTTTTATCACCGCAATCTTCCGAAAGCAGCCACTTCTCAGGCTCCTCTCAATGCTTTCTTTCGCGACTCCCGCAAAAACGACAAGCGTTTGATCCAATGGACCCCAGAAGCTGACAAAGCCTTTAAAAAAGTCAGATCTGATTTTGCTGAAGCCGTACTTCTGGTGCATCCTCGCTCAGGTGCAGACCTTCGAATCGTATCCGATGCTTCAAATTTTGCAGTAGGAGCTGTTCTTGAACAGAAATCGCTTGACGGCGTCTGGGAACCTTTAGCCTTCTTCTCTCAGAAGCTTTCTCAGTGAGCTTACCGTCGTTTACGAAGCCATCAAGTATTTCGCACACATTGTTGAAGGTTGCGACTTTTATATTCTGACAGATCATAAACCACTGGTATATGCGTTCTTACAAAAGACTGACAAGACTCCACCTCGTCGTGGGCGGCAACTAAACTATATTTCGCAATTTACTACGCGCATCGAGTACGTTAGGGGCGTCGACAATACCATAGCTGATTCTCTTTCGACAATCGAATCAGTTCGTTTCCCTCTAGAGTTCGATCTCGAGGAACTTGCAGCGGCGCAAGAGGCTGATAAACAACTTCAGGAGATACGCGAGTTTCCCGAGCACTCACTATCCCTGAAGCGAATTCAGTTCGGTCCAAATCACACTACAATATGTTGTGATTTAACGGGTGAAACTCTTCGACCTTTTATACCGGCTTCCATGCGAGAATCTGTCTTCTTATTTTTTCACAATCCAGCTCATCCTGGGCCCAAGGTCACTGATCGCCTGATCAGACAGAGATACGTCTGGCCAGCGATGCATCGTGATATTGCCAATTGGTGCAAGCATTGCCTCGATTGTCAGCAATCCAAAATAACACGTCATGTCAAGCTCACACCCAGTCAATTTGTAGCACCAGATGGTCGCTTTGACCACGTGCACATTGACATTGTTGGTCCTTTACCAATCAAGGATGGCTTGCAATACATATTGACCATGATTGACAGGTTTTCCAGGTGGATCGAGGCTGTTCCTTTCCCCGAAATCTCTGCTGAAACGATCGCACGAGCTTTGACACTTGGGTTGCGAGATATGGCGCACCCAAGGTCGTCACATCCGATCAATGTTCACAATTTGAATCTCGGCTTTTTTCCGCTCTTCTCTCTATCGTAGGATGCCAACGGATTCGCACCACCGCCTATCATCCCGCCGCTAACGGCATGATAGAGCGTTGGCACCGCTGTATGAAGGCTGTAATCATGTGCCACAACGACACAGATTGGCCTCGCACACTGTCCACGGTCCTTCTCGGACTACGTTGTCATCTTCGGGCTGATACCCAGGCTTCCCCTGCGGAATTATTGTTCGGCACGACTTTACGCTTACCAGGTGAATTTTTCTTACCCGAAGATCAGACACCTGATCCCAATTTCTTCTTAGAAGAATATCGCGAACATATGCGTCAAATTCGACCTATTCCCGTCGCTCATAATTATAAGAAACGCGCATTTTATTTTAAGGATTTGTATACATGTACCCACGTGTTCATGCTAAACATGGCAAAGAAAGCACTAGAAAGGCCTTATTCAGGACCGTTTAAAATTGTTAAGCTAGTTTCCGATCGCGTTTTCGACATTGATGTAAACGGTACCACGAAAAGCGTTACGGCTGAGTTGTTAAAACCAGCTTACTTCATTCCAGATGATCTCGATGAACTAGTCCCCTTAGATAGTAATAATGGCAATCAGCCACTATCTAGTCCCAGTGACATACCTAGTTGTAATCCCTCCGATACTAGTCGTCCAATTTTAAAAACGTATTCACGTAAAAAAGTTTCCTTCGCTTCTAACTCTTAAGTTTTCTTTATATATACTTAATGTTCTCCGTCTGAGGCTGCTCCCTAGCCAAAAGAAATGTTCAACTCATTCAAACATTGTAAATGTTCAAATCCATTCTAAAAGGAGAAAATCATTTGCATCAACACTCGGGGGAGAGTGTGTGGGGATTCTCCCCTCCTCCTGCGGAGAGGGGGTAAGCCGCCATGTTGGTGGAGAACTCGCCGCCTGCGCGCGGTCAGAAAGTTTTTGGCTCTCGAGTCGAGCGAATGTACTCGCATTAACTAATAAAGTTGTATCTTGCAGAAGTCCTGATTTCATCATTAACCTCTCCGACATCTCCTAGAGGTAGTGGGCCTCTACCCAGGTCCAGCTGGACCAGCTCTTCCCACAAGTCTTCTGGTGACGTCACTCGCGCATGCGTAGATGCGGCTAACTGAGAAATTAAATTTTGTTATGAAAATAAATAGTCTCTGTGAACCTTACAAGAATAAAAATTATCGATAAACAAAAATTGTCGAATAAATATGTTGAGAATCAATGTATTTATTCGTTATAGACTAGGCACTGGTCATACATTTCGTGGCTATTTTTGGCCCCGATATATTCAAACTTAAGTTTTCTAAACGTATTTTTGGCTGCTAAATCTTAGCACATTTAGTTTATTTTTGAAGTGAATACTTCTATATAGGCTCCCTAGGTACACATTTTTACCGGGTAGTGAATCGAGAAAAAAACCGACCGTCACGCAGTTCTACCGAACGGTAGAAAGAATTGAAGTAAATTTAAAACCAATAAAACATAAATTTAAATGGTGAATTTCTAAAGCGTCAGATAAACATTAGCACATGAATTCTGAGTTACGGTGCTTACTATGATCAAATATTCATTTTATATATAATACTTTTGTACATTCATTTAAATAATACACTATATAGGTTATCTATATAGGCTTCGCCCCTCTGCTCGCTTCGCTCGCCAACCCCCCAGTTTTGGTTGTGGTTTTAATTTTAAAATTATTTGTTATTTATTACTTGGTGTATTATATATATATATATATATATATATATATATATATATCTCAAGACTGTTGTTACTGCATCTGAAAAAAGTTGCATTAGTTCCACTCAATATGTCTAAAAAAACGCGAAAATCCATACTTGTGTTACAAAAAATATACAAAAAATGCACCAAGGGCTAAGTGGGCTCTTTGGCCACTTGTGGTTGCAGTACTCGACTAAGGCTCGTAACGTCCTCGCCTTCGGCTCGGGTGAATTCGCCTTGACTCGTACTGCAAACTCCACACTCGGCCTAAAAAAGCCCACTTTACGCCCTTGGTACATAATATACTATTATTGCCAAACGCTTTTTACCAATTCGTTCAAAAACTGAAATAAAGTTACATATATTATGTATGTTATTATGGATCTTTTGGTTTATTTAAAACAGTACTCAGCGATTTCTAGCCCTCTTTTAGCAAGTAATGTTGCCCCTATGTGAGCCACAAATACCGTCATATATTGTGACATGAATCTTGCGCCACAAATATAGACTATATCTTATTGAATGAATAAATAAAAATAATAAATCTCAATATTTTGTCGTGTAACGAACGAAGATGAGGCAAGTCGGAAAGCAAATAAGAGTAAGCACGGGCTTGAATTGTGGACCCCGGGATAAACAAGCCAGAGATTAACAAACCTCTAACCATTGAGCTAACATCTACGATACAAGCGCATGGTATGCATCGTAGTACGTCTCTGTGGACTCTAATCGCTGACTCATCTTGCAGCTTGCGTTGTAGTCGGGTGTGTCTGTGACAGTCGGTATATCAGTAGAATAGACAAAAGATCCAGAAGTACGTTTGCGTCACCAAGGCTGGGGTAGAACACACGAAAGTAGCACGTTTATTAATAAGGGGAGAATTCTTTCCTATTTTTGTTAAGAATCCCTATAGTCAATTCAAACCCAGATTTTGCACCAGAAAAAATCAAATGACAAAAGAAACTGATTTGCTATAATAAGTAGTTAAAACAAATTGCGATAAATTATGAAATAGTTGTCCTCCGTACTGTATATATTCATCATTTTACAAAGTTTGATGGATATCTGTCAATCCTCACAGAATCAAGTTTGAATATATCGGGAGTGCTTCGTGTATTTCACTCCACTTAAGCAATACTTTTTTTTTCCTCCCTTCCATCTTTTCCCCTTTATCGCTGTTTGCGCAGTGTCGATTACTAGGCTAACTGCATCCAGGGTTGAACGATTCTTCCTAAAGCCATATTGGTATACCGCTAATCCACTTTTTCCTGTAAAATGATCCATTCTGACGCAAATTATGCGTTCCAGAATCTTACCCGGGGTGTCCAACATGCGAAGTGGTCTGTATGATGAGGAATCCCGGGGTGGCTTCTTTCCTTGTGGCAGAAGCACGAGTCACTGTTTCTTACAGTTTGTGGGAAACGTTCCCTCTTCTAGACATGCATTGTACAAGTCTACCAAGACCTCTGGATGAGCATGAATGGCATGTTTTAATGCAATATTAGGAATGTCATGCGACCCTGGGGCCTTGTTTCCTACCCTTCTGCAGGCGGCTAACAATTCCTTAATCGTGATCGGTGGAACAGCCTCTTCAATTGCACCTCTTTCGATGACACTTGGTTCTTCCAGTTGCCTGGGAAACAGTGTACTCACTACCCGGTTTAATAGTTCCGGGCATTTTGGAGGGTGTACGTAGCTTCCTTTAATCTTCTTCATTACTTTTTTGTAAGGTCGACCCCAAGGTTCCTGTTCAACCTCATCTACTATTTCCTCGCCTCTTCCGGTTTTATAGTATTTCTTTCTTGCCCGCTATTCTCTTTTTCTGGTCCGGTGACGCTTGCTGCGCGTACTCTTAACCTCTTTGACCCACCAATATACTGGTGGTCGTTTACAATTGGGGATTCTTCTTGGCATAGCTGCGTCATAGGCTCAGGTGATATTCTCCATTACCTGTTACCGGTAGCCTTGCTGTTTACCGTCCCCGAGAGTTACGATTCTTCCAGTGCCAGTAAGAACATCTCCTTATCATGATCCTTCGTTTTCCAACCGACTCTGTTGGTCCTTGTACTCGCGCTAAGTCTCTGCTCTAATTTTCTTACCTCCATTATTATGGCCTGGTGATCACTATTTGTGTAGTGTTCAATCACGGTCCACTTGTCAATTGAACAATAAGGCAACTACTAACAAAGGTCAGGTCTACAATAGATCCTGCGTCTCCTCTTCTAAAGGTCTTAGTGTTACCCTGATTAACTAACACCAAGTCCAGGAGAGCAGATGCTTCTAGCAGTACTCGTCCTCTTTGGTTAATCTTTGACTGCCCCACTCTACGGCCCATGCGTTAAAATTACCTGCAATAATTACTGGCTATCTTCACGCAATATCCTGCACGAGTCGATCTAACTGCCGCTCGAACTGTTTGATCGGTGCATTAGGCGAAGCATAGCATCTGTATACGTGTATTCCTGTTATCTTTGCACGAACAAATCCTTCCTCGCTGGTCAACATTTTTTCCTGGATTGCTACGTTTCCACATGCCCGGATCGCTGCTCTGCCAATGTCGTCTGTTTCCCACGATATCGTGTCCAGAGCCCTGTAGTTTTCACATATAATGGCTACGTCAACCTCCGTCTCATAAACGTACTGGTTAAGTAAATCCTGTGCTGTCTTGTAGTGATTCAAGTTTCACTGCACTATCTTCATTATCTTCGTTTCTTCAACTTATCTACTGCCGTTCGGTATACTGAGCATGTGTAGCTACCAGCAGCATGGTCACTTTTCTCTGTTGCTCCTCGCTTTTTCCTATACCTTAGGTATAGGAAAAAGCTTTAATATTCATAATATTCGACGCCATGTTCGTAACTTTTATCTTTATTATCTCCCACTTTGTGCATCTCCTTTAACTGAGTCACCAAAACTTTGAGTTTTTAGGCCCGTTTTGCGATGTCTTCTATGCTCCTTGGTGTGGACTGACAATCCCCGATTACCTCATCTACTTTCTTTTCCAGATTTATAATGTATTCCTTTTCTTCCTTACGTTCCTTTATTACTTGTACTGCTTGTATTCTGTCATTTGCTAAGTTGACGAATTAGTGCATGTGCTTCTCGCGCTGGTCTCACTTGCCAAACTCTTCTAATTGTTCGTTTGTGTGAACAAAGACTTTTCTCTTAGACAAAGCTCTGCTACCTTTAGTAGGCACATACCTTTTTTCTCTATCTTCTTCAGCTCTTTTAATGCCTTCGCGAGACCTGTTTCAACCTGGTTTGGCGGTTGGGGTCCCCGGTGTCGACGGTTTCGTTGCTTTTAACGTATTCTTGTTTTAATTTACTTCAATTCTCTTTTCTTCTCTCCAACTCCTGTACACATGTACAACGCCTAAGCCCTCATACCACTCTCCCGCTCCACGCATTATCCCATGACTCGCCTCCCGTCGTGGGATATCTCTCACTAGTCACGGTAGCCTCGGCAAGCCCCTTGCCCCTAACCGCAGCAGGACACAAATCCGGGCACCATCCGACTCTACTACAGCCAAAAAGATTTTCGCAGGCTGATAGGGCAGCCAGGTCCAGTTGGTTAGACGGACCTGGGCCCATGTACTATTCAGCAGCCTGGAAGCGTCAGGAATCTATTTTTTTAACTGTTCCCTCTCTGCTCAGGTTTAAGGACCCTATACAAGAGACTTAGCAGGGCACGAGCGGCCAAGAAAGATGGTGATCAGACCTTCTCGTCGCACAACAAGCTCGGTCACCTTAAAATTGCTATTTCTGTAGAACTTACAGACCGAAGTCTACAGCTCCCACCCTAAGTTCGCAGGAGACAATCCTCCAGTCGCACAGGAGGCGACCTTTGCACTGCCCTGCTTGCTTGCGCACCTCAGGATTACTATTCCTGTAGAGCATGCAGACCGAAGTCGTCCGCACACCCCCTAAGAACGCAGGAAATGGTTATCCAGTGGCACACGAGGCATTAAATACTTATACTCTTAAATACTTAAAAATTGATAAAATGGATGCCTATATAGGCTCTATCATCCGGATGGCAGAAAATGGGGGCTACTGCCAAAGAAAAATTGTTTTCAAATTTTATGTTTCGTAAAATTTATTGTTTTATTCATTTATTTAATCATTATACATGCCCTGAAAACAAAAGCATCCTATAGAGGCAAATTGAAATTATCTGTATATAGAAAACGCCGAAATGGTACATAAGGAAACGAAAAATGAAAGCTTCAAACTAACTTAAAACTAAAACAAGTCAAAACTTGATATATATTCATAATTTGTTTATCCTTTTAGACAATTTATATATAAGGACACGGCACGCGCCCGAGATGGAGAAGAACGCTCAAATCTCACCCAAGGTAGAAATTGCCCTCCCCCTTTGTTACACACTGTACTTTTTTGACAAGTGCCTGCAAAGACCCGTTTTAATACATATAGAGGGTATGGTAAGATGCGCATTTTGAGTCGTAAGCCACTCCACACCATATGTCATAGAGCTAGACCTCCGGTACTCCTGGCAACACTAGACGTACGGAATGCTTTTAACTCTGCGAGGTGGGCGAATATTCTGGAGATTCTGGAAATAACCTTCCTGCGTACCTCATCCGACGACTGATAGAACGCGACGAAAACGACTGACAGCAAGAGTCGCACAGGGCTCAATTCTGGGTCCTGACTTCTGAAACGTACTGTACGACGGCTTATTTAGACTGGACATGCGTACTGATACGTGCCTCTTCGCATACGCAGACGAAGTAACGGCTGTAATCACATCGGTAATCACAACGAAACTCTCACTTGGCACAGCTAAAACTGAACCAAGTGATAAGACGCGTAAGCACATGGATGACAGACTGCAATCGGCTCTACTAACGACTGTGTGTTTATAGTAGTGCAGAATAACCCCAGTAAATTAACCATGACGTTAGGAAAACAATGAAATTATAAATGGTATTAAAGAATAATTTGATAAATTTATTCCAAATACGTAGTTGCCATTTAACTATTTGATTTCATATATTTTTTTACCATAGTTCGTCACTTATATAAATAATTATTCAAATTAATTATATCATCATCGAATAAAAAATTAATTGTAAATAAAAACCAGTTTATTGGAGGGTTTTTACAAAATCGACAAACTATACAATTTTAATAGTGCAGAAGATATTATAATCGTTTTTTAAAACATTATAAAAATAAACATGATTAAGGTAGTTCAGCGGCTGCAGTGGTGCTCAATAAGGGTTGTTATAAGAAAATTCCTTTTTTAAGATATTATACTGTGTTATCTAATGGCAAAACCTTACAATTCAATAGTATCAAACATTAGAATGGTAATACAAATTGTTTAGAGTATAAAATATATTCAAAACTTGTAAGAAGGAGGAACATTGCGCACAAATATAGATATACTGATAGCATGGGATGAAAACTTTGAATTGTTGTATCTAAAAAAAAAGCCTCGTTTGCCCTATCCAACTTTTATTTCCATGATTCGTATTGCTATTTTACACCATTAGCTATTTTTTTTTTTTTTAAATATTCTTAGAAAACTCGCTTCGCAATTCAACTAAACGTCCTCCAAATTCAGACTCGGTATAGGCTTCCTGTGTTAAAATATAAAATTTCAAGGTTTAATATCTCTTAAGATAATGTCGCTTGAGGGGTAAAAAAATACTACGTTGTAGAGGACACTTAATTGGACATGTAAACAAAGTTTGAGCGATATCCTAAGAAAATAAATATTTCGCGAACTACCTTAACTGATTCAGTTATCGCCATTGTCTACAAATATTTCGATGAAGAAAAATCACAATACAAAAATTCTCACATATACTAGGAATTTTTGGGTAAGGGTAAAAATTTTGGTTTGTTTTTTTGAAACTTTTACTATTTTTATTTTGTTACATAAAAAACCTTGGAGACCTTTTTAATTTATTTTTCGAAGCAGAATAGGCTGGTATTTTTTGTATTTCTCTATGTCTATTAATAAAAAAAGTTAATTTCTGTCGAGAATTACCAATGAAATTGAAATTTTTTAAGTTACTCTAAATCTATAGTTTTTTAATGTACACACAATTTAACATATTTTAAACCTCTTAAAAGGTATTAATTAGTCTTTTTTTTACATTTTTTGGTCAAATTTCTATGGAACTGTTTATTATTGAAGCTAACGTAAAAGAAGATGTTTGATACGCATTAAGTACTATACAGATATGTGATCTGCTATCAGACATATATATTTTCAAAATCCACAAGTCTCTTCCTATTTCGCGAGACTATAAAAACCTTTCAAATCTTCATTTTTCAAAGTGTTTACCCTTTCTCGTAATTGTTTGAATGAGTCATTGCCATTATCAGTATTAAATATTGTAACGGGTCGATTTGACAAACTCTCGTACGGCCGCGAAGACGCCGAATGTCACCTCAAGGAAGTTCTTTTCCCGGTCGGCATTCCCTCGATGATGGCCGGGTAATAGCGGGTGGACATTAGCCGCTGAATGCAGCGCAATCACTAGTGCGATGGCCTGCCGAATGCTCGATACAAGTGCGTGGTGCGCCAGGCGCACCACGCTTTCCTATGCGTAGCCGTTGTAAGCAGTCGGTTAGGACAATCGAAGATTGAACAAAGAAAGAAGCACCCGCGTGTAGATTTAATAGAATGAAAGTATATTGTCAGAGTCTAGGTTAAAATACAAAATGATACAAAGTTTCGAATATGACGCTTGCGGTTTCTCAGGCGAAGTCGGGTCGACGATTTGGTGGTGGCGAATCTCGGCCTTCGACCGCTTTGACCCGGATATCGATAAAGGTCGTATTTACTCGGTCGCTGGCTAAACGCTCTATTCCTCATCCTCACGACCGCCGACGGCTCCGGAAGTAGGTGTTGGCTGAGCTAATTTGGAAGCGTCCCTCCAGGCACTCAAAGCTCTCGAAACACTCTTGTGCACCGGTGCGGCAGATCGGTTCGCGGAATCTCGTCGGTATGCTGAGTAGCTATGAACATGGTCGAAGCGAAAACGAGTCTGAGCGCGTGCTCACTCCTCGCAGAAAATCTTTTGTCAGGGCCGCCACTGACGTCGTCTGCTATCATCCTAATTCTAATTGCACGAGATCCGAAATCTCAGCGCTCATTACAATATATCACTGGTAAAAATATTGACGTGATTTTGTGATGTATTATAATTATGTATTTCTTTATGTAATTTTGATATGTGATTTGTGACGCAAGTTTGTTATGTACAGATTTCGAACATTTCATCGCGTAATTTTATGACTTTTTAGAAAAATTGAAATGCCTTATAAAACTTTTTTATGTAATTTTAGTATGTTATTTAATTACATAAATATTTATTCCAAAATAATTATACTCTTAAATACTTTAAATTTGTTAAAATGAGTGGTCACATGGATGCTACCGTGGAGATGGTAGTGCGAAAAATGGGGGTTTATACCTCAGAAATTAATCATTTTCAATACTTTTGTAATGTCCTACGTTTATACTCTTAAATTATATATTTGTACATCCTACGAACCGTCAACCGTGTGAGCACGTAGAGAGTGCATACGGATAGCAGGTGTATCCGATTGTGACATAGCACAACCGAGCGCCGAAAATCGGAGTGAGTGCTCTGACCTCTATGTCAACACTCCTCGTGCGCGTGAAAGACGACTGCAAAGCGTACGCGTCGATCCTTTGTGGCGAATGTTAATTGAACTACCGCGATCTTTCTCATCTCAATTTCATAACTGCGTGAATCGGTACTGAGGCTTTAAAAATCCCGGAGCCGATCCACGCAGCGCCTTTTTGCGTAGTGACTTACTCACTGGCTGCTACAACTGATTCTAAGGTGAAGCGGTTGTGTTTGCTAGTGTTAGTGTTTGGAGCGTGCTAAATCCGTCCCTTAACATAGCATACACTAGAGAGTCCTTTGAATACAGATCAGTGCCACAGCGAGAAATACAAGCTAAGGACCGTCGAGTGGAATATCCGGCGTTAGCAAGAGCAGTTGACGCAGAACGCGTGTAGATAATAAAGTCAGCATCTGCCACGAAGGTTGGTTAGAACCATCTAGAGTGCGCAGGATTATAATAATAGTAAGTTGTTAAGATAAATCATAGCTACTTTACAATTAATAAATAAATAAGACTAAACTTACTAAATACTACTGTAAAACGACAACATCCTAAGCTAAATATAGCGAAACTCCTTAAACTCTGTAAACTAAATGTCTGTGAAGTGCTCTGGGCCGATAAAAACATAACAATCAATATAAATAAAAATCTTGTATACTAAATTGATAATAATAACTAAACTTCAATCAAAACAAATAAATTTAAATCAGCTTCGCAGTCACGACGTGCAAGTAAGAGTACTTTACTTGTGGACTAACCATCAGCATCCACACACGAGACGAAGCGGACATAACGCGGAGTCTGCAGGACACCGAAGTGTCACAAGCGACTTGCCTGCAACAACCGTAAGTACAGCGGACACTCACACATCCGCAAAACGCAGTTTAGGGCAGAATATGTGTATCTTTAGTAATAGAACAGGCTCTCTAACGCTGAGTGCCAACGCTGAGAGGATAATGGGCTGGGCTGGGCAAAACAGGCTTAAACTCAATGTTAATAAAACCAAAGCAATTGTTCTGGGCTCCCCTTACTACATAAATTTACTTTCCTTAACAGCTAACACTTTAATTAATATCGGGGGTGTCCAGGTCAGCTTTGAATCCTCTGTGCGTGAACTGGGATTGGTGCTTGACTCTAAATTCATGTGGAAAGAGCACATTACACGAGTGTGTGAGCGTGCTCGCTCGCTAATGTACAGGCTCTACTTTTTCAGAAATACTACCAATCTCAAGTTGCGCAAGCATCTTGTGCAAGCGCTCTTATTTCCGATCATCGACTATTGTTTTCTTGTATACTGTGACCTGATACAGGAACTCGATCTAAAACTACAGAGGCTCGTGAATACAGGAATTCGATACATCTATGGTGTAGGAGAGATGAGCACATCTCCCCGTACAGGCGGAAGCTGCAGTGGCTAACCACCGCAGGACGCAGGAAGTACTTCACCGCTTGTTTCTTACGTAAAATATTTAACTCGATCGTACCATCATACGTACTGGCCTTTTT
Organism: Trichomalopsis sarcophagae; assembly: GCA_024372645.1. Classification (NCBI taxonomy): domain Eukaryota; kingdom Metazoa; phylum Arthropoda; class Insecta; order Hymenoptera; family Pteromalidae; genus Trichomalopsis; species Trichomalopsis sarcophagae. The sequence continues at coordinate 109,379 of QLSS01000185.1, read as the reverse complement.
TGACTTCCGCGTCACACTCCGGCCTGTGAGGGTCGAGGTTACACCTCTGGAAATTCCTGCTTTCGCGACGGAGACGCTGAAGAACTCGTTCCATATCAGTGCTTCATACTTATGGAATGACATGCCATCACACATCAGAAACAATTCATCCATCGTCGCTTTCAGAAAACTTGCTAAGAATCACTTTTTTTCAACTCGAAAACACATAACTCGTACACAGTCCACACACACGCACACACCTACTTTCTCGCTCAGTCCACCTTCGCTTTTGCTACACCCTCATACTATAAATACTCTAAACATGCCTCAATCTATTATCTATTGTTTTTTCTTTTCTCACTTGTAATGCTGTAAACTTACAATCGTACAATATAATGTACGCAAGATAAAACTAATCTAATGTAATCTAATCTAATCTAATCTAATCACTCTCTCTCCCTCTCTCTCTCACACTCTCTCTCTCTCACGCTCTCTCTCTCGCTCTCTCTCTCTCTCTCTCTCTGATGAGTAGTACAGTCATCTCTGATATAGCTCTGTATTCCAAAGCTCGTTTCTGCTGTTCTTGTGGCTTTGGTTGTTTTTTCTCTACAGAACAAGCAAGCGCTCTATTGCCTCCATCGAGTCTGATAATAGACACGTCGATGGCAGGTGGCTTTTTTGCTATACGTCGTCTTTTTTGCGAGGATATTTTCTAACCTCAATTCATTAATTCATCGTCGTGCCGAATATTTGCAACATTATCGATTCACAATCCCCACCAACGACACACCTGCGAGGACACCTACAGGCAGCCTTGGAAGCCTTGCTCATAGTGATCCAGTGCCAGCAAAGTATTGTATTTTTTGATAAATTTTAATTATCAGTGCGGCAGTTCGTGTAATTTGTGTAATAAATTGCGACTTCATTTCTAGTTCTGCTATCGAAATGCGCGCAAAATCTGCTGTGTGAGTGAGAGATAGAGAAAGAAGCGACACACTCTATGCGAGACGAAACGTGGTGAAAAAATTCGCGTTCGCTAATCGATCAGCACTATACTTTGCAATCGCGCGAATTTCGAACAGTCTCAAGTATTTCCAATTGCGTTTGCAAATCCATTGACCCGCACTATACTGTATGTGTGTGTATGTATGTTCAGTGCGTGCGTGTCTTCTACATGTAAACAAAACAGCGCTATATTGTAATCGGCCCTCGTCGTTCCATCTATCGTCGCAGCGATCGTCAGCTTACCGTCACCGTCCATCCTCAGCCCTGGTTTACCGTCTTTAACGGAAGGAGCCTGCTCATCGGCCATCGCCTTCATCTTTGCTTGTTGTGTGCGGTGTCCTGTGACCGGCTCGTGCTTGAGTAGGTCTATCAAATGGACTCCTGTGCGGGTTCATGTGCATTTGTTGTTGCAATCTAGAATAGCGCTTCTAAATAACTTGAGCAAGTGCGTCACGGATCTCGAGGCAAGCGTGCGCGACACTGTCAAGGAGCTCAGTACCGACATTGTATCCATTCAAACGGTGGTCACCGCTGTAGTTAAAACTGCCAGACATAGGCCAAACGGTAATGGCTGGGAGGAGCTTGAGGTCGAGAGCTGCCGCATGGTATGCCAACGGCTCGGGTACGTGCCTGCAGAGCGCGTAGGGATTGGATGGGTCCCGCCGCCAACTGAGCGGGTGTAAGTTCCCACACATCAGTAGAACACAAATCGGTAGGCCCCTGGGTGAAGAATTAGGAGAGGGCCTCGACTCGGGGGCTACGTTGATCTAAGCGTATCTCGGTCCGTGCCCAAGCAATTGATAGGATGCACTGGAAGCTGCGAAGCAAAGGGAAAGGCAGGCGGTGTTGTCAAGTAGGGAAAGTCCACGGTCTATCGAGCCGTGTGAATGTAATACCTCGTCCAGCCAAGAAGTGTTGTAAGGACAGGAGGTATGAATGTCGAGGGGCCGTGGATGAATACCGAAAACCTTCGCCAAATGCTTAGTAACGGCGCCTAGCGGCGGATGGTGCTCCTGGAGTGAGGAGGCCATGTGGGGAAGCCTAGCGCATAGCCCGCATATAAAAACAAACAACTGAAATGTAGTTAAAACTGCGCTCCTGCAGGATCCGTGCGAGGTTGTCATAACCGGCCTACCTCAGACCAGAGATCTCTCAGACCAAGACATGGCTGATCGCGTGTTTTCTGCTATCGACCTTCCGGGTGTTACGAACTTTATACTTGGATATCGCGACCGGTCTTTTAGAGGACGGCTATACAGCACCTGTACGTAGGCTGCAGCGCAGGGCGCCGAGGACACCTGCACAATCGTAGCGAAATTCACCTCAAGAGACATCAGAGACTCCGTATTGGCGAAGACACCAGATCTGGATAAACTAAGCTCTCAAGCTCTTTTCGGCGCTGGGAGCAGAAGGGAAATCTAAATATGTTGTACCCAAAGCCAATCTACCTTTTGCTGAAAAGAGCCCGCCAGGCTACAAGAGATCTCGACTACGCACCACCTGTAGTTCGAAACTTAATCGTCTGGATGTGAGAGACAAGAGACAAGGAGTCTCTTCTTATCCCAATTATCTCTCAAGATGATCTTGTTGCTCTTCCGCCGCGAGAAAATGAGGACTGAGGCTTAGCGCCCTGGAGGACTAGGATGGAAAGGTGCGAGTCTCTTTTTATCGGCCACATCAACGTAAACCGACTAGCCTCGACAATCAAAGAGCGATGCATAAATTCACGCTACAACATCCTTGCCGTCACCGAAACTTTTCTTTCGCCGGAGGAACCACACGATCACCTTGCACTGGACGACTACAACTTTTTCCGAGTCGATCGAGAAGGCTAAGAAGGAGGAGGTGTGGGTTTCTACGCGCGTGATTACTTAAGTTAAGATACTCGCGCACTCAGAGGGAAACATCCCTGAATTTATTGTATCTGAATTAATATATAAATATACAAAATTACTCCTCGCAGTTGTGTATCACAGGCCAAACGCGGCCTTTCCCCCGTACTTCTTTGACTGGCTTGCTCCTGTCCTGCCAAACTACTCGAATACTATCATAACTGGAGATTTTAATGCGTGATGCCGTTGGAGCTCACTCACCATGTTTTTTGGTGCGACAGTCCTCCTACTCATACGTGGCTGGATCTCTTCGTGGTCAACGACCAAGCCTCTGTCCTCGAGCTGACAACGTCGGCAGCCCCGTTCATTGCTGGGCATGGCCTCATGGAGCTTTGTCTCCGCTGCGCCAAGCCACCCTCCCGTGAAAAAGTAATCATGTCTCGCTGTCTAAAACGCATTAACGTAGCCATGATCTTGGAAGCTATCAGCAACAGCTTTACGCAGCTCTCAATTCCCTCACCGCTCGGTGAGGCTACGTTCCTCACCATCTCGCCGCTTACGGCAGAAATTCCGCTAGGACCTTGCCCAGCCAACACAGACCAGCATCAACGGCATCTTGCATTCACACCGATCGCTGTCTACGATGCCATAGCACCCCTACGCAGGATCACGCTCTCAACAAAGAGGAAATTATGGGTCTCTTCAGCCATTCGCGCGTTGATGTCGCAACGCGACTCCGCTTTCAAGACCGCAAGTTCTTCGGGCCTCACTGCGGACATCGATACATTTAAGCATTTACCTTCTGCACTCTCAAACCAGATTGACACCGCAAAAAATAAATATCTCGTCGAGAAAATTGCCGATGCCCCGAACGACGAGTCATAATGGCGCGTGCTTTGATCCATGCGTGTCTCTTCTCTGCGTCTTCCCTTGCTGCTCCAGTTGTACAGTCCTGACCTCTTGAACAGCTACTACGCCGTGGTTGTAAACTGCTCTCCGCCCTTCACCGAGGAAGACTTCCAGGAGATTTTCAGCGCGCTACCGGCCATCTCAGGCAACACCTCCTTCGACCTGCGCCCTGTCTCTCAGGATGAGGTTCGCGAGTCCATGCTCAAGGCAAATTCAAAGTCCAGATGCTGATAGCTGCACTCCCTGCCATCCCCGTACCTCTCACGAACCTCTGCAATTCGTCCATACTCAACGCTTTTTTTTGACAGACTGAAAAAAGCGCTCGTAATGACCTTAGCTAAGTCTAAAACACTCGAGTCACCGTTTGACACTCGACCCATCGCCCAACTTGCGGAATTGTCAAAGATACTCGAGCACCTCGTCCACAGTTAATTCATAGGATATCTAGAAACCCACGGATTACAGGACAGCCGACAAGCCGGGTTTAGGCATGCTCATAGCACTCAAACCGCTCTCATCGGGGTGGCTCACGACATTCGCAAAGGTATAGACGAAAGTATCATTATTTTTATTAAACGTGACCTCGCTTATATCGAAGACGAAAACATAACCCAAGACATTTCCGTATCAATCTGCAGTATTTGTATTAATAGTATATTTCTAGCACTAGATGTTTTAATCTGCTAGAGAACTCCAGGTTATATATTATCACAGAATCGAATGGACACAATAATAAATTATATTTCAAATAATAGCATACTTCTAAGCGACATCAATTTGCATAACATAAATTAAAATTGTCATTATACTGATAAGAATGGGTGAGGTTAGAAATTTCTACAGCTAACAACAACTTATTTCTACATAACGACAACACAAAAACGCATGTCGATCTCTATCGCGGTCTAAAATCCAATATTGATCTCATAATTTCTTATACGCAAATCGTCGATTAAAGTAAAGTGGATGTCTGTAATGAAACCTGGGGTTCTGACCACTATCCTATGAGTATTAATCTTTATGTTGAAATAAAAAACGGTATATGATAAAATCCTTTAAACTAAAATCACTGCGTGCAAATTGGCAGAGATACTTCGAGATTCTTGAAAACAATTATGAAAACTCCCTTGCACATAAATATGACATACTCTCAGCTTGTGAGAAATGTGATCACTTTGTAAATATTATTACCGATGATTTAAAAACAAGTACTCCCAAAAAACCAAAAACCTATGAGAAGAAGAGATTTTAAAATCCTATACCTTAGTGGGATGCGGATTGCAATCAAAACAAAAAACTTCGCATATCTTCGTTAAATCAATGAGATCAGCCTTGACGACTTAATAACATGTATAAAATACAACCCTTTAGCTATACGTACTTTAAAAAAAAAGAATATCAATGAAATTTTTTCCTATAGAGGTAAGCTAATTCTGTACATAGGTTAGTATATTACTTAAAACTAAAGATAATAGTAACATTTTAAACTAGCGCGCCACGCGCGGCCTTACAGCCGCGGTGGGTTGTCACCTTTTATTGCTTCGCTCTCTCCAAGCCCACCGTCGCTTGCGCCGCGCGCTCGCTACCTAACGTTTGTGTTAGTTATCGACTTGAAAAACTGTTTTTAAAGATATATGAGGAGTCGAGAAACGTGGAACCGCAGAATTCGCCTAACAATTGCCGCACAAACTTAATTTATTTATAACTCAATTAATAAATCAAATTACGTAAAAATAAACTTATTTGCATAATTCGCAATTAATTTGCAAACGATTGGTGTTAGTTTCTTCACCAAACTATTTTACGCCTAGTGAATAAACCGCGAATTTGAGGTTTATCGGGGCTCAAATAGTTTTTTTTTTGCAAAAAAACTACAACCCCCACAATTTTCAGACTTGCTTTTGCAAACTTTTCAAACAATTCCACGATTTCCAGTATTTCTTTTATATTGATCCGAGAAAGTCAATCGTACAGTTCACGGAGCTGAATATCCTACCCGTCGCACATTTCTCGTAAGCAATACATGGAAGTGTCATGTGCTACGGACGGGATACTCGAAGTTTCATTTAACGGTGAGTGTACGTTTAGTATATCTAGCACGCGGGTGAGGGTAGAAATTTTGAAAAATAAAGATTTGAAAGGCAAAAGTTACAAATTAAATCATAACGAAAGGTAAAATTTTAAGTTTCAGAATATTGGCAAGGTATAATTTTGAAAACCTAAATTTGGAAATTCCTAAATATATCACTTTTACAATATTTTAACTACAATAATATCACCTTTCGCAATATTTCATTTTAACCTTTTTTATTTTATAAATTTTTTCATTTCAAAATCTCAGTTCATAAATTTTGAATTTCTAATCTTTACCCTTGCTAATTTTTATTTTTCAAAATGTTTACCCTCACCCCTGGCACGCTATTACGATAATTAACAAAGGAAATGTATACCGTTTTACTTATATTTAAAGATAACTTGTTCAGAGGTAACCAATTAGCAACTCTAACCAAGTGATTAGTTATTTTGTCCTGTACCGAAGAACAACTTATATACATAATCTGCGATGATGACAGTGTCATCGGCATAATACATTATAAATTCCTTTATATAATTTATATATAATTTATTCCGTCTACCAAAATTATTATTAATAATTTTCCATAGCTTCTTCATATCGCTACTATTAGTTTTTGTCTGTCCATTCTCTTTTTTTTGCATTTTTAATGACTTTATTTAATTATTTTGCATAATTTCTTAATCATTTTCTAAAGTCTTACACTCTGATTTATTTTTTCATTAAGTATATAGCACTTTTTCATTCGACATGATATTATTATTGCACTAGTGATCAACTTTTCTCATTGTATCATGTTTGTGATCTTTCTTTTTTGTACTTCAAATGCCAAGTCTACACAATTTTGTACATATTTAATAAGCTCTTTTATTGTATAATTAGAATATTGCATTGAGAATATGTAGTTCCAATTTGTTTTAGGAGCAATACTTTTTAGTTTACACTTTTTTACGTATTTATACATGTTGCATTTTTACTTGTGCAATGATCACTTTAGTTTCATTACATTACGCAGCACATTTTCATTCACTTTTGAGATTAGATTCGCTTGTTTATGTTCATTGCATATTACAAAGGTTTTACTTATGATCACAGTATTGGCTAATTTTTTAAAATTATCTGTATGAATAGTACATTGTGCAATTAGGGGCAAAAATTAGAGTTTCCAAGCGAGGATGATGTTTGAGCACGACTGGGAGTCGAAGACGCCGTATGCGCCCGAGACGGACACGAGTGCTTAAAACATCATCCGAGTCTGAAAAATTCGATACCCCCTTGTTGCTCACTGTGCTTCTTTCAATGAGGGCATGAATTGGACCCTTCCCGTTCATTGATAACGAATGGAAAATTAAGGATGTAACAGTTTTAACGGGGTGTAAATTCGATCGACGAATAACTCGCTAAACGACTGGATCGTGTTCTCTAAATGTGGCGGAGGACTCCTCTATGCCCGTGAAACACCTCCGTTGCATGCAGCTGTCTCAGCTGCTTTTGTTTTGCTGGGTCTACGCGCCGCCTGGTGCGTGCTCGGTTGCTCAACTGCGTTAGATAAGTACTAATAAATAACGCCCGCGGAAGTGGCGGTATTCGTAGGAAGGAACAGGACTTGGATGTAAACGAGCGAGGTATAGAAATGACGAACAAGTACGTAAAATAATCAGGCTAAGTTATATTTCACTATCGCGTCAAACCCGTGAGTTTTCAAATCTAAAAGAATAATAATAATACGAGAGTCGCCTACAACTTCGCGACTCGCCGTGACGCTGGAATAATCGCGCTCGCACGATTATATCGCCGTGAAGGTCGCTCGCGCCGGATCACTGTCACACGGGTGATATACACTCTCATGCACACAATCAGTCACTGCGGGTCACACATACCTTCACGATCTCGTCGCCGACGCTCCTGATCCCAGACAGAGTGCAGGACTAGACGTTGCTGGGCCACTAAGCAGGGAGATCAGGAATACCCAGACTCCGCGTCGCACTCACTAACAAGGTACAATTCGATCCACTGGACACAGCACAGCACACGATATCGCGAGCGAAGTTCTATGCTTACCTTCCGAAGGCCGAGAGCTATCTGAGCGCGCACCTGAAGGATTAGCCCGCGCGCTCGCTCTTCCCGAAATCGCACGTGTTCGCGCGCGAGTCTACCCTGTTTCGTCGCGACGCAGCGGTACTCATACTGCATCGAGTTAGCCGCAGTGCTCAACTCGTTACACAGTGTATATGGTCAATAAAAAAAATTTTACAAGGTTTTCATAATTTACAAAACTTAAACAGTTGTGTGTCTAATTTGTAATCAAATTAAGTGGTGTGCTGGGAATATGCAATGAACGTGAAGATCTAGACCTAACCTCATATATCAACAAGGAAACATTGAGTAATGAGGCTAGACACTTTGTTGCTCAGATAAAATTAAACTACAAGTCTGAACTTACTAAAAAATTACTCGATGATACGGATGTGATAAGTGATGAGGAAGAAGGAGAAGTGAATGAGAAATGTTTGAAGAGAGAAAATGCACTATTAAGACTATTAAATAAAGAACTATCAGAAAAAAACAAGATGCTAAGAGATCTACTGGAGAAACAAAAAAGTGATACAAATAAAATTAAAAACAAAACTTATGCGGAAGCAACATCTTATGCAAGAAATAGTACCAGGTCAAAAAGGATACCTAGCATAATTATCAAAAACAAGTCAAAAGAATATAACATTGATGAGGTGAACATGTGTGTAGCACATTATTTAAATAAAGATAAGTCCATTCAGACCAAAAAACTTTACAAAAAAAAGGATGAAGTAATTGTCAACTGCATTAGTGAGGAGAGTACAAGTAAGGCATATAGTATATTAAAGAAAAAACTATCTGATAGTTGTGACATAAATAAAGAAAAAGTAGAAAATCTTAAAGTAAAAGTAGTTGGAATTAACAATTTTGAGGCTTTGGATAATAAAAAGTAGAAGAAGACATAAACGAAAGAAACTTTAGTAAATTTACAAAAAAATGTACAGTATTGAATACTTATATGAACAACACGACAAAACTACAAACAGCATTGATAGAAGTGCCAGCAGAATTATATCAGTGTATCAGAGATAGCAATAATAAACTATTTGTAGGATATCAGAACTGCAGACTTTATGATTACTGCAATATAAAACCATGCTTTAAATGTGGAAGATTTGGACACAAAGGTCTGAATTGCAATAACAAGCAAATCTCCTTAGATGTACTGGAAATCATAGTGCTAAGGGATGTAAAATACAAGGTAACATAATGAAATGTCCAAATTGTGTTTACAGCAATAGTAAATACAACACAGAATATAATATAGAACATATGCCAACAGACAGCTACGTCTGTAAAATCTTGCAAGCCAAGATAAGAAGGTTTATTGACTTTACCGACTACACAAGGTAACCTATATTACCAAGATATACCAGCATGTCAGGTAATAATAATAAGTATCGATCAGCTTGAAATCGCAGAACCCAAATCTTACATTAGAACAACTAATAAAAATGATACATAGCTGTGTTGAAAAAGCCACTAGTAACAAAAAAAAAAACAAAAAATAATAATAAATTACCTCGAAAAAATGGATAACTAAAGCAATATTAGTATCATGTAACGCTAAAGAAAACCTATATTATATTTGGAAAAAAATCCTACAAATACCACCTTAAATTGTGAATATAAAAACTATGAAAAAATCTTAAAGAAAATAATAAAAGATGCAAAATACAAATTTGAAAATAACGAAATAAGAAGAAGCGGTGATAATCCAACACAGCTATGGGACATCATAAACAGTAAAGTAGGCAAAAGTAGCAAACAAATGAAATCGCCTGATTGTATAATGGTGAATGACTAAAAAATTGTAAACAAGTCAATTATAGCGAATGAAATGAATGACTACTTCAGTAGAATTGGAATAGATTTAAGTAATCAAATCAATAATAATAGCGATTATCAGCTAAAACTGCCAGCAAGAAATAGCGAGTCAACATTTATACAGCCAGCCAATATCGGTGAAATTCATGGCATAATAAACGAAATGAAATAAAAACTGGTGGGGTTGATAATATCAATGCAGGTACTATCAAGTGCATTGCTAAGTTTCTGGTAGAGCCCTTGGAATACATCTTTAACATAAGTATACAGCAATCGATTTGGCCAGATGTGCTAAAACGAACTGATATAGTACCAATTTTCAAGTCTGGTGATAGCACATGTATTGCAAACTATAGACCAATCTCACTAATTTCGAATTTAGCTAAAATATTTGAGAAAATCATATATAACAGACTGTTTAATTTTATAATAAAGCATAACATAATATCAGAAAAACAATTTGGTTTTGTCAGAGGCAGAGGAGCCACCGATGCACTTGATTGCCTTGCGGATATTATATAGAAGAGCCTAGACAAAAGTAAACCAATAATATCAACATTTCTAGACCTAGCTAAAGCTTTCGATACTGTTGACCGCAGAATATTATTGGTTAAGTTAGAAAAATATGGAATAAGAGGATGTGCCTTAAAATTTTTAACTAGCTATCTATCAGATAAGAAAGATTAATAATTTTAAAAGTGAGTACAAAAATGTATCCATAGGGGTACCGCAAGGAACCATATTAGGTTCTTTATTTTTCATCTTATATGTAAACGAACTACTGATAGATATGCTAAAAGATTCTATAATGTCTTATGCTGACGAAACAGTCGTCATCTCGAGTGATGATTCGTGGTCTGCAGAAAAAGACAAAATGAATGTTTATCTTAGCAAAGTCGCCAAATGGCTAAAGTTAAGTAAACTATCGCTAAATGTAAATAAAACAGTATATATAACCTACGGAAGCTACTATGTGTACCAGAGGATATAAATATTAATATTGGTGGGAACATAATAACTAGGGTTGAAATCCATAAATATTTAGGGCGACATTTTGATTACAATATGAAATGGAATATTCACATTGATTCTATTATAAAAAGAACAAGATATCTAATCTTTGTCTTTGCAAAAATTAAAAATATAATTTATAGAGAAACCTTAATGATGATATACCATGCATTCTTCCAGGGCCTAGTCAATTATGGAATAACTAAAAAAGTAATTTTTCTGGAGTAAAAAGGCAATAATCAAGTTTAAATTTTGGATTTAGCTAGTATAAAGCAGCACCTTGATCCTTTTCTTTGAGCTGTTTACAAAATAGTTAGTTTTAAAGATATTAAGGTTCAAACGTTTTTGTTTTTACTCTGTATACTTTTTACTCTTAACTGAAAACTGCATCATTTCTATCTCAGCTTTTACAGATCGGATTTTAATTTACCTAGGCTATTTTTTTTCTATTTTTATTAATTCGTGAAAAACAAGATTTTTAGTCCTGCATGTGCGTTTTTTTCATGGCGATATTTCGTTAAACAACCATTAATTAAAAATAGCTAGGAAAGCAAGAGAAAAAGAGAGAGAGAGAGAGAGAGAGAGAGAATCGTACAAATCATGCGTGATTTCATTGATATGATCCCGCGAAATATATCAAGTACTGAGAAAACATGCTTTTCTGTGTTACACGATAACTGGAAATTGTTCCCACTTGCTCGTTTATGTGCAGCAAGTGTTAAATAATTTTATCCATCAAACAGAACAGTCCAAAAACTGTATGTAATCATGTATAAAGTAAAAACTATTTTAATATCAAGGCAATATATAATGTTAAAGGAAGCTACGTGCCAAAGAAATGGCAGCGATTTTTTACATCAAATAAATGTCATCGTTTTTTATTGTCGTACATTTTTTCCCAAACGTTTGACAATTTAGTTTGAGAGATATTACATTTTTTTTTAAATTACCTTTTTTATCATAACAATTGAACGGAACGGTCAATCAGGAAAATCTTGCAGAAAAAAACAGGCAATTTTACGCTCTCTTACACGGAGAGTAATGTATCACTAAATATTCCTACAATTTTCATCAAAAATTACTATACTGTATAATAACGAATAGACAAAGTCGACTTATATTACATTTTTGTATACGGTATAGTAAAATTTCAGATCACCAGATTTTACTATGCTACATAGCAATTTTTACTATACCGCATTAAATTGTATGGATACTAAATCTTTTCAAAAATGTCTTTTTGTCTCTTTCATTTTGTCGTTTGTTAATGTTTCTTCTCTCATTTATGTTTGTAGCTTGTTGGAGGGGAGAACTTTTATTATTTATTTGTCACATTCAATCTCGCAGTTTAAAAACGAAAGTGGCATCGCATAAGATTTCTTATATGATAACCTAATTTACATACATCGCACATTTCACATGTCGCAACCAAACAACGCATCGCTAGACTAATCTCATTTATATTTGTACATAATGTTCCGATCTGGAAGTTCCTTATATACTAACCGAACAGTTTTTCGTCACTTGCGAGTGGAATATCCGAGACACTCCCTAGCGGCAGTAAGTGAATATTATTACATTTAAACGATACAGTTGAAAACTGGCTAATAGTACATTGGATTTTGAAAATGAAAAAGATTTTTACTCAAAAAAAAAAAATGTAATAATCGTATCGCGCAGCAAATTGTTCATAGTCTAATGATATATCAGCAATTACCATTACTTTATCAAAAACATTATGTTTCAAACATTACAAGAAATATATGTAACAATAACCGGCTAAATAAGTATGAAAAAATTGGAAATTGTAATTTATTAGCACATGGCCCTATTAAAAAAGAGCAGATAATAATCAACTGATAACATGCTGGTAATCGTACGTGCCAAAATGTCAGCTGATTATCATGTGATATCAGCTTAATATTTTTATTTAAGCTAATAGTTACAAATATGCGTTAATATAAGATAAAATGCTAATGATAATTTTTTAATTTATCTTATTAGTTTATTTTTGCAAAGTTGTTTTAAATTGATAAAATTTATAAAATTCACATAATGAGGGCCAATACGGTTTTTCCATCCAGATGATAACACCAAAACACTAGCTGTGAGATACAAAATTTTTATTATGTAACGAGGCCATTATTAAATCATGCAAAAAAGGAACTTCTATATAAACTATGGGAACTATATTATAAACAATGAACAGCTTAAATATGAATATAAAAATTATGTAAAAATTTTAGATAAGGTTACTCATTATAATTTGGGTGATGGTCTAGTAAAACCTAAAAATGGCGAAATTAAACTGAATGATATGAATGCAAATTCCATTTTTCTTGAAATAACAATTACCAGTGAGGTTATAAATATAATAAAGAATAATAAACAATATTGTTATGTCCTAACTTATGAGTGTTGTCACTGGTGCCTAACTACCTTTACGATCTAAAAATGATCTGCTTCTAGTAGCCACCGAAAAGTCTTTTGTAACCGCTATTGATCGTTACGTTCGCTCGCAACTAACTAAAGTATCTAGAATAATTATAAACCTCCTTGAAACGACAAACGTAAGGATTCTAAGTCCGTTACGATCAAATCTTTTAAGTTTTGAATGAATAAAAATTTATAAGTCTTTACAGTGACGATCGCGAGTCTGTCTCGTTTTAACCAAAGTCATGTTAAAGTTTTGATAATGATTTCAGCGAAAAATAAAGTTTAGGTCCGACGCAACGAACCGGTCTGGATTCAAGCAGAGCTTCCGCGTTGCGATAAGTTTTTTAAGATATACTGTTCCCTCAGGTCTTGTGCATTTATACTTGATAGCACCCTCACTACTATCCCCTTAGTATGAAGGTATTAGCGGGAGGTAGTGCGGCCAATCAGAAGCTTAGGTGCTGTATATTTTTCACGTTTATCTCTCATTTCTTTCGTCTCTTCTCCCCTATGCAGAGGTCTCCTCTCTTATATTCTTTTGGTCACTGCCGTTGACTTCTGGATCGCATAACTTTCTCAAGACACGTGCAGGCGTATCATGACCTATTATCGTCCGCAAGTCTTTTAGGACGAAAACGACAAAAAGATGTTATCAGATGAAGTCATTCAATAACGTTATGTACTGTGATATGATTATTTCAATCACGAAAAGCTTTTGCTAGAAAGATTTAATACATGAAATTTTTATACCTCCAAAAAAGTAGGTAATAGGTTAAGAAGTTAAGGTATTTAAATAAAGTTTAAGATATTTATAAATAAGTTTGCAAATAAAATCTCCAACTCAACTATTCATTCAACATAACACTACGGCGCTACAGACTCAGTTTTTCTTTAAAAGCTTTATTTAAAAAGTTTCATGTAAAATTAGGTTATTACAATTATTTTGAAGTTAGCTCAAATTTTTAGAAAAACTAAAAGTTCGATCAACATTTCCTTTGGTAGAACGATTAATTAATATTAACATTACGGCGCTACAGACTCGGTTTCTCTTAAAAAGATTTATTTAAAAAGTTATGTGTAATAGAAAAACAGTGCTTTCAGCTACCATACCCCTAAATAGTATCGCATTTCAAGTGTCGAAGCTGTAAATGTCTTTCCGTTGAATAAGTTTGTGTTTTCTCTACTGGCAGCATGGGAGCAACCATCAAAATAGAATCCTATATAGTAAGAAAATACTCGTGCCACCGATAATTCATTGCCCGTTAGTATTTGTGCATCTATATAAGTGCGGGGTGGCCGTTAGGATGATTCAAGCACTAGCCAGTGACACAGACCCGACGTGTAAATGCTAGATACAGAGAGTATAGGCACTGCAGCGTTTTTAACCAGGAACAGTACTAGAACTGGGGACTGAGCACTGACCATTATGCGACTTAATCAAGCTCCTTGATAAAAACCACCGCAGCCAGTTTGATAGGCAGCAAGTGACACTTTGAAATTACGTTCAAGACCCTGCAATGAAAAGCCTGCACTCGAGTAAAGAACAACAGCTGTAGCAGCTTTCGTGCGATGCATATGGCAACGATCTCATTAAGTTTGAGGATGAGGAAGAGGAGGTAGACGTTATTCGTATACAGCAATATTTTAATGTACATTGATACATAGACCTTTTTTAAGGCGAAATTTGTTAGATTAAATTATTACAAAACAATAAACTTTATATTTTCAAAAAATAATGCGTATGAATCTTATTTACGAAGGATGTGCGAGTCCAACTTGAACTTTTTTTGTTTTGATTCTAAAGTAAGTGTAAGTGTTTTCTAAAGTATGAAAAAAATCTAGTTAAACACTACAATTGTCGAGTTTTTACACATATCTAACAAAAACTATAAACTACTTAGTTTTTTCCTTGTTTTGTAACAGTAATATGTTACTTAAAGCTCCGAGTACTTTTTCGAGTTTCATCTAAAAAATAACTCAATTAGTTATTTGAGCTGATTTAGCAACCTTTAAATAATTTTGCCATTCTGAATTTATTAAATTTTTGCTCAATTAATATGTTAACTTCTGGAATAGAATCTAAAAAGTTATAATGTATTATTATATCTTTAATAGTTAAAAGTATATGATATTTCGATAACAAAATATTGATGATAAGTAACAAGGTATTCTAATTTTAGGTTATATGAATTCGAAATTATAAGTTGAGAAAAATATATTTATGATTTTAAAATCAAATGTTTAAATTTGTTGTATATTAAATCATAGAAATGTACCTTTAAAATATCCCTAATTCAATGTAGCAAAAATATTTTTAAAAAAATTATTCGAACCATTATTGAATATACCCTAAATTTTGTTATTTTCTTTTTCTAAAAAATGCAAACCATGGTTAAATTAGATGTTTGAGTCATTAACAAAATGTCGAAATAGCAATAATGTTCAAATCATTCGAAATAAAATTATGTGATTTGAGTTCTGCATAGATTTAACGCTGCGTAATCTTAAAACTGAGTAGTCAAAAAATATAAAGGAACCATTTTTAATTAACAACTTAAGTACCTCACGTACTTATAAAACTGAATTTGAATACTAACCCGTTCCCATCACAATCAATAATACATGTATAAAGCTGTAAATATAACCACTAAAGAAAAGAATATAGTCTTTGAATAAAAAGTTAGAAAAATTGAAATAAAAGCAACATTAGATGGCACTATTTCAAATCACTGTATTAATAAAGATTTTTTAAACTTCTTTAGTTTTATATTATAACTAAAATCCCTTTCATAAGAATTATCTATTTATATACATGTATGATACCAAGTGTATTGGTTTCTGAGTATCTGTTCATAATCACAATCATAAAAGTACAATAGCCAAATCCCGTTAATTCACACTTTTCGCAGGACTTACTGACTGACTGACTAGTAGTACCTAGTCAACATAAAATCAGTATGAAGGCAAGTATATCTTACCTTAGGGGGCGGTTCTGAGTCTACATTTCCAGTGACCCCTTGTGCGGCCAAGCTTCGTCATTGGTTGACTCCACCCACGCACCTTATTTGACCATTGTAATCTTTCACAGACCACCACTAGACGTAAAGGCACGCCCATCAATCTTCACACTTATCATTGGTATATATAAGATAGAAGAAAAATAATATGTTTGTTACACCTGCACAAATCAAGTTTATGCTACATAATAGTAAATATTGTTAAAAAAATAGTACTAATTTTTGTATGTAATGTAAATGTAAATTAATATACATTGACAATTAAAACTTTCATTCATTTTTTCAAAACTATTTATGATTTATTAAAAAGTAAATATATTTTATTCATAAAAAAATAAGAATATATATATATATATATATATATATATATATATATATATATATATA
>QLSS01000185.1:71970-84183 GCA_024372645.1 Trichomalopsis sarcophagae | reverse complement strand
AATATTTTAGTAATGACAATAATGAAATTGTTTATGCGGTCAACACTGACGATATAACATTCGCATTAGCAATTAAGAACAAAGTAGTACATTGTAATTGCGAATTTATTAGAACTGAGCATCCGAAACTATTAATTGCGGAAAAAGATAGCAATTTAAATATGTATTACTACGATAATGACCAAGTAAGAGCTCGGAATGCCGTAAATTTAGATTTATTTACTTATGTAAACTCAAAGTTTGTATATATTGAAAGACATTTAAGAAGTCAAATCAATAATCTATATATAAATCTAGTCACTGAAAAATGTGAAATTGAAAGAAAGGTTATCCAAAATTCCCTCTCTATAGCCACCTTATCCCCAGATGAATTCGCATATAATATCATGATGAAACCAGGATATATAGCTAGAATAGCAGGAGAAGTAGTACATCTAATAAAATGTATACCAAGATCAGTAAAAATCTTACATTTAAATGACTGCTATAATCATCTGTCAGTATCTCTAGGAAATGAGACTTGGTTTTTAACACCAAAAACTCATATTTTAATTAAAAAAGGAATGCAGATAGATTGCAATTCTATAATACCTCCATATTATAAAATAAATAATAAATGGATAAAATTCATACGGTCACCAACAAAAACAGTTGCACCAAACGTATTGAAACCAAATACGAAGATTGGCTGGACATTTGAGTCAATAGATGGATTAGCCACAAGTGGAGTTTATTTGCAAGATGACTTAGACAAACTACAAAAACAACTAATGTTTCCAATGGAAAAAGCTTCATTGCTTAATATAATTGCCAAAGAGATTACTGCAGATGCTTCATCAGGCAATATATTCACTGAAAATACATTAAAAAATATTGCCAATAGTACATGGCATTTAATTATCAACAAATTAACGACATGGGGATCGTTTTCATCAGTAATTATAATGATTTTAATCATCTTACATATTGTGAAATTGATAATTGATACAGTTATCAGAGGATATGCTCTTCATAAAATTTATGGTTGGTCCATAAATCTATTAGGAGCAATTTTTAGTTCCATCACACAGTTATTAACATCGTTACAAAAATCTACGATAAAAGAGGAAGGAAGTGCCAAAACGAAATGTACTTCAGAATACGAAGAAACTGAGCTGTAAGATATTAAAATCATTCCTACAATTCCTAAAACTATACAGACAATTCCTTCACAACCATCACCTATTCCTAATAGACCGCCAGCAACCATTAAAAACAAACCAGATCTTTCAGTTGCAAAGAAAACTACTAGTATTTTTTCGTTAAATCTTGAATAAATTTTTATTCTTAAATGTCTTATATATATCATAGCGGTGTGAAACGGTCACGGCTCTTTTATGGTCCTGTACAAAATATTTGACTCGTTTATTTACTAAAGAGCTATGAGCATTTGCTGACCCGGGTCGTTGTTCCGACAACCGGTCAAGAGAAAGAGAACAAATTGATTTAAAACTGATGATTTAATTTTAGGTCAGGTCCGGGATACCAGGTAGGGGGATTATATACTAAAATAAACACATCTTATTAATTTTTCTTTTAGTTAATAAACAAAATATACTTAACTGAATGAATTATAAAAGAGATTATTACGTAAATTGCGGTGCTACTTTTGTATTACAAGTAAACCTATGCATTAGGACATTATTTATCTGATTGATTAGTGCTTAATACGCTTTATTATGCGATATTATTATTATTCAATTGAGATTCGTCTTTTTACATTTAATTTGTAACTTATTTGCAATTCCAAGCCATACGCGTAAATTGCGTTATCTTGTATTTTACGTTTAGATACGCCTAAATTGCGTTATATATATTTTATTTTGATTTTACAGAGTATGTATAAATATTTCTACTCAATGCTTAAATGCAATTCAGTAGAGACTAGTCTGCGTAAATTGCAGTGGAGCTAGTGCTTGCACTAGGCCGCGCAGGGCCTTCGATTTGCTACGGAGAGAGCGCGGATTAAGCCGCCGGAATTTTGCACACTTTTGCGAATTCCTCACTTATATTAAAATTGGCGAGCAAATCTGCGCACGCTTCGCCGCTGCCGCGTCACCGCTCGCTCTTTTGCTTTGCGCGTATGTGTATTGTTGGTGAGGGCTGCGTCGCTGCCGCGCTTATTCCTCTTGCGTAATACTTGTTTTGCTCCTCTCCCACCGCTGCTAGCTACTCTGTGGTGTTGTGTATGTGTCATAGCGGGGTAGCAGAGCATTCATGTGTGTCTGTAGGGATAGTCCAGTGATTTTAGAATTTCGCTATACTATTTTTGTATTTAAGCCGCGAATCGTGTGTGGGGCATTGCAGGTGGCCATTATTTGGGCCCCGAGGAATGACGAGGATGACGTAATTTTTATTTTTATTTTAACAATTAACCAGACTTATATTAGAACAAACTTGATTTTTTTTATGTTAACAGTTTAAGCAAAGAATTTGAATTTCGAATATATTACAATTAATTATCATTAATTGCAATATTTTGGCCCCCGAGGTGTTACGTCTATAACGTAACTTTTGATGTTTCATTTTCAATTGTAAGTAGGACACATTGATGTCTCATTGTTTTAAAGAATCAAAATTCAAATTCTTATTACGTTCGCAAAAATGCTGTTGAAACGTGTAAATGTGTCAATGAGAGCTGGCACAGCCAAAATGTACACTCAGCGTTCGCCACTTTTTATGTGTACAATTTCGATACTTTTAAGATATATATAATGTTTATAAACATATTGTGCCATACTAAGTTTTTAAAAGGTTTTGTGCTCACTTTAGCAGTCAGTTCAAAATTAGAGCTCCGTACCGCACGCCAGTCCGACAATTGGTGACAAGTACAAACTAATAATTAAAGAGTCTAATACATAATCATAACGAACAGAATAAATACGATTATAAGAATAAAGAAATAAACAGTTTCTGTTATCTAAAGCAAAGCAGTAACATTATTTCATTTATAAATCAACCTGATTAAAGCACAACAAGGTAAGGTTTAAATATTTATTAACTAACACAGTGAGAGTGTTAGGCGCGTACTAACTAGTTTTGAATATTAGAGCCTTGCCACTACACCATTCAGTACGTTTTGATTATTATAAATCATTTAGTAGTCAGGACGTAACAATGGTACCGCTGTGTTAAAAAGTTTTCTCAAAAAGCAAGCTATGAAGTACTTCCTACGTCCTGCGGTGGTAAGCCACTGCAACTCGCGTCTGTAAGGGGTGATTTGCTCGTTCATTCTTACACCATAGGTGTAACGGATTCCCATGTTCACTAATCTTTGCAGTTTAGTGTCCAGTTTTTGCGTTGGGTCACAGTTTTCGAGTGAGCAATAGTCTATTATTGGAAAAAGAAGCGCTTACATGAGATGTCTGCGCAGATTATGAGTGGTGCTTTTTCTGAAGAAGTATAGTCTATACATTAGAGAGTGAGCACGCTTACACAATTGTGTGACATGCTCTTTCCAGGTTAATTTAGAATCAAGCACCATCCCTAGACTGCGAACAGATGATTCGTAGTTGACCCGGGCTCCCTCTATATTAATAGAGGTATTAGTTACAGATGGTAAAGCATTTATGCAGTAGGTGGAACCTAGGACAATCGCTTTGGTTTTAAAAACATTTAGCTTAAGATGATTTAGCGCAGCCCAACCCGCTATCCTATCGGCATCTGCGCAGAACAAGAATCAAGCTCCTTAAGGTAGCATTGGCTGTAGATTTGAAAGTCATCCGCATAGATGAGATATGATACATCAGAGTCTAGGCAGAAACTGATGTCATTGATGCACAACGCAAACAACAGGGGACCCAAAACAGACCCCTGCAGCACCCCCATATTCAGAGAACGAGGGGTAGAAAGCTCGTTGTTGTCACCAATGATGACTTGTTCTCTACCAGTGAGGTAAGATGCAAGCCACTGGATGACTTGCTTAGAGAAGCAGAAAAAGGATAGCTTTCGAAGGAGCTTGACGTGACACACGGTGTCAAATGCCTTGCTAAAGTCAAAAAGAATAAGAAGTGTTACCTTCTTCCTGATCTAAAATCAAGTCAAAATACGCGTTTGAAAAAAAAGTAAAACAAAATCCTGCGAAAAAACGTGTTAAAATCAAATTCACAAAAATATTCGCATTTCCAAAAAGCACGTTCTCATATAAGCCAAAATGCACCGAAACAAGAAACATCGACTTGACAAAACGCATTTCCTGGAATTTTAAACGGGCAAAGCCGTACGCTAAGCTTCTCTAAACGGGGCGCCAGTAAAAGGGGGTTGCTAAGCGACCGAGCCAACATTGCCGCTTTACTTTTCTCTCGCACGTAAGCTATACGTAATGGAGGGAGAGCGAGAGAGAAGAGCGAAAAGACGCCGCTGCGAACAACGCGCGAAGCAAGGCGCACATAAAATGCGGCAACGCTATTTTGAATCTGTTATACTTTAGTAAGTGTGCACAAGAACGGAGGGAGAGTTGCTGCCGATGCGTTCGCACTTAGTAGCAAACAGCTTACAAACACGATACATATTGGATGATGTCTGAACACGTGTGTGTGTACATACGGTTCGTGAAAGCAATATCGACACACACGATAAAACGAGAGCTGAAAAAGGGCCGTGTGCAGATGCACAGGTCACGTGATCACTCTACACGTACGCGGCAAATTCAAATCGCCAACGCGCGCTAATACTACCAGTGCAAGTCTGCCTGCTTGCTGTGCTGCTTGCAGACACCGCGTAGGCGGGGCTGCTGGTGTTTAGGTAAACTCTGCAGTAAATTAATTAAGCAATTAATTTAAAAAAAAATGACTTTAGTTTGTAGATGTGTTCATAGGATACAGAAAAGGCAATCAAAGAGCAATTATTAATTGCAAAATGTTTCAACAGATTTAAGCTCAAGCTCGGATTGGAAAGAGAGACGAGAAAAGATCCTGGATGAGTTTGCACTGCACTAGGAACGGTCCGACAAGGAACTCTGGCTCACGCTCTACAGCCGAAATATATGGATAATCACCAGCAAAGATAAAAGACTCCTGCTAGATAATAAAGTCATGTCTGTGCATAATATATGTATATATGAATGTATGAAAAGTTTAACGGGCTCGTAGCCAACGTAACGTACGACACGGAGTCTGTGCGGATCTGCGAGGGATTTAACACGAAAACATATAATTGACTTGGTACGTGCACACGTGCAGACACTTAGTCAGTGCCCATGCTCAATAACAACTAGACCCTCTATTTCTGGTGACAGAAGATAGAAATGCAGCAAGGTCAGGTTCCAGGGCTTTAATCAGTACGAATAGAACGTTATAATGGAAAACGCGGTCCAAACCGCTATAAAGACATGTCTCCATGGAAAGATTGAAGGAAGCTGCAGAACGCCTCGGGGTCGGATTTGACAATTCGAGACTGCCGGCATGGACCTCAAAACCGATTGTTCAAAGTAAGGTAGTATAAGAATAAAGAATAATTGTTCGAGTTCTTTCTAAGATTTCACGATCTACTCAGAAAATACAAGAACAATGAAAGAATTTCCAAGCTAATAGAAATAGCGAAGAAAAGCCTGCTCTACAAAGCAGTAATGCAAGCTTTTCCGGAGATAGTCACTACAGAAAATTAAGCAGTTTATAGTACAGGTAAAGAGATTATTTATATAAACAACTAAAATACTGAACTTTTCAGATCGACAACGCATACCAGAAAATTCAAGAGAAGCCTGCGTTATTTGTAGAAATGCTTTAAAAGCAAGGACAGCCAGCACAAGCGACACGAGTGATATGGCAGTCAGAGCCATGTGACCGCAGATTGTCCACGTAATGGAATGTGCCAATTAATATGAAAAGTTTAAAATCAACAGATATAAAATCAACTAATCAAGGTCGAGTTAAGTTTGAATTGTCAAATGCCAAAGTAATAAATCAAGATAAAGTAATATACGTGGAGAATTTAAGTAAAAACCTTCTGTCACTCAAACGCTTTACAAATCAGGGCCTACGTGTGTATTTGGACAATAAAACAATAAATGTCAATGAACTAAACATGAAAAAAAAGATCTTATAAGGAAAGTTCGAAAATACGTTTTTCTCCACACTTGCACCGAAAGTACTACATTCCCTCCCGGGCACCTAGAGAGGAATGTGCATTTTCGCGACAGGTGTGAAGAAAAATAGTATACGCACCACGGGAGGAAAATCGGACAGTCCATATCTCGTGTTTGCCAACCTCGCATTCGGCTCGGGTGACAATTTACATGAGATATGGACTGTCCAAGATTTTTCCTCATTAGGCACGTAATATAATATTATATAATTGATCTAAAATTAAAAACAGATTAAAGCCAAATGATACCCACAAACGCAATAGTATCTCATATAAGCGGCAAAAGACTATTAAGAAAAAGGTAACATTTGTCGATGAAAAGACAAGTACAGATCCAACGAGTCAAAGCGATAATAATACAGACAAGTCGACAAGCGTGATAAACACCATCAATTTATGACACATTAGGCTAGGACACACGCCTCTGTATAAAGTAAAAGTTTTAAAAGAATTATATTCTGATGTTAAGGAATTTCAAGAGAATGATAACGGTGTGTGCTTGAAAAATTGCAGGTATATAGTGGTGTTGATGGATAATTACTTACGTTTTCCAATGGCTTACCCAGTTAAGCATAAGTCAGATGCTGCCGGATGTATTGATGATTTTGCAGCGAAATGTCGAAATATATGCGGAAAGGGCGAAAAATTCTGTTATTTGGATTGCGACCAAGGCACTGAATTCACCAGCGGGAAGACCAAGGAAGTATTGGACAAATATGGTGCAGAATTGAGAACAGTCTGCCCATATACTCCGCAGCTGAACGGTATCGCTAAACGCTAGAATCAGACAATTCAGAAAATTATAAGAGCCTTGATGTACGATTTAAGACTGCCACATGGCTGGGATCTTGCGGTTAAAGTCGCAGTGTACCTGTATAATCTGACACCCCATAAATCGATCGGATTTATGTCTCCATTATTAGTCATCAACCCAGAATGAAAAATATACATAAACCATATCAGGAGATTTGGGTGAGTGGCATTCGCCATGGTTCAAGTACAACAGGAGACTAAGTTTGACAAACTGTCGTATAAAACCGTGTTGGTAGGATATGCCTTTGCGGATTGCAAGAACTCACTCACAACCAGCAGCCACGTAGTCACGCTATATGGAGACATCATAGCGTAAAGAACGCACAAACAAGTCTACGTATCTCTGTCTACGTGCCAAGCCGAATACGTAGCCATGAGTGATGCCTGTAGGGATTCAATCAGCATATGCTTATCACTGAAAGTAATTCCAGATATGGAGTGCTTACCACTAATCCTGTGGTGCGACAACAAAGCAGCAGTAGCTTGCACAAAGATGGATGGAAGTAATAAACTAAGGCATATGCTACGAGTGTGAGAGGTCTATGTCAAACAATGCGCTCAATTAGAATATATAAAAATAGAATGGATCAAATCAAAGGAGTAAAGAGCAGATATTTTTACTAAGCTTTGCCCTCTGCTGGACATGATATATTGGCCAAATTGTTACTAGGTGATTAATATAGTTTTCATGTTACAGAGTAACTTCGCTAAGATGGAGTGTTGGAATGTAGGCACCAACACCCGACATACGTCCCATACCGACTGCTCACAGCGCCCATGACATCAAGTCGACACAGTAACGTGATCTACCGCTCAGCTCGGCGGCGCGCGCGGGCTGCCACCTCACTGTTCACCAGCTTTCCAAGAAAACAACTTCTCGCGTACCACACCACGCTTTTCTTACCACGCTCTGTCACGTTTACTTGATAAAGCCACGTTTATCTATTCGAGTGGACTCATTTGGCAATACTGTTACGTGTTAACAGTTCATTTTATTTACAAACTTTCTGAAATTCCTCTTATTGGTGTTATCTACTTTTTTGATATCCATGATGTCAACATTCTATATTTCCATAATTTGAACCTTTGGAATAACTACTTGTTCTTAATTCACTTCACAATGTTTAGCAAGTTTCATTTTCAGTATATTGAAGACTTTATCAGAGCTTTCCTTGTTAAAATACTTAACAATAATCTCACTACTATTCTTTATAACTTTTTTTGTTTGAATAGATCTATCATTTGTCAAGTAGTGCGACACGAGTGAATTTGTATCATTCATATTCATACTATCACTTTTGTTTTTTAATATTATTGTAGGTGCATGTTTAAGTTAAATGTCACTTTTGATGTTGGAGATGACTTCCGCAAAAGTTTTATTTTTTATTCCTGTTGTATTATCTTTCTATCTATATAGTAATTTTTCATGTAATTTATTTTTTCATTCAGTTTGTTATTTAAATCATTTAACATGGCATTTTGCCATTTTAAATTGTTTACGTCCTCTTCATTACTTCCGTTTCCAAATTCATGTAATAACTCTTTTTATAAATTCTGTTTTTGCACTGATTTAAGATGGTCTGAAACCCAATTTACACCGATCAAGCTGATAGTACGAGTACTTGGTGAAAAATTACTTAAAACTAAATAAATATAATG
Source organism: Trichomalopsis sarcophagae (assembly GCA_024372645.1). Classification (NCBI taxonomy): domain Eukaryota; kingdom Metazoa; phylum Arthropoda; class Insecta; order Hymenoptera; family Pteromalidae; genus Trichomalopsis; species Trichomalopsis sarcophagae. Next base: position 75,588 of record QLSS01000185.1, on the reverse strand, counting down.
AATCATACAAAATCAAGACATCGTTGCCCCCAGTCTTAGACTCATCTACTACTGTGCAAAGTTTCAAATAAAAATATGGACGCATTAATAAATGGCAATAGAACGAAAATTAGTAGCTGCAGAGCGCGCATACTGCAAATTTTGTTTGAATGCCATTTTTAAATGCGTTAACAGATCGACTTAAAATTTTGCATAGAGATATGAAATAATCAAGGAAGATCAACGATATCCTGGTTTTGCGTAGTTTGAATTAAAAAAAAAGTACGTTTAAATAAAGAATTTATAGGTCTTGACGAAGAAAAAGTAAATGAAAAAAAAGAAAGAAAAGGCTATAATGTTACATGTGAAGAGTGCAACGAAAAGTGACGGACCCCGGGCTTGAACCGAGATCCTCTGGCTTGCAAGGCAGACGTTATGTCGTCGCGCCACGGCCGACACCACATTGCACCCTTCTACTCGCTCTCTTATAGTAATTAGACACCCGTGACGTCTATTCACACGTGACAACAATTTAAATGTTAGAAAAAGCAATAGAATAGAAATCAAAATGCGTTTTGCCTTAAATATCTCGCTAGCTCATCAGTAAGATGACGAGAGATTCTATCTTAGACGAAACATGGTAAAACGAAAAGAGAATATACTTGTGGAACTCACTGAGAAAAATCACAAAAAGACAGTAAAAAAAAGTTACTGTTTACCTAGCGGCATTAAGTTGGCTAGTATAACAGGAGTAGGGGCAAGACTGCTACTGCGCCATGCAACTCCTGCGCCACCAAATAGCGACCAATGGTAACACAAATTAGTAGGTCCCTGTTTTACCGACAGAGCATTGCATATTGACGGGGTGCCAGCGGTGACGCCCTCCATAAACCAGTGTTGTCGACGGTGGCGTCCCCCCCCCCATTACCGACCCCCCTCCATAGCTCAGAGTGAGCATCGGTAATTTACTTTATCGACCTGGGATGAATAATTTGGAATAGGATTTGCAGGATTAAAGGTTGAGATAAACTAGTGTTGCTGAAGGTGGCGCCTCCGTTACTGACCCAACCTGTTTTATCAAACATGATTAGTTGAAATTTCAATATGACTGATTTGTTGAGGAACTGACATCAAGACGCTGTCTGAGTCTCTGAGCAATGAGCATCTAGCCATCCTGAGGGCTTATGAAACTTCTAATAATATTTAGGCAGGGCATATACAAAGACTTCATCAGTTTTTGATGCTACTGATGAAGGAATATGCTTTTAGCATTAGTACGAATATAAATCCAGTATTCATGATATGTTTTATGCTTTATTTATAAAAATCCTTAATTTTATATGAATATACATATTGTATTATAAAACATATATAAAAGCTCTTATAACTAAAACACATCTCAAAATTTGTATTTATTCCATGAGTATATGTATATTCTTATAACTAAAATATATGTATTAAAAAATTTTTAAAATAAGTATTTTTAAAGTAAGAAGAATTGTGAAATACCGTGCCTATATATACAGGGTGTCCCATTTTAATTTAGACAGCTGAATAACATCACAAATTGCAATCTAATCAAAAAATGTTTCAGACAAAAGTTGTTGGTCATTAAGGAGCTGACCCTTCTATGACCTTGAAGATGTCCTTGAACTTCATTTTCAAGGTCATTTGAAGGTCAACTTTTGTTTTTTTAATATAACCCCCTATTTTTGACCTCGGATTCCAAAAGAGCGCGCAATTTTACGTCCAGATGAGCTTTTGCGGTAGGGGTCAAAGTAAACTCTACAAGTCATTTCAAGGTCAAATTTCTGTTTGGGGCATTAAGCTGGAAAATCTGGGTTTTTCAAAAACTGTCCTCAGACAATCGTTATTGGGTTTCAAAGTGTTGACCCCCCCATGACCTTGAACATGTTCTGTGTTTTCAACTTCGGATTCTGAAAGAACGCGAAGTTTCACGCCCAGATAAGCTTTCACTATAGGAGACGATGTGAACTTTTTCTGAGATTGACCATGACCCCGAATGTTAAAATTCCACAGATCGACTTTAAATGAAGCAGCAGTCTTGTGTTTATGTAAAAAATCATAGTAGATTGTTTCATATTGAAATTACAAAATGACACCGAAGTAGTATTTTTTATTTATTTATCGACTTTTGAATACGTGAACTTTTTATTCAAACTCTGACCCCACAGTATTTTTTTTATTTGTCTAGGGTCGCTTTACATACTTAAGGTGCTTACTAAACCTTTTGTTGTTGTATCTCTCCAATATTGTATCCATTAAGTTTAGTATCCTAGTATCCTAATCCTCTAGATTTTATGTATTTTTTTGCACATTTGTAATTGAACATTAATTAATCTGATAAAATTCTTGTCATTGCAATGGCAAATTATACAACTTTCGGTGAATGTGATAGGAATTACAGACTTACTGCCCAAACTTATGCGGAGCGGTTTCCAAATCACCGCCATCCTACTGCTCAACAAGTGATAAACATCGAAAGAAGATCTCGCAATAATCCACTGCATCGCCAAAGATAGAGAAATAGGCTTCAGTATAATAACGACCCCAGGTTGCTTGCAGTTTTGGCTATGGTTCACCAAAATCCCCGTATTAGTACCCGTCAAATAGAACGGGAATTGGGCGTCCCTCGAAATACAGCTCACAGATTGTTACGATCAGTCAATTACCATCCGTATCACATTACTTTCGTACAGGAATTAACTGAGGCTGATTACGAACTCAGAGTACATTTTTGTAGATGGGCTCTTGAGATGTTTGATCAAAATCCAGATTTATTTTGGAATGTTTGTTTCAGTGATGAAGCGACATTCATAAGCAATGGTAGTCTCAATAGGCATAATTGCCATTATTGGTCACCAGAAAATCCACATTTGTATCGTGAGCTGCTTAATCAACATCGTTGGAATTTACATATGGGTCGGTATTTGCAATGGCCAAGTAATTGGACCATATTTTTTTGAACGTACCATTAATGGTCAAATGTATTTAGAATTTTTGGAAAATGATTTGCCAGGATACCTAGAGAATATTCTTCTTGTAATAAGACTAAACTTATGGTATCAACAAGATGGTGCTCCGGCTCATTATGCTCGTATTATACGGACATTTTTGAATCAACAATTTCCAAATCGATGGATAGGACGAGGTGGACCAGTTTTGTGGCCCCCTAGATCACCAGATCTGAACCCGCTAGATTTTTTTTATGGGGATACGTAAAAGATGTTGTGTATACTGAAGCTCCAACGACAAGACTGAATATGATGAACAGAATGCGACGGTGCGATGTCCGTAGCATGGCCACTCTTTCCTGGGGAACTAATAATTGCCTTTTGCAATTATTAACCGCGGATTTCTTGTGTTTATGTGCGAGTGGAAACGAAAGGAGCATCAACATAGAGAAAGAGAGAGGATTCGAGGAAGCCGCCGACCAGCAAGCAAAAGTTGGGAATTCGCATAAGACGAGCGAGGGGAGAGGATTCGATGAATGCGTGATCGCGGGCGCGAACTTGTAGCTCTGCTGCGACAGAGCGCAGGAACCTTGTACGTGTGTGTGAGGGAGAGAGAGAGTGAAGTCGCGCGCGGCAACGGTGCGGCCAATCGGGCAGGCGTATC
>QLSS01000185.1:41366-71960 GCA_024372645.1 Trichomalopsis sarcophagae | reverse complement strand
TTGAGCTAGTATATATATATATATATATATATATATATATATATATATATATATATATATATATATATATATACAGGCGATCATTTTAGTTTAAGACTATGTCAATTTATAAATAACAATTTAATTACTATTAAATTCATATAAGTTTACAATGTACTCAAACTGTTCTAACGCTATTTACAACACTATTTATAGACGATAACTTTTAGCTCAAGACTATGTCAAGGAGTGCGGTAGCGCCCGGATAGCAAGTAGAAGATGTATACATTGTACCGTTGGGAGCGCTCAGATGGCAAGTATAAGTTTTATATACTGTGCTGTCGGGAGCGCACTGCGATCTCAAATTTACATTTATTTTGTATTATTATTGTTATTTGCTAAATTCTATAATTTATACTAACTTTAAGGATTTTTAATACGATAGTAGATATAATTACAAAAAAAGGATTTACATAGAAACATTAACAACAATGGATCGATGGATGAGTTTTTATACTCAAGAAAAAATGGCACAGATTTATACTGCTTTTAGCTTTAGCTGTTTAGTTGCGTACTTATAATTGCATTGAAATGGTGTGGCGTGGCCAATATGGGGTGAGAATTCGCGTCTCGACCCCGTCCCGAAGCCTCAACACTATTATTTTTCTTTGTAGATCTCGGAGGGAGTTCCGCGAGGATTCCGCTGTTTGGATTACAGCGGTGTGTAAGGGAACACAGTGAAATCACCAACTCTAAGTTATCGTTTAACTTTTTTATTTACTCGACTTCGGCTTACAACATTCGGACGTTGGCTTCGCGGCCGACTCGTCGTCTCCGCTCTCACTTACACTCACACACGCACTCTCTCGAGGCTCGCTGCCTCCGCACGCCTTAACGTCGTCGCCGCTCACTCACTCTCTCTCTATCTCTCTCTCTCTCTCTCTCTCTCTCTCTCTCTCTCTCTCTCTCTCTATCCCCCGTACGGTTGCTCTCGCGGCCGGCTCGTCGGCACGCCGATAAGGCAGATCTCCGCTGCGTCCGCGGCGTCTCTCCGACTGTACGGCGACTCTCCCTTCCCTCGGCCCAAAGCGCACGCGCGATTCCTCGAATCGAGCCCACGTGGCTCTTTGTCCGAAGGCGATTCGGCCGCGCTTTCGTGACGCTTACGCTCCCGGCGTCTCGATTTACCTCTCGCAACACTACCACTAACTCGTTCTCTCTCACACTCACACACTCACTTCGCGGCACGTAATATAAACAGCAGACCCCAGCCTGAGTAAGCTGGACATACAATTTGTACGCCACACGCTATCCTCCGGCTTCGTCTGAAGGCTGCTCGCCCATCTTCTTCTTCGCCCGCGTCTGCTTCTCCGCCTCTCTTCGCACTCGTTCTCTCACTCCTTCATACCCTCACACTCGCTTGACCCCTCGTCTCGCACACCCAAACGCGCCTTCCTGACACTCACGCGCTCTCTCCGCTCCGGCCTAGCCAATCAGCGCTCGCGAATCGGTGAGTCCCCACGACCGCGCTCAACTCGCGCCCCGACTAGCTTGAGATCAGGCTAGTGGCCGTCGATATGGCCCCTTCCTCCGACGGTTCGTCTCCCCGCTCCCGCTATACTCGCGCCCAGCAACCTGTACACACTCGCTACAGATTTCCGCGAAATCTCCGGACGCAGCCGGAGTTACAAAGATTCCGCGAACACTCTCACTCGCTTTTCTCTTCTCAAAATTCTCTCCTCCTCCTCGTCGGGACTGCTGTGGCCACAGAGTCGCGGCATCTTCCACGGCATCTCGTTCACCTGAAAACTATAAAAAAAATCAGTCAAGGTTCGCTGCCTTCCGAGCTTCTCTGCTCGGTATATGTCGCTGCAATTCCATGGTATCGGCCTTCGCTACCCTCCGACTTGCATCCTGTCCCGGTGCAGGGCCCAGCTTATACACTGTCGGACTAAACACGTCCTCAATCACGAATGCTCCTTCCCACTTCGGCGCTAGCTTTGCGGAGAACCTTTTCGCTGCGTCCGAAAGTGGATGAGTGCGCCGATCCACCCAACTTCCCACCTGAAAAGTCACTACCTTCCGGCCTTTGTTGTACTCTCTCTCTCTTGCTTCTATTGCGCTTGATCGATGTGCTTCGAAACCAAATCGCGCAGCGCATCAAGACGCTTCATTCGATCTGCCCAATCGTCCGGATTTATTCTCTCGACACCCGTTTTCTCCTCCACTTCTCTGCGCAAACTCGCCACCGGTCTCGGGTGTCTCCCATAGTTTAAAAACGCCGGCGAGACTTTGAGAGACGACTGTACGGCTGTGTTCACCGCATGTCTAAACTCGTGCACATGCACATCCCAATTTCGATGGTCCTCTTTCACAAAACTCGCTATAATCGTCTTTAACGTGCGATTGCTCCGTTCTAAGGGATTCGCTTGAGGATGATATGGCGGCGTCGTGACGTGCTTCACACCATACTTCTTCAACACTCCGGCTAAATACTTGTTGTCGAACTCTTTCCCATTATCCGACAGAAAATACTCCGGCGTCTCCCATCTGAACAACACAAGCTCCTCGAACGCACGAGCCACTGACTTGCCGTCCGCTTTACGGATAGGCTTAACTTCCACCCACATTGTGAATAAATCTTGGAATACCACCAAGTATTTATTTCGCCATTTACTCGGTGGGAATTTCATCAAGTCAGCTGCTACCACTACCCAAGGCCTCTCAACTATTCTCTTGCCGAGCAGGCCCTGTTTTCTCTTCTGCGACACTTTGTACATCCTGCACGTTTTACACTCGTTCACAAAGTTGTACACATCGTGATACACTCCCTTCCAATAATATTCGCGCGCCACCTGAACGTACCTTTTCTCCAAGCCCAAATGACCCGTCGACGGTGTGCAGTGAGCGTCCGTGAGGACGCGCTCACGCTGCTCTACCGGCACTACTAATCGCCAACCCTCGTCCCTATCAATTATCGGATCAAGCATAGGCTCGTTTCCAAACCTATAGAGCTTCCCGTCTTAGACACGCCAATTCGAGTATTTAAGCGGAAATTTCTCTACCTCTACCAGCAGCTTAAGATACTCCGGATCTTTAATTTCTCCAAAACCAGCTGCCTCTTCATCCGGCTCAAACGCTCTCGACAACGCATCCGGCAAGTGATTCAGCGCGCCTTTACGGTATTCGATTTCGAAGTCCCATAGCTGCAACTCTAAAGCCCAGCGCGGTAACCTACCCATCGGATCGCGTAAATTTTGCAACCATTTTAAAGCGGAGTGGTCCGTAATCACAAGAAATTTATAGCCCTCCAAATACGGAGGAAGCTTTTTAATCTCCCAAACTACGGCCTTCCTTTTCAAACTTCTTTTTCGGTTACAGTGTAATTTTTCTCCGCCGGCGTGAGCACTCTACTCACGTAGAGAATCGGGTGCTCTCCGTCCTCACCTTCTTGCGTGAGAACGGCAGCTATCGAGTGTGAGCTTGCATCGGTCTGTAGGGTAAAAGGCTTATTGAAATCCGGCCTCGCGAGCACCGGAGCTTCCGTCAAAGCCTTTTTAAATGCCTCGAAAGACTCCTGCTGCTCTTCACCCCACTGCCATGCTTGCCCCTTCCTCGACAACTTCACTAGCGGTATTTTCAACTCTGAGTGTCGGCTGATAACGCGAATACCAACCCATCATCCCCAAGTATCTACGCAGCTGTTTCACGTTTTTCGGCGCAGGATAGTCCAGCACCGGCGCTACCTTTTCCGGATCCGGCCTTAAACCATCCTTATCGAGCACGAATCCGAGGTACTGGATTTTCTTGCAGAAAAACTCGCACTTTTTCTTATTCACGACTAACCCCGCCTCTTTCAATTTACTAAATACTCTCTCTGTCCACTCGACATGCTCCTCAAACGTCTCGGTCGCGATCACTAAGTCGTCGAAATAACTGAACACGCGCGGCTCATATTCCGGCCCGAATAACGCATCGAGCAATCGCTGCAGCGTCATCAGGGCATTGACAAGACCGAACGGCATTCGCGTAAATTGCCACAGCCCCGAGCCTGGCAACGCGAATGCCGTATACTTCCGGCTCTCCTTAGCAAGTGAAATTTGATAATACGCCTGACGTAAATCAATTTTCGATAAGTAGCGCGCCCTTCTTAGACAGTCTAATATCGAATCCATGCTCTTCATCGGATACGCATCTCTTCGCTTAATCTTGTTTAGATCGCGAAAATCTATTCAAAACCGGAACGTACCGTCGGCCTTCCGAACCATGACCGGCGCGTTAGTGTAATCGCCCGCAGATCTCTCGATAAACCCCTCGAAAAACCCCTCGACCATTAATTGCATGGTTTTCGGTGAGCGCCGTCTCCAGCAATGCCGAATTGGCCGCGAATCCGTGACAACGATATGATGCTCCGCCATCCACGTTAGACCCGTGCCCTCCAGCTGATTCGCTAAAACCCTATCAACGACTCTCTGAATCTCCTCGCGGTCATCAGGTTCGACCTTCGAAATATCCACACACTCCGCGAAAACTAGCGTCTCTTTATTTTTCGTCGCCGACGCAAACGCGTGCCACGGCCCTTCGCAGACTCTCCACAGCTTCCGACCGTGCCTCGTGTCAACATCATATTTTTCGCAGAAATCCATCCCCAGAATCGCGTCGTGATCTAAATCCGACACGACCTTGAAGTCAATTTCCCTCACGTATTGATCTACATCCACTTTCACGCGCATCACCCCTTGAACTTTGTTCAATTTCCCGGTTGCCGTTCGAACCCGCATATTAATCAGTAGCAGACGACCTCGATAGTGATCCGCAACTTTAGAAGATACCATCGAGAGCGTCGCTCCTGGATCAAGTAATGCTAAGGTTATTTTGCCGCCGAGACTGACAAACATGTAGTTCCGATTGTCAGCTGTCAAGCCCGGTACCACCACCTCACTCTCATCTATCTCTCTCTCGAGATCTCCGGCAAGCGTTTGCTCTTTCTCAAGGAGCTCGGAAAACGGCCCATCAGCTGATTTGGCTGACTCCGTTTTCTTCTCAACTTGAATTTTCCCTACACCCTTACTCCTTCCGGCAAGAGCCTGCCTCACCTGCCTAGGCTCAGCAGGAACGTCTCTCTTCTCGATCAACTCGATTACTCGCGCAATTTCTCCCAACTTCGCGTAACAGGCCCCCTCGTCACCGTCTGAGGAATCTTTTGAATTCTCCTCAAAAGTCACCTCTTTTCGTTTCTCGACGCGAGATTGAACAGCCTCAATTGCCCGGCGCGAAAACTCGTCTTCGCTCCACACAGGCAAGCCGTTCTCCCACGGCACCGAGCGGCCGAACGCTTCGCTCCCTTTCAACTGTCCCAGCCCGCGCTACTTCAAGCTCTGTTGGAGCTCAGCCACAGACTTCTCCTGCGCTTCCGGCCACCTTCTTTCTGCAGGAGTCTGACACATCGCTTTCTGGTCAAGATGCTTTACTTTCTTTACTAATTCCCCCGAGCAGACTTGTTGCGGGTATATTTTCGCGACATAGCCCGCTTCCCTCGACTCATTATCACTTTCGCTCGCTATTACGTTACGCTCTTCTCCGGCCACACTACTTTCCCGCTCTCGCTCGGATGTAAGCGCAATCGAATTGCGGGACACAGGATCTATCTCTGTGTCCCGCTCTTCGCGTTTCCCAAATTTCTAAATAAAGGAGCGCACGTGGGGCACGTTCTAACCGTAACCCCAGGCCTATTACATCCCTGGCATTGTTCTCGGGGACAGGAGTTACTCTCCACAAACGTCCCCCGCGCCAGCTTATTCGGACACCGTCGGCTCACGTTTCCCTTCATCCGGCACGTAAAGCAGACAACTTCTGGGCACTCTGACGCGCGATGACCTACTCCCTGACAGGTGTAACACGCCCCCGCAAATTCGCTGTTTCGCGCACTCGAAAATCCTCCATCCCCGTTCGGCTTATTCGCGCCGCCCTTGCGTTCAAGAAATACTCTTTCTTGGCCTCTCCGCCCGCACCAACAGTACCTCCACTAGCTACAGCCTTCGCCTTCGCATTCGAGCCGTTATTATTGCTGTACTGCGTTTGCACTCCCTGCTGAGGGAGAGCTTGATTTGCGTACGGCACTCCGCCTTTCGCCGAGTTTTGAACTGCGGCAGCATATGAGAGAGGCGACGGCGCCGGCGCGCCTTCGGACTCAGCTGATGCCTCCGGCGGCGACGCCTGCACGCCTCCCTTATTCCCAGCCTTATTTTTCCCCTTTCCCTTGCGACTCTTCTTTCCTCCGCCGCACTCTCCACCCCAGCAACTCCCTCTTCCGCCTCCTGAACTGCGGCTACCTTAGGCTTGCTCGGGCCCGTGTATGCCGCGCCAGGCACTCTGATCTCCTCAGCTGCTGGCGGTGGAAGATATCGCAAGTCCAAATCCTTCTTTCTCTCATAAATCCGGCCGTACCTCTCGATATCATCTAGCGTCTCGATTATTTTATGTCCGATCACTCCACGGTAATTCGGATGGAGTTTGCGGTACGTGAGCTCGACTTGCTCACGCTCCGACGGCGGATGACGAAATCGCGAGATTATGTACTTGAAGCTAGCCAAATAACTCGTAATCTTCTCCCCCTCCGCTTGCGTCCGATGCTGCAAGTCGTCCATTAAATCCTCGCGGTTGTAGAATTTCATGAAATGATTTCTAAATTTCTTGCAAAATTCCGGCCACGAGAAAATTTCGGCGCGCGCAGTCCTATACCATCTCGAAGCTTTCTTTGTCAAGCAACACGGAATCGCGGCCAACAACGCCACGTCGGAGATTCCTGATCCGTCTCGGCACTCATTGATTTGCTCGAGAAACTCCTCTGGATCCTCTGATTTTTCCTCGCCCGTGAAGTTGGAAATTCCCCAGCTTCTCAGAATTTTGACCGTTTGCAATTTCTGATTCGACAGGTCATGTTCGCGTCGCGACGGGTTTGTTCTCTCTCGCCTATTTCGGCTATCCTCTCGATACTCCGGCATAACCGTCTCAGCCTCTCGAGAAGCACGGCGATCCGCTCGCCGCTTTCCTTCGCCCCTCGCACCGAACGCGTAAGTCAGCTTTTCGTCCTCATCCGTCGAGTAATACCACCGATGATCAGCTGTTCGGCGAGCTCTAACCTCACTCTCGTACGACTCTCTCCCGTCATGCGACCCGCCCAATCGGCTGCTACCCAGCGAGCTCTGACTGACGCGTACGCGATTTACTCCCCGTTGCCCCCTCGGCGAACCTTTGGTTAACGTATAGTAAACTGTTTCGTTAAGCTTGTTCACTCCAGCCGCCGCTGAGACTATAGGAGTCGTCCCTCACGAATTACGACCTTTCTGACTTTCGGGAGACCTAATCAGCTGTTCTCGCGGCGCCTGCAATCGGAGCGTTGGTGTTCTCGGCGCTGCGGATGCTCTCACCTTGATCCGCTCGCCTCGCAACTCCGGCGCTGTAGCAAGGACGCCATCTCGAACAATCTGCGCTGCGTAGTACGTGTACTCCGTCTCCGGCCTGGCTAGATTGGCTTCTGCGTCCGATCTCGCCGCGTGCACGTCGGCAACTACGAGGTGCTGCCTCCTTGGCTCGCTTCGCACCGTGTCCACCCCCGACGAGATATCCGACCCGTCAATCTCCCTCGCATTCCCATCAAAAGACTCTCCGGCTGACGGAGACGATTATCCTCGGGGTGTTTCCTGCCGCTGATCGTCTGGAAACCAAGGAACCGTCAACTCCGGCCTCTCGGCGCGAATAACGGCGCGCCTCAGACGATCCCGCAGAATCTCAATCGTACCCCTGGTGCTGAGCTTCCTCTCCTCTAACTCAGCTACTAGCACAGCTGGGGTAAGCCGTGCTACGTCTAGCTTCAACCCGCGCAACTCTCGGTCTCTCATGAGCTCTCGCATCAAATCATGCTCGACGTTTTTTCTCCCTTTACTAGCCATGGCCAAATTTTCGCAGTCTCGTTTCTTACTCTAACGAAACCGCACACACTTTACACACACTCCAATCAATCACACTCTTCCGGCAAAAAACTCTCCGCGCACAATTTTCTGATTTCCCGATTACACTAAAATCCCGCCGAACTCCACGTTCAGGGCGCCATTTATGACGTGGCCAATCTGGGGTGAGAATTCGCGTCTCGACCCCGTCCCGAAGCCTCGACACTATTATTTTTCTTTGTAGATCTCGGAGGGAGTTCCGCGAGGATTCCGCTGTTCGGGTTACAGCGGTGTGTAAGGGAACAGAAATCACCAACTCCAAGTTATCGTTTAACTTGTTTATTTACTCGACTTCGGCTTACAACATTCGGACGTTGGCTTCGCGGCCGACTCGTCGTCTCCGCTCTCACTCACACTCACACACGCTCTTGCACTCTCTCGAGGCTAGCTGCCTCCGCACGCCTTAACGTCGTCGCCACTCGCTTGCGCTCGCGCCGCGCGCGCTCTCTCGCTCACTCACACTCTCTCTCTCTCTCTATCTCCCGTACGGTTGCTCTTGCGGCCGGCTCGTCGGCCCGCCGATAAGGCAGATCTCCGCTGCGTCTGCGGCGTCTCTCCGACTGTACGCGCGATTCGGTAGAACAGGAGTTGCATGGCGCAGTAGCAGTCTTGCCCCTACTACTTATAACCACCTGGATGTGACCCTGGACACACTGCCTGGCTAATGTAGGCTAGCGTTTCTGGCTATACTACTACAGGACAACCCTGGCTAAATTTTAGGCTCTTCGAGGCTTAGCTAGCTACTTCAACCGGATGGAGATGACACTAGACCTGGATTCACACTATCTGGGCATTGTAAATTGGCGTTGCTGGCTGCTTTAACCTACTGGAGACGACTTTGCAAGTGTGTTTATACTTCTTTCCAGTGCTGGTTGGAGTTCTTGACTACTTCGACTACCAAGAAACGACCCTGGAGATCTATTTAGAATTGTTGGCGGTGCTGGTTGGCGTGTCTGTCTACATCAACCATGAAGACCACCTGGAGATCCTGAAGTATTATATACGTTGCTTTTATTGATAGTGCGACGCTGTGCCTCCCAACACAGGTGCGCAACACCTAGAGCCTCGCATGCGCTAGGATTTTTCTTGTTTCGTGGGATTTGACGCGATCGTCACGTTTGGGAGAACGCTAGGGAGAGGGGAAAATAATCACACAATGGTTAATACTTTATTGCACTTGTATTTCGCCCAGCCCTTCCCTACAACGCGGTGGCAATGATGCCTCCCGCGCACAATGTAGCCACGCAGGGCTTATGTTGGCGCGCTCACGCACGAGCAGCACTCATGCAGCAGATGGCAGGCCTCAGGCCCAGGTCCAGTCCGTTGACGGTTGGCTCTCTCTGTCTCTCTCTCTCTCACTTTCTCTCTCTCTCTCTCTCTCTCTCTCTCTCTCTCTCTCTCTCCTCTGAGCTTCTGCTTCAGGTGAGTCTCACACGCTGGGTTCTGGCTGGGCGGAGAGCTCCGGTCTGCGGCTTAACTCCGGAAAAACCAAGTCTATATTTTTCGGGTCCATGAAGAACAATAATGATATTAAATCATGGAACTTGCCTGGAGTTCTGCTGCCGGACGGAGTCATCGTCCCATTCAGTGAGACGGTCGTGAGTCTCGGTGTTGTACTGGATAGCAAACTGACTTGGAGACCGCAGGTGGATGCTATCACGAAAAAAGTAAATAAAGCCCTATATAGCCTGCGGTTTATCAGGGGCTGCACCACTGAGACTCTCCGCAGAAGGCTAGTTGAGACACTTATACAACCACACATCGACTACTGTGCTGTGACTATCCTGGACGTGTCTAACGAACAACGAATACGGATACAGAGACTGAGCAATTCGTGTGTGAGATTCATCTTCGGGGTTAGGAGGGATGAATACATCAGTCCCTACCGGAGGCGTCTGGAATGGCTTTGCACCGATTCCAGAAGACTCTACTTTGAGGCCATTCTATTATACAGAATAACCCGGATCGGTGAGCCTTCGTATCTGGCCTCGTTGTTCAATAAACACAAGCCCAGACCCTCCGGTAGGGGAGTTCCCCCGGAGCTGAGCATCCCTACCGTGAGTACTGAAACCGGGGCTAGGGCCTTCCAGGTCCAGGGTGCTCGGTTCTGGAACTCTCTCCCTTCTGCTCTGCCAAACCAGCCATCACTCGCCTCCTTCAAAGGGGCATTACGGCGGCACCTGCTGGCCACTGAATCGTGACAACTCTGAGCCCTCTGGCGCTGTATTTTTTCATTAATCTAGTTTTAATCTAGTCAGACTCGGCCCGTGGCCGTAAAAATTCTTCCAGTATTACGTAATTTTTCTTCTTTTTTGACTTCAAACGTGTGATACAGATAGGTCTTTGACCATACCTTAAGTGTACAACGTAGTGCTGGAGGAGTTTCATGTGATTAAATATGACAAAATGTGATCTCATGTGATTTTATATGACAATATCTTTTATATATTTGTTAGACTGTATTCGAAACAGTCTTTATGATCTTTATTATATTATTTTTTCTTTTTGCTTTAGCAAATAAAGACCTATCTATCTATCTATCTATCTATCTCTCTTTCTCTCTCGCTCGCTTACTCGCTCTCTTCTCTTGAGGCTTCCAGTGGACGTACGTCGGTGCTTCCGTCGATGTCTCCTGGACTCCTCCTGGACCTGATGGCAGCTGGCGGCTTCGGCTCTCCCACGCCGATGTTGCTGGCTGCTCTGGTCCTCCGGATTATGGTGGCGGACTGTCTTGCTTTCCTCTTCTCGTCTGGATGGTCGCTGGCTCGTCCGGACACCTGTAACACACGCGCACTCTCGCACACTCTTGGGAGACTCTCCCAATCTCCTCTAGTTGTCGACCTCGAGTCGACAAACAGCGGAGGACGCACGAAACTCTCACAAACGTCGACGTGCTCCGTCGACAGTCGGGAGAGAACTCTCGGATTTCCCCGCTCGTTCTCGCGCTCACTCTCCTCTCATGCTCGTCGGGCCCGCGCTTCTTGCTGGCTCCCGATTGGCTGCCAGTCCGCGCGGATAGCAAGCCGCGCATCGGAGCCCGCTGATTTGCTCGCGACATGCGGAGGACCTATCAGCGCGCGCGCTGACGAGGCTCGCTCTCGCGCCAACGATGCTCACTTTCGCGCCGACGATGACGGTTAGCTAGCCCGTTCCCCGAACTTGAGGACAGGCCGGCGCCGACAACAACACGTCGACTCGCTTGTTTCTTCCGCGCACTCAGGGCTTGGCCGCATCGAACGAGATTCCTCGTCTCGACGCGGCTGCGACGTTTGCAACGTCGCAATAGTAATTGATATGCTTACACTTATTTAACTGTTACAGCTTCATGTATTGCTCCTGTTGTCAGAAGTGTAGCTTCTACTACAGCTGCTCGCCCAGGATATACTGCTACTGCTGCTGCTACTGGTACAGGCTTTACTGTAGCTGGACGTCCACAGATTTGTGCTGGTGCTCATGTGAAGCTATTCTTGCTGCTACTTGTGTTAGTAGGGTGTCTACAGGTTTTACTGCTGCTACTCGTTGAGGATCATTGAGGATCTATAGCTATGCATCCAGGGCCTTTTCTAGTTGTACGGTTAAAGTCTTATGCTGCTATGTAAACATATTCAACAGCTGCTGTCCACTGCAACTACGTATCCGGTATCTTCTGCTGCTACTGCTGCTGCCGCTGTAGACTACTATCTCTATTGCATTATCTGCAGCTTATTACGCTGATTACGCCACTGAACTGCTGGCATCATCGGTGTACTGCTAAATCACTTACACCAAAAGCGTAAATTTAGAATAAACTAGATCTTCTGGTTCTAGTAAAGTCACTAAACTATATTAATATGTTGAAGTACATGGTAAGGGATTACAAATCAATTTTTAAGTGATGGGATTTAATGTGGAAATAGGCAACGATGAAGCAGGCTCAGCAAATTCACACGGTTAATTGTGACTGTACAGTTATTTGAGTGAGGTGAGAGACGAGGCGAGATGCGATAATGCGTGTTGTTCGTCGGTTCGGACGATAAAGAGAACAGGATTTATTCGTACTGGATCAGTTTTTCGATGAAACGTACGATTCGGAATTACTACACTAGTACAGGTTTAAAATCTAGTTCGCGCGAATATTCAAATTACTTAGCTGCTAACGCTATAACAATTATTAATTGATATTTATAAAAGTTACATCACACCACCACAATTACATTTGTATTCAATTACAATTGTTGTATTAAAATCACTGAATACTATACAAAAATATAAATAAACTTTCGAATCAAAAAGTAAAAATAATGAATATAATAAATGTCTCCAGTCTTCTTTCTTGGCTACGATATTCCCATGACTATGTTGACTATCTTCTATGCAGCTTGTCATTTCAACTGCTGCAACAAATTCCCTGAGTTCGGACGGTCCTGTTAGCTTCGTCAGCGCATCAGCCAACATGTGGGTTGTCGGTACGAATATCACATTAACCTCTCCTTTTTCGATGTTTTCTTTGATGAACTAGTGGCGAACATCGTTGTGCTTGGTACGTGCACTGAAATTAGCGTTTTTCCAAGGTCTATGGCTCCTTTATTGTCACAGTGGATCATCATTGGCTTCTGTGCATTCTTGATTAGTAGCTCGGATGCAAGCTTACCCAGCCACAGCGCTTCTTGGACAGCAGACGAAATAGACAAGTACTCTGCTGCAAAAGACGACAGGGCAACCGTGCACTGCCTTCGACTGCTCCAGGATATGGCACCTCCCTGTGCCATAAACACGTATCTTGAAGTCGAGCGTCGATCTTCTCGATCACCTGCCCAGCTGGCGTCACAGTACCCTGAAATTTTTGACTCTTTGCTGCGTGCATACCTTAGTTTAAGATTCTTGCTTCCTTGCACGTATCGGAGTACTCTCTTCACCATACACCAGTGTACTTCTTCGAAATTGGTATTGTATCGGCTGATCTCGCCTACTGCATAGGCCAGGTTCGGTCTTGTAGCTTGCGCCAGATACAGTATAGCTAATACCACATTTTGATATGGCACCGTGGTTGGATCGAAGTTGCTTCGTGACCTCGAACTCATGTTGGATGTATCATCCTTTTCCATAGGTGTACTCACGCTTCTGCAGCCCGCCATGCCAAAGTTCTGCAGCAGCGTGTCAATGTTGTCAGTCTGGTCCAGCTCAATAATTTCTTTGGACTTGTCATGATGGATGTTGATACCAAGACATATTTTAAGCGAGCCTAAGTCCTTCACCGTAAAGATCTTGCGTAAACCTTCTTTAACTATTCGCAAGAAGTCAATGCACTGTTGCAGATCATCTACAAATAAAGCTACAATTATAATATTGTTGGATGTGTAAAAGCTGTATATACAGGAGTCGAGTTTTGACTGTATAGAATTTTTACTCTTCAGGGCACCGTCGAGCTTCTGGTTTTAGTTTCTGCTTCCCTGCTTTAAGCCGTATATAGCTTTGTTGAACAAATAAACCTGGTCATCTTTTCCTTTAGAGACGTAGCCTTCTGCCTGCTAGAGGTATACGGTTTCACTATGTCACTATGCAGAAAAGCAGTCTCAACATCTACATGGTAAATATCGAGATTTATCCTCACAGCATAATCGAATAGCAGGAAAAGAGAGGTGAATCGAACCAGTCGTGAATATGTTTCAGTGCAGTTGACTCCCTTCTGCTATGAAAAACCCCTGGCAACCAGTCTGGCCTTATAGCGAGTGCTTCCATCAACTGATTTCTTTTTCTTGTAGACCCATTCACTACCAACTACTGGCTGGCCTGCGGGTAAACTACACAGTTCTCAGGTATGGTTCTTGATTATCGATGAGAACTCCTCTGTCATGGCACGCTTCCACTGATCTGACTCGGGGCATGAGACAGCTTCCAAGTAGCTTCTGGGTTCATCCTGGTGAGTACATTACTTAGTCGTCTAGGTGTCTTGGCTTCTCTCTCCTTCGATGTGATCTTCTGGCAGGAGCATCCTTGAACTCTTCATCAGAGCTGTTTTCGTCATTCAGCTGATGCTGCTCCTGATGCCTGTTCGAGACTGACCTGGTTAAGATTCGAGAGAGGTTAGAAGAAGGTTGCCTATTAGCTAGTTTACCTTGCTAACATGGTTTCTTCATGTCAACTTTCTTGACCTCAGCTTGTCTACCTTGTCGACATCCATGGCTTCTTAAACAGGTAAGTCTTCTCTCAAGATTGTCTTTGCAGGTTCACCTTCATCCGGAATTTCATCTGAAAGCAGACTCCTTTTAAGCTTCTTCGGTTTAGGTACATCTAGTTTACAATTTACAGGTACGGGTTCTTCTATATCTAGTCTATTTTCTAAGTTTTTATCTAAAATTTCTTGACCAACAGGCAAATAAATCTTCCAATCTGGCGCAGCTGTCTGCTGCTCTTCAAAAAACTCTACGTTGCTAGCTGTAATAACCGTTCTTTCACCTGGGCTCCACAGTTGATAGCCCTTCTGGTTGTCGCAGTATCCCAACATGATGACAGGCTTCGACGTGGAATCTGTTTTTCTTCTGAATTTACCTGGAATTAATGACCTGGCACGACATCCAAATACTCGCACAGTCGAGAGATCAGGCTTGAGTCCAGTCCACGCTTCTTCTGAAGTTTTGCCATCCAAGGACTTCTTAGGCTTCTGTTTAAAAGAAAGCAGGCTGTCGAAATGGCTTCAACCCAAAAACTCTTTAGCAGCGATGATGCAACCAGCATACATCTGACCTTTCATAGTAAAACTCTGTTCATCCTCTTAACACGACTATTTGACGGTAATTGGTAGGCTATCGAGGTTTCATGCTTGATTCCCTTGCTGTCAAGAAACTTCTTCAGAGTGCTGTTAACATACTCCTTACTATTGCCGGTTTTTAGCACCTTTAACTTGTGATTCGTCCGGTTCTCAACTAAGGCGACAAAATTCTGCACTATCTGAGAAACCTGATCCTTCTGCTAGAAAAAGTACACAAAAAGTTTCTTGCTGTGATAATTTAGGAAAGTTATAAGATATTTTGCTCTGCTAAGCGACAGATCTTCTACTTAACACACATCACTATGCACTAACTGCAGCAATCCTGGTGCTCTACTGTTGACAGCTCAAAATGGCTTATTTGTGAATTTGCCTGACACGCAAATCTCACACTGTTGAAGCCGATTATTCGCAAACTTGACTCTAAGAGCTGCATTCCTGAGTTGCTTGAAATAATTTCGGTTTAGATGAGCCATTCGACAACGACAAAGGACCATGCTGCACTACAGGTGTGCTCCAGAAACAACAGCTGTACTAGCCATGTTGGGTGTGTGGGAGATTGACTGCAAATTGAGTCTGTAGATTTTATTTGCATTTAAAACTCCTTTCAGAATCACTGATCCGTTGCGATCTTTTACCTGACACTTTTGTCCTTGGAAAGCTACTGCACCAACTTGTCTAACAATAGCACTCACAGACACAAAGTTAGCTGTTAGGCCAGGAACATGCAATACATTTTGCAACAAAATCTTTCTTTGATCTACGGGGCCACTGTTGTTCAGGTAGAGATCTCATTTACACTGCACTTATATTCTTGATTTGTTTGCAGAAGTGACTTTCGCGATTCTCGGCGCACGGATGTTCAGCAGGTTGTTTCACTCACTACACATATAAGTAGACACACCTGAGTCCAGGATCCATTCTTGGTCGCAGCAACACCTGACAGAGCAACAACAAGCCGTGCATCATGGGCGCTTGCGCTCGGTATTGCGGTTTCGGAGTCGGATGAAAAAGCTTCGAGTCGAGCCGTGTGAGTATGTCTCGTTGGCTACAAGACGAAGAGCGTACACACGGTCTCCTCGGCATCACTGTCACCTTCTGCCGATATCGTGCACGCGTTGCTTTAATGACGTTTTGGCTCCTTACATTTGTTGAAGTAATGCCCGATTCTGTTGCAGTTGTAGCATCGTACGTTCCGACGAGATGATCCTCGCGATTTTCGGCCACCGCCACGCCCTCTGTGCGCGCTAAACTCGAACTGTGCCGCTTGCGCCTGAGCATGTAACCCACGCGATTCAAAATCTAACGGATCCACCGAACTTACCGACTCTTTCAATAATTTGTTTTTGATAAAATCTCCCGTCAGCGGCGTGCTTGAACTGTTGAGCGCCATAATCATCGGCTTATACTCCGCCGGCAATCCCGCGAGTAGAAGGTCTCTAACTAGATTTTCTGGCAATGCCATGCCTGTAGCGAAGTGCTTCTTCGTCGCAGAATCGGCAGAAATGATGCAGGTCACATAATCCTCCATAGACCGACAATTTTCAAGTCTTGTGGTCGCAGCTTCTTGCAGCAGATTTACTTTTCCGGCCAGGCCCTTGTCATCATACGTTCTGGCAAGCTCGTTCCAGACTTGCTTTGGAGTAAGCGCGGACTCCGGGTACGGAAACAAGTCCGGCGATACCGCTAATACTAATGTGGCGAGCTTCTTAGGGTCTGTACTTATCTGACCGTTAGCAAGTGCCTCAACCGTATCCCACAGCTCTTCACTCTCCAAGTACGCGCACATTGCGACTGCCCATGGTCGGTAATTTTATCTTCCAATTAGCTTATCCAGCAAGTGGAACGGCGATATGTGGCTTCGGCTTGCCGAATATTTTTTATGAAGATTCGCAAAATTTGACTAAGTCTCACAGCTGCAAAAAAAGTTCCGTAGGAAAAAATCTACTTGAACCGTATTTTTTATTATTTCCTATGTATTTTATTTATTTCCTAGATGTACATTTCGTAAGTTTTTATTAATAAAAAATTTACTTATAATGAACTATGCATCTAATTTTTATACAAACTAGGAATGAAGGCGCGCTTCGCGCGCTCTTGATTTTATCTCCGTCTAGTAACACAGATAGAAAATCTACCACAAGTGTTGGGCAGCACACTAACGTCTGCTAATATTTTATAACATGTTACTAAATCCCTCAAAACTATTTTTTAATAAATATATTAATAATGCTCAATGTCGTCATCATTGGTTTGAATAATGAATTTGGAGAAAAGTTCAGTATAACAGACAGTGGGTTTGTCTATCATTACAATATCATTTATTTGCATTATAAAAAAGCTAAACAATTAAAATTTTACACAGATACTTACCATGCTGCCTAGAAAACATGTAACCTACATGATTATGATTTAAATGTTGTCATTCATATTTTTACATCGAGGTCCATATGAATTTTTTAATTTCAAAGCGTATCAAATTTTGCTTTTAAAGCATCAATTTTTTAATTTTAAAGCGTATCTAATTTTGCTTGTAGACAGTTACACAGAAACTACTATTTCTAGCACATTGTACTTCTGGTTTCTAGTGTATTTTTACATGAAGAAAGTGATAAGTATTTTAGCTTTTTTGTCAAGGCATTAATTAGAATTTTGACTTTTAACAGTTGTGAGAGATTTTGAGACCAATACCTGTTTCTCCATTTTTGCATTTTTTCTCATTCGAAAACTAACAGGTCTAGAAAGCTCATATTTTGCATATAAATTTCTTTTGTGGTTGTGGTAAGATATCAAAAGTTGAATCAACGTTAACTGAAATACTTTTGTGTTCGACTACACACATCAGTGTCAGAGTCGAAATTAGAAGTTTTTCAGTTAACGTTGATTCAACTTTACATATCTTTTCACAATCACAAAAGAAATCTATATGGAAAATGTGAGCTCTCAAGACCTGTTAGTTTTTGAATGAAAATAAATGCAAAAATGGAAAAACAGTTATCGGTCTCAAAAGCTCGCACAACTATTGAAAGACAAAATTCTAATTACCTAAAACCTTGACAAAAAAGCCAAAACCTCTATCACTTTCTTCATGTAAAAATATGCTAGAAACCAGAAATACATTGTGCTAGAGATATTAGTTTCTGCGTAATTCGCTATAAGTAAAATTTGATCTGTTCAATTAAAAAATTCGCACGAGCCTGGATGTGAAAATATGAACGAAAATAGTTAAATCAGAATCATCTAGGTTACATATTTCTAGGTAACATAGAAAGTGGCAGTGTCATATTTTAGTTGTCTAGTAGACTTTTTACAATTCAAAGAGCATTGTATAATGATAGACTTAAACTTACTAACTCGGATACTGAACTTTTCTTTAAATCCACCTCACCGAGGGCGACTTTGGGCACAGAGACACAGTTTATCTTTATACTCTGTATTCTTTTAATTGAACTTTTCAGTGACGTTTAAAAAAAAAACTAAATAATATTCACACACTTTATTACTACTTTAAATGTGGTTAGGGTGCCACTTTTCAATACACATGTTGTAATACTACACACTCTTGGTAATGATTAATTTTTGCTAAAATTTCTTGCTATTTATATTACATATATTTTATCTGTTATCAAGGTTTCCACATTTCATTTTAAACACCTCAAACATTTCTACCAGGGTTATGAGTTATGACTGTTTTGAGGGTTATGAATTTAATGCGCGGTTCTGATCTCTTTGCCTAGGCAACCAACCAGCAACCAATCAGAATCACGTATTAAATCCTTCACAACAAAGGCCATCATTTTTTTAAGATTGGATATTTCACAAATTGTGCAGAAACGTGCTACTATAACAATTTTTACTCAACTGCTTTAGTTCACACTTAGGCAGTGGACTCTATGGCTGTGGTGGCTTAAAGAATCACATGAATACTAATACGAAAACCATAAATCTATTATTTAAGATAAAAACCACTTGATTTATTGTTTTATGAAGTTGAAACAAACCTACATGAAAAATATCGGTCCTCCAACTGTGATAGGTTTTGAGTATCTTCAAAAAGAATATTCTTGATTATTTTCGTGTACTATTTAAAAATTTATTTTCGGTGTTTCTCGAAAACTATCCGAGCTACAGAGCTAAATATTTATATGTCAGGTTGTTTCAAAACTAAACAATAAATCAAGTGGTTGTTATTTTAACAAATAGATTTATCATTCGCATAATAGGACACATATGATTTTTTAAGCCGCCACAGTCATAGAGTCCACTGCAAAAGTGCGAACCAAAACAGTTGAGCAAAAACTGTTATGATAGACTGTTTCTACACAATTTGTAAAACATTTTTTGAGTAAACATTAGATGCATAGTTCACTATAATTCATATTAAACCAAAATATCAAATATTCAGTATATTACATCTGAACAGATCTTACAGTGACATGTGAATATTTTTATAGAATCACGTCACTGGTTATAACCGACACATAGAGAATGCCTGTTCTTTATAATAGAAGATAAGTATAATTAATTTTGTGCTTAGCATACATTTTTAACGTCAATTCGTAATTCAAGCTTTATTGAATTTAAAATATTTTTGAGTAACAGACGTGGTGCACTGAGTAATTAGAGTAAAATCAAAGAAATTATTGTACTAATATCACATAAGAATCAACGCAAAATTATTCACTAATCTCAACGTGTAATGAAATATTATACAAAGTTTTTAACTTTACTCAAGAATAGGAAAATAAGGGCATTGCTCTCGTAGTCGGGTAAGGGCAGGGAAATCCCGAATCAACGCAACCTACTACACGTTGATAATAGATATAAAATCGACTATTGGTGCATTTACCGCCCTTTTGCATCACATGTATCCGATACTCTCACACGGCCTCGCAGTTTTGATCAAGAAGCAGTCTGGCCTGTTTCAGTAGATGCAGTGTCTTAGACTCTCGGTCGAGTCAGAATTCAAGAAGTAGAGAAAGCAGGCTGCGACCACTTTAAATGCGCGCGCGGTTTTAATAGAATAAATTATTTTTCTGCGATTAAGAGAACTTTTAAGAGATTAAATATTGATAAAATAATTAGTTAAATCAATCATTTATTCGAGAAAATCTTTTATCTTCCGTTATTTATTTGTAATTATTCATAATTATTGCTTAATTGGAAACCCGTTCATTAAAGCCTTAAAACATATAATACTATTAAAACCCCGTGCGCATTCCCGCTTTTTGACTCGACCGAGCCAAGAGTCCGCAACACTGCAGCACACACACACATGTATGGCATCCACTGCTATTTTGCTGTGGCGGCTAACCTCTCACCCGCGTCGCGTCACGTATTCGCAACTAAGTTATTAACAACAAAGTGTGGTGATTGTTATTCGTACCCGTAGTCCAAACGTTCGTTGTAATATTTTCTACACTGCTGGCAACTTCTTAAGTATTTTTTGTTTTTAGTAAACTGCAAAAGAGTAAAAAGTGAGAGCCATTCACTATGTCCCAGTGTAAACCTGTTGCTATCAGGTAAGTCTTTCATTTTACATGATATTTTGTTAATTCTTCTAAGTGGCAAAAAAGCTTTTTGCTTTGTGTTTAAGCCAGCTTCTATTTATTTCAGCTTATTAAAGATACCATGCATCTAGAGGACGGTTTCGTTCATATATGCTGAATTTGCTTGGGCAAGAGTTATCATGGTGAGTCTGATCATTTATTTAACTAACACCCAAAAAACTACACTAGTTTCTAATATTCATTCGCAAAGTGTTGGCAGATAAAAAGGCAGCAAGAGATGACTTGCCGATATCAGCAAGTTACCGACCATGTGGCGCTAGCATCGACTATGTATTAATCTACCTGAGCGCAGGTAGATCGCGTGCGAGTATTAAGCATTAAAGAGAGGGATTAAAGGCCTTGGGTGTTGAAGGAGCTTCGCTGCGCTGGCGGACTCATTCGCTCTCTGATGTAGCAACCAGGCCGATGAATGATTCTCTTCTCTAATTAAAGTCTTTTCAACCTCATTTTATCCACCTCCCACTCTTTCGTCTTTCTATTTCATGGACAGGACTGCGGATCCCTGCCTTGACTGAGCCGGTACTAATTAGATGTGGACGTGAGATAGCGGTTCATCCCAAAACATCTGTTAACTGCGCAGACCATTGATCATCACCCGTAGTGTCGGATGATCATTGGTCATTAACTGAATTCGTCGAGTGTGCTTATATCTTCTCTAACTACTACTCGGGCACAGAACTTACAGGCAGTTTGCGGCTAACATAAACCGAACCATTTCATTGGCGCTCGGACGGGGACCCGGGCTTAAAATAGGAAAGATTTTAAGAAGATATTAGAAAGATAATGAGGGATATCATTGAAACGCCTCTACTATTAAATTGATTTCTAAATACGTTTGAGTAATAAACCATCAATGATTCCCCTGAAACAATTACCGCTGTCGGAAATGCAGGTATCTAAGCGACTCGACAATAACTAGAAAATCGTATGTCACGGGCATAAGCCGATGCAGCACCTTTACGTGGAGCAGTTCGCGTACGGCCATTATTAAAATCAATTGGTCCATTCTTGAAAATTATCATGGTCCACCTAAAATTGAAATTTATATTATTGAAGTAAAAAATAGCTTTTTAACAGGGTACTTTTGGCATAAGGATTCTTTTTTTTTTTGCTTTTGATCTCTTGTCTTGATAGGTCACTCATAGCCAGTTCGTGGATAACGTCACTTCTTCGCTTGTTAGGTTTTGGCCACCTTTTCTATCTGCATTCAAGTTGAACCTAACCTTTTACAGCAGAACTAGCAGAAGGTTAAGATTGCTTTTTCATTCATTACGCGCGAATCGGTATATTTTGTTAAATACGTGCCATAATAAATGTATCGGATATATAAAGAAAATGTGTATCGTGCATTAATTGTACTTTCGATTTCAATATAGTCTCAAATGTTATAGCAACAGGTTTGGTCACACTCGATAACCTAGCATAATAAACCTAAGCTAATTTTATCTACAGTATAACTTTTGAAATTTTTTATGATTCGGTATACTTCCATTTCTCTTTAAAATATACAATTTCTCATTATAGTTTTTAACCTTCTTAATACTTATGTAAAATTTCTGTGAAGTACAGATACATTAATAAATAAATTATACTTATGTTTGGAAACACCAATGACAATAAGATCCAGAAATTAACACTCTTAGTTATTAGTTACTATACTGATATATTGTTCTGTAAGGTCTAAATTTTTGTATAGATTCTTGGTAAACGATTCAAAAATAACGAATACACGTCGAATCACTACATGGTTTTCTTGTATCGCCAAATGAAATGGACATGTTTTAAGCAGTAACCGAGCAGTGATCAGTAGTATATAGGCAGTTATGGCGAGACACAACAAATGACGTCATCACTGGCGCATCCTTATCTTATCATGTAAACAAGTCGTAAAGATAAGATATCATGTTTCTTTATACAAACAAGTAATTAACATTATCTTTATTATCACGTTTGTTTATACAAACAAGTAATTAACAATATCTTTGGTACTTTACAAGTAATAAAGAAATGGTCAAGGTCGCATACCAATAATTATAAATACATATTTTGTTTATTGCAAACAAACCATTAAGATAAATCTTAACGTTTTGTACACTCTACACGAACATACGTATTTATAATCTCCCTAAAAAAACTTTTTTCAAAAGTAATAACCTTGTCAAGAAAAGGACAGTAGTAATAAAAGTAGTGAAATCTCTAAATATAAAAATGTCAAGTAAATGTTTTTTTTTTTTTTGCTATACGCATTAAGATAAAATTAAAGTTAAAATCAGTTTTCCCAAAAAATGATATTTAAATGCGTATAGCAAAAAAAAAAAAACATTTACTTGACATTTTTATATTTAGAGATTTCACTACTTTTATTACTACTTTAAACATACTACTGTCCTTTTCTTGACAAGGTTATTACTTTTGAAAAAAGTTTTTTTAGGGAGATTTAGCATCTTTTACAAAGAAAATTGTCCTTGAAATCTTGATCTATTTAATAGATAACCAGCTACTATTGCTTATATACATTATTATATCTATTACATAATTCAATTCAATTCAATTCAATAATATATATATAAACACAATTGCGTGTCACTGTCACCGAGTAGTAGAAGAGTGTCGGTAAAGTGGATTAACTGCTGTAACCACTGGCGTATAATACGTATATAACTCACCGGAAGCCACGTGACCGGAGGAGACAAAATATCGGGAGAATAAATTTAATGAAAAGAAATATACCGAGAAAATTTTCAACTTGCAATATTAAGTTAATAAAGTAATATTTTCGGATAAATATTTTTAGAAATGAAAGATTAGGTTAATATATTCCAAGTACATACATACAGATTGAGCGTACGCGCAATACTAATGATTTGTATGCAATCGAAATTTTTTTTAGGTTAGAAAATCCAATTTCAAAGTATAATAGGGTGCGCCCCTTGATTATTGGTATGCGACCTTGACCATTATTTTGTAAAAAATTAACATAGCTTATCATGTAAATAATAAATTAAGATACCTTATCTTGTAAACAAACAATTAAGACAGCTTATCTTGTAAATAATTAAGCTATCTTGTAAATAATATATAAAATAATGATGCGACAGTGGCGACGTCATTTTTTTGTATTTTGCCATAACAGTTAAATATGACAATCCAAGCAGATGAGAAAGAGGGAGGGAGAGAGGAGATCCGAGTACAGCTGTGTTTGTGCTTTGTGACGTCAATCCGAGAACTTGCAACAGTATCAGCTGATGTAGTATAGCGCACACCACAGAAAAAAACGTAGCATACTCTCTCTCTCTCTCCCTCTCTCGGCCTTTCTCTCTCTCTCCCCTTTTTCTTTCCTCCTCTCCATGACGATGAGTAATCACTGTATTGCGAATACTCTCTACCTCTCTCTCTCTCTCTTTCTCTCTTACTCAATCATTTCAAATAAAATACTATTATTTTATTAAAATATTATAAATGTTATTATTTTAAAAAAATTATTGGATATAGAATATAAATTTTTACCTTTTTTTATATGCCGATTAAATTGATGTATTATTAATGTTCACTATAATTTTTATTCTCACTTAAAACTACACTTATTTTAATCCTTAAAAATTACACTGATTTTAATATTTTTAATTGATAACGTTGATGTAATCATCCTCTGAGCACTGTTCTAATTTTATAACTATACCCGCGTGCTCGTAGGCCTCAAACTCAATATCGCATGTCTCCTCCTCTTTTATGACTTTTTTCTCCTGCTCGTGAGCCTCGTCCTCTGAGGAGTACGTCAAATGAAAGTCTTCTAGCTCTAGCTCCTGAGCTTCCGAAGACATTACTCGTTACAATTCCATCATTTCGATGTCTGCTGAACATGACAAGTCATCAGACGGTGTCGGTGATGGAGATGCCGGTGAAATACACTCACAACTACTCGTCGAGCCACACATCACACACAAATATCCCGTTGAAGGCGGCAACGGGGGAGGCGCTGACGATGCTGCTGTTGCTGCTGAGCATTTATGCTTTCTGCTGCACTTAGTGCACAGCAGAAATCGGCACCTGTCATAGATCGTCCAGGCCGTGTGCCTCGTTTTCATGTAAAACAAGGCCGAGCAATCCTCGCACTTGTCACCCACGCCCATGCACTCAAAGCGATTCTTGACACTGATTTTTTTTTTTTTTTTTTATTAATCTGGATGATATTATTCATCCTTGCTTCCTCTTTCACTAGTGCCCGTCTTGCTCGTTCGCGTAAATCGTGATCGCGATCGTACGCCTCGCGGTGCTTCACTATAAGTCTGCTAGACCGATCTAGCTTCACTTGTAGTTCCTCGATTCGCATTTTGCACTTTAGAATTTTTGCGCGTGAAG
Organism: Trichomalopsis sarcophagae; assembly: GCA_024372645.1. Classification (NCBI taxonomy): domain Eukaryota; kingdom Metazoa; phylum Arthropoda; class Insecta; order Hymenoptera; family Pteromalidae; genus Trichomalopsis; species Trichomalopsis sarcophagae. The sequence goes on along the minus strand of QLSS01000185.1, from coordinate 47,298 downwards.
ATAACAGATGAAGAGACATCTTGCACCGGTGTCTGCTCGATGGAGACTGATGATGTATAAGATCAATCATCTCCCAGTCCCGTACAATTCCGAACTTGATATTTAAGCTTTGGCGATAAGGGCACGTGTGCGTGGAAAATCGGCCGCTTTATCCTCACATCCGATACTCTTGCGACGAGCGAGAATCATAAAGGATGTGTAGACAATTCACGGCTCGGCTTGACTCGAGAGAGAAAAACCTTTGCTTATCGCAGGATGTTTTGTCTCATGGCAAATCTTAATTGAGCACGCTGCAGATTTGAAGACCGTTGGCTTCGTAAAAGCGTTTTTTATTTTTTTTCAGACGAGAGAATATCGTCTTGATTTTATACGACTTATTGTTAGTTATCACAGGATGTAGCGCCGAATTTTTGTGTAATCCTGTTACCTTAGTGGTAAAAATAACTTTCTATCGTTTTCGCACTTATTTGCGAGCGTAGTATTTATCACAGGATGCGGCGTCTTCTTTTCACACAAATATATTTTCATACAAAATCAAACAGGATGTCTCATATGGAAAATTTGATTTGATACATGACATATCAAATGCATCCAAGTGAAATCCCCTCTACCCTTAATTTTTTAAGAATATATAAGGCTCGCAGTGACCACCTCATGGTTGTAGTAGTCATGAGGATTGCAGAGCAGCAGCTAGTTGTCATGGAGCCCTTATACAATCAAGCTGAAGAGGGAATACGCAGTGCATTGCTACGCATCACGCTAAGACTCTCCAACGAAAGTGTTTTAATACGACGTTTATGTAATTTGCTCTGGCGACGTCGTGTAAGGCGTATGGGCGCTGTAGAGCTGAAGAGAGAATTTTGGAAATTGCTACGATGCTGAGGACCTCGAAAAATATCGGTACTGTACTCAACCGTTTTTCGCAAATCAACCTTCGCGGTTACATTTACCTGTGCTGGATTCATACGAGGAAAATAATGGTTAATAAATTAATTTTATCAAGTAACGCAATATTTTTAACTTTTCCAGAAGGAAATGTATTCTGACAGTGCAATGCTTATTAGAGCATTAACTTCTCACGCTGCGGATGACAGTTCGATTCCATCCGAAGTGAAATCTTTTTAGGATTTTTTTTTTACTTTTATTATTTATATATTGTATTTTATTATTAATATCTTTAAAAAAATGTATTAAACATTTGCTTCTTGGGCCATTTAAGCCGATTTTAAAATGTCTGTATGTGTGTACACCCACGCTGCGGGTCGTAGTTCGATCCCAAGTGGTGTACAAAATTTTTTAGTTTATGTTTTATTATTTATTATGTATTTATTTACGTGTTTTAATTGTTTTACTGTCAGAGCAGAGAGAGAGAGAGAGAGAGAGAGAGAGAGAGAGAGAGAGAGAGAGAGAGAGAGAGAGAGAGAGAGAGAGAGAGAGAGAGAGAGAGATTAGATTAGATTAGATTAGATTAGATTAGATTTATTTGCGTACATTGTATTGTACAATAGTAAGAATTAGCATTATGCAGTTAAAGTAAAAATAGTAAATATAAATTAGAAGTAAAGTAAGTTGAGGCGTGTGTAGAGTAAGTGTAGTGTAAAAGTGTACTGATAGTGAAGATGATTAGTATGAGAATGAGTAAGTGTGTGCGTGTACATGAATGTCTATGAGTTATGTGTTTTCGAGTTTAAAGTAGTAGTCTTTAGCAAGCCTTTTGAAGGTGACAGTAGATGAGGTGTTTCTGATGTGAGATGGCAGACTATTCCATAAGTATGAGGCGCTGATATGAAACGAGTTCCTCAGCGTCTCAGTCGCGAAGGCAGGTATTTCCAGTGGTGTCACCTCACCCCTCACAGGCCGGGGCGAGACGCGGAAGTCAAAAAAGGCCAGTACGTATGATGGTACGACCGTGTTAAACATTTTACGAAGGAAGCAGACTGTGAAATACTTCCTGCGTCCAGCAATGGTTAGCCACTGCAGCTCCCGCTTGTACGGGGAGATGCGCTCATCTCTCCTTACACCATAGATGTACCGGATTCCTGTATTCGAGTTCCTGCGTCAAGTCACAGTATGCAAAAGAACAGTAGTCGATTAGCGGAAACAGCAGTGCCTGCACGAGATGTTTACGCAATCTGAGGTTCGTACTCTTTCTAAAAAAGTAAAGCCTGTATATTAGCGAGTGAGCACGCTTACACACTTGTGTGACATGTTCCTTCCATGAGAGTTTAGAGTCATGCACCAATCCCAGATTGCGCACGGAAGACTCAAAGCTGACCTGGGCACCCCCGATATTAATGAAAGTGTTGGCTGTAGAGGGAAGTAGATTTATGTAGTAGCGGGAGCCCAGGACGATTGCCTTGGTTTTAGTAACATTAAGTTTAAGTTTGTTTTGCGCAGCCCAGCCCGTTATCCTCTCGGCATTAGCACTCATCCTGTCTGATAAAGAATCGAGCTCCTCGAGGTGGCAATGACTGTAGATCTGCAGGTCATCCGCGTAGATGAGATGGGAAACATCGGAGTCTAGGCAGAAACCGATGTCATTGATGTACAGAGCGAACAGCAGGGGACCTAAGACGGAGCCCTGCGGGACGCCGATGTTAAGACGCTGCAAGGAAGAACGCTCGCTACTGTCACCAACGACAGCCTGCTCTCTTCCAGTGAGATAGGAGGCAAACCAGCGGATAACCTGCTTAGAGAAGCCAAAAGTTGTTAGCTTCCTCAGGAGCCGAACGTGGCACACAGTGTCAAACGCCTTGCTAAAATCAAAGAGCAGAAGGAGTGTCACTTTCTTTTTGTTTATCCCGACCCTGACATAGTCAGTTAGCTTAATTAGGCCAGACTGAGTGCTGTGGCCGGTGCGGAAGCCTGTCTGATAATTGTCTAGTAAGAGCCTTGATTCAAGGTATTGCGAGACCTGCTTGTGCACCAGCCACTCCAGGGCTTTGGAGAGAAAGCAAAGAAGTGAAATCGGGCGGTAGTCAGTCAGGGTTGTTGGTGAACTGACTTTGTTGAGTGCACGCATCAGTGACAATTTCCATTCAGATGGGAAACGGGCCTCGCTCAGAGACAGGTTGAAAATGTGACATAATACAGGAGCGAGAACTGGCAGTGCTTTTAATATAACAACCTGGGGGATGCCGTCGCTTCCCCTCGCCTGGGTGTCGAAGTGCGACACTGCACTCAACACGTCCGATTCCGTTATAGGGCTGAACTCGAAATGTTCCGGGAGGTCAAGACTTTCCAGGGTTAGAAGATAGTTCTCAACAGCAGGCGCTAGCGGATCATTGGAGATCGAGCTAAAATGCTTGTTCAGCTCATCTGTGCTAAAGCGAGGCGGTAATGGGGCCTTAGTGGCGGAAATTCCAAGTTTCTCCAGCTCTCTCCAGATCTCGGCGATATCAGTCAAGGTTGACAGGCGTGAATAGTAATAATCCAGCCTGGCTTCCTCGACCTGTTTATGAGTATAGTCCCTAGCTTGTCTGTATAAGCGGAGATCTGAATCAAGCCTGGAGTTCCTGAAAAGCCTGTATAGTCTATCCCTCTCGGATACAAGGTCACGAAGAGCCGTGGAGAACCACGGGTGACGATGTTTTTTAGGTGTTATAGTCCGTGATGGGGCGAGTTGATTAATGGCGTTAGTAAGGTTAGCGTTAAGTGTAGAGATGCATTCGTCAAGTGATGACCAGTCACATACGCTAAGAAAGTCCCTTAGCTTCTCGGCGTAGATTCCTTTAAAGTTACGGTAGGAGTATGTGCTAGGTACGTGTCGTGGAATCTGTACGTCGAGAGTGGCCGTGATAAGGTCATGTCCGTTGATGAAAGGTGAGTCTGTCTTCCAGTGTGACAGCAGGCGATCCTGCTCGTCGATCAGACACAAGTCAAGCCAGGTATCAGAACCCTGTTTATGGTGCGTGGCACCATATGGGATAGAAGAAAGGGAATTTTCATCAATGAAGACCCTGATGAAACTGGCATCTTCAGATGATGAAAGCTGATCAGAGTTGAAATCTCCCATTATGACCTTCGTTGAGTAATTGTGCATGTGGGTAGTTAGGTGGTCTATAAAGTTAGAGCCTTGAAAGAATGGAGCGTGAAGAGGACGATACACAACTCCCACGAAGATCGGAGAGATTCCCTTTGCCGATACCTCACAGAAAAGGTATTCAGGCTTACCCGGCCTGCCAAACCATTCACCGTCAGATGATGAGATAACGCTAGCCGTCAATGATATATGTATGTAGAGGGCCACACCTCCTCCGTTTCTGTTTCTGTCCCGTCTGTAAAGTACGTAGTCGTCCAGTGAAGGGATGGACGTTACCTTTTCGCTCAACCAGGTCTCAGTAACAGCTATTACGTGGAATGGAGAGCGAGTGGATAAAAAGAGCCTGATCATCTCAATGTGACCCGTAAGCGAGTTCGCATTGAAATGACAGACTCGTAGACCCTCGGACAGAGACGCCTCAGAGCCGGGTGAAAACGTGGCAGATGAGCTTGATGGTGGGTGTGGTGAGATGATATGTTTGTGTTTGAGCCTCAGTGTAGAGCGATGTCGGCAGTGAGAAGGAGCCGGGCTAAAAAAGCATCCAGTTCAGCGTCGGTGTTGATGACGGTGGCCCGCTCCCTGTCGTCGTTGCAGCGCATGTAAAGCCTTCCTTCTCGGGTGAACGTGTGGCAGCCCTGCCTCCTCTTGGCCTCCAGCCTGGCCCTCGAACGCAGCTTATGGACGTCAGAGGGAAGCAGCTCGTTGATGTTTATGAGCCCTTGATGGTCAGGGCTCAGAGCTTTAGCTTCCTCCAGCAAGGTGGCGTCCAATTCGCTGGTGTGCAGCTTACGTTTCATGCGAGTCTTGAGTGCAGGCAGCTCATCGAGGGCCTTGAGACGCTTCTCCAGCGGTCCAAGTCACTGCTCAATCTTGGACATCCTCTCTGACACGATGTTCTGCGTCTTGAGGGATTCCGTTTGAGCGTTGCGGATGTCGTCTAAAGCTCCGAGAATATCCATCAAAGCCGCCTCAATGGACGGCGTAGGTGTCGTTGCGCCGGCCAGGCGGGTTGGTGACGGATTCCGCGAAGCGTTGGCTGATGGTAGTGCCGACCGCGTATTCTTGCCCGCTGGTTGCTGCTGTTTGGGAGTACCCTTGCCTGCTGCTGTTGTTGCAGTTACTACCAGCCAGTTGTTGCAGCAGAGGATGATTTTGTCCTCGCTTTGCCTTCCCTGCCGTTGCTCTCCGCACAGGAGAGACAGGCTATTGTTTCACCATAGCCTTGACGTTGACAGTGTTCTGACACTTTACGTGGAAGTATAAACCACAGTGTTCACATCTTTTCGGGTCTTTATGTTGAATCGGTTGTTTGCAGCTGCTGCATTGTTGAAATGTCACTTCCACGTTCTTCTCGCCGTTTGCACTCATTTCTCGTCGATAATTTATTGGCAGTCGGTGAGGCAGATATTCGTTAAGAGTGATAGATTATCGACGGAGTGAAAGAGTAGATGGTGTGACTCTTACGGCTAGATGGCGTGTTAGTGGAGAGAACGTGAAAGTGAAAGTACCGACCTCGAAAAAGTGTGAAGACGTCTTGAAGATTCTCCCACGATGTAGCAGGTGTCGCCACGATGTAGATTTCGGAGAGAAGGAGACGCCGTGCAGGTGCGAAAACAAGCCAAGCCAAGCGGAGCAGATTTGTAGGTTAGGAGCAGTGTAGAAAGTTGGCAGATGATATGATGAGTTAAAAGAATTGCAGCCTTCGGTGATTTATATATCAGCGTGAAGGTTGCAAAAAGAAGCGTGCAACTATCTACAACAGAAGAGGGCCCGAAGGCAAGAAGCAGCAGAATAATAGTTCAAAAGAATGGCAGATCAGCAGAGCTGGCAACTGTACTCACCTGAGAGAGAGAGAGAGAGAGAGAGAGAGAGAGAGAGAGAGAGAGAGAG
>QLSS01000185.1:0-41356 GCA_024372645.1 Trichomalopsis sarcophagae | reverse complement strand
GAGAGAGAGAGAGAGAGAGAGAGAGAGAGAGAGAGAGAGAGAGAGAGAGAGAGAGGTCGTAATGATTGATGTACTTTAATACGTAATACATAGAAATACGAGGAAAAATGAGTGTACATTTTAATTCATATTTACAATTTTATTACGTTTCAGCTTTTAATAGACTACTTGCTGATATAAGTTGTGATGAGGAAGAAGAGAACAATGAGAACGAAGAGGAGGAGGAAGATAACATCGATGCTATGGAACTAGCGAGTGATGAAGGTGTATTTTTATCGGCGAATGGAGATCAGCAGCTGCAGCAGCCAGAGGAGCAACAACGACAACAATTGGTGCATCCTCAGCAAGCGGAGTTTGCAGATACCAATGTACAGCAGTAGCAGCCTCCGGAGGATCAGCAAGCTGCGTATGTGCAAGCACCTGCAGTAGATGCAGCAGCTGCAGAAGAACAAGCTCAGATGGACGCTGAAATAGAGGAGGAGGAGGAGCAGCAGGCTACGAGTGATTCCGATGATGATGATGAAGACGAAAGAGGCATGTCGAGCATCGATCATCTGCTCGCCACCTGTAAAGAGCCTACGATGGCTGTTTCAAGTGTTTTGCACAAGTTGGCGACTCGAGCGTACGAAGAAATTCCGAGTATGAGTGAATTCGATACCAATCGTCACGCTGTATGGAGACAGCAAATAATCGACTTCTACCAACGAGAGATAGAACCCGGTTAAAGCGGTTATACAGTTTTTGAAGGAAGAAGGGCGCGCTACGGATTTTTCGACCAGGAAATTGCAAGAGACCGACAAATAAACGAACGTAAGTAAATTAAGCATAAAAAATAATATTTGTGCAAAAAATTTATATTTATTTTATAAAAACTTTTCAAGTTATCTCCCAAACGAAATACTTAGAGAGATAGGTCGAATGATATACGTGAAAAGAGCTCAAGAAATCAGGTGGCTTCACGATGTTTGCAGTGATGAAAATTCTATTATTTACGAAGAGCCTGATTTACCGGAACTATTCTCACGTTTAGGAGAAAGCTTTACTAAACCACCGGAACCATAACAAATTTTAAAAATACTGAAATATATGAAATTCGTTTACATGTGTTTTTATTTTAATAAAATTTCAGAAAACGAAAATTTCGGCTCATCTTCTTCATGTTCATCTGTCTACCCATTAACTACATCGCAATCTTTTAGTAGCAACAGCACTATAGGATCGGCAAGTTACGCGGCTGACGAAAGCGACATAGCAACGCAAATCGGAGGCGGGATTAATGAGTCATCAGCCATTGATTCTTCTGACGGCGATGCCATGGAGGAGGAGGAGGAAGAGACGGCTGAAGAAGAGGAGAGTCATAGAGATGACGAAGAAATGGATGTCGAGCAAAATGACGATATTCGACCGCCCGGTGAGCGTTTTATTATACATGGTCATGAGACTCATTATGTAGCCAAGTAAAGATTGCATATTTAATTTCTTTAACTAATCAAAACGATATGATTGGTATTTCTGTCAGAAGTTTTAATTTCGCGCGTGGTTGGGGCGGTTTATCTTTACGTCTAGTTAACAATTTTCTTTACAATGATCTGTGGGGTTTAATTAGTGGATTATCGCAAAGTAATGCCGATTTTGAAATACACGAAAGTTTTATATTAACCGTAACTTTAGTTAACGTACCGATTGGCGAGCGAGGTAAAAAGTTAAGTATCAATTCAGTAAGTAAGAGATCAATCGTTTCTATTTGTAACAACGATAACCTATGCTTACCTAGAGCTCTAGTTGTCGGAGAGGCATTCATATCCTATAAAAAATCCGATAGGCCCGAGGTGCGTGAAATTTGGAAAACTGTTAGAGACGGAAACTCGTGCTAATCTTTTGCTTGTTAACGCAAACGTAGGGATCCCTTTAAACGGTTGCGGAATACCCGAAATAGAGGCATTTCAACATTATTATGCAGAGCGGGATATTGTAATTATAATTTATGATAGCGCATCTTTCGGAAACGGTGAGCCGCCTTTTTATGACGGTAGGCGAATGTTAAATGACGTGTCATATGATATAATATATCTTTTATACGATGCTCGCTCAAGACATTTTAATACGATATTAAACTTGACCGGTGCAGCGGGTAACAGATTTTTTTGCGATCATTGTAACAGGAGTTATCGTTACGTAGATGAACACAGGTGTACAGCGAAATGCTCTATGTGTTTTTGCACACCGCCGTGCAATTCCGACCTTGATTTAATAAAATGTAATGATTGCAACCGAGATTTTTTAGGCCGGGTATGTCTTGAGAACCATAAAAACGACGGTTCGTATAAAAAGAAAAACAAAAAAGTATGTGACATTGTAAAGGTATGTACAAAGTGTTGTAAACGGATTAATCTTTTCAAATCGAAGCATGAATGTGGTATTAATTGGTGTAATTTATGTCACAAAAAACATAACGTAAACCAGTTATGTTACATTCAACCTATCGGGCGTGAAATCAACGTTAGCAATATTCGAAAAACGCCTAAGAAGAAGAACTTATTCATTTTCTATGATTTTGAGACTCGGCAAGATTCCTCTTACCGAGATCATGAGTCTATAAAAATTCATGTCCCAAATTTGTGTGTCGTGCAGCAAGTTTGATGATTGTATGTTAGAGCAAAATATGAATGTACTTTGTCATACGTGTGGGATGCGTGAATATATATTTCAAGACGATCCTGTGATAGAATTGGTGGGATTGACTGTTCGCGAAAAAACATCGTTCGGTCAAATTATTTGCATTGCTCACAACTCGCGCGGGTTCGATGCGCAATTCATTTTGCGCGAAATCGTTGAAAATACAAAAATAGTACCTAATGTAATTTTGAACGGTCAAAATATAATTATGCTTCAATGTGGACAAACGAAATTTATTGACAGTTTAAACTATTTTCATATGAAATTGAGTGCTCTTCCTCAAGCTTTTGCTCTACCTCCAGCTAGTAAAAAGGGTTATTTTCCGCATCTTTTTAATACACTAGATAATCAAAATTATATTGGCCCCTTACCCGATGCAGCTTTCTATACGCCTAATTCTATGTCCGCAGCAGAGCGAGACACATTTTTTGCTTGGTATGAGGAGAATCGCTATACTTATTAATTTGATTTCAAACGCGAAATAGTCGAATATTGCCGTATGGATGTAGAAATTTTAAGACTTTCGTGTATGGCATGTCGGAAAATTTTCGTTAAATGCGCAATACTTTTCCGTTTATAGAGGCTACGACAATAGCTTCAGCATGCTCTGTTATATACAGAAAAAATTTCTTACGCGAAAAGACTATAGGTATTATTCCTACAGCCGGATATCGTCGTGATGATAAGCATTCGCAAAAATCATTACAATGGCTAGTACAGTGTGAACGCGAGATTGGTCGTGAAATCGTGCACGCCGGGAGAGCGCGTGAATTTATGTTACCTGAAGGATTTCCTGTGGATGGATTTTTGCCGCCTGAAAACGCAAATGATGATAATAATAATAATAAAGGTGTTGTCTTTGAATACCAAGGGTGTTACACACATGGTTGCCTAATTTGTTTCGATAGGAAAAGGGATAAAACAGTGGCTTACGGAAAAACTATAGATGAAGCTTACGAAAATACTTGTCGAAAAATAGAAGAAATAAAATCTATAGGATACGAGGTTCGGGAGATGTGGGAATGTACTTTTGATCGAATAAAATCCGAAAATCGTGAAATCAACGATTATGTAAAGCATCATCCACTTAAGAGTCGTGTAACGTCGAATCCTCGCGATGCTTTTTTTGGAGGAAGAACTGAGAATCTGGTTACTGAGTCTACAATCGGTAATAATGAAAAAATTCAATATACCGATATATGCTCTCTTTATCCGTACGTATGCAAGAGAGGAAAGTTTCCTGTAGGACATCCGCGAATTTTAATCGATAGAGAGTGCGATGAATTAACCCATTAACGTTCAAAACAGAGAAATCGTAACTCTGTTTTCAACCGTAAATCTATCACATATTCCACGGATATATTCAAAGCAAACATACTTTTTCTTAACTATTTTTTTCTCTACTTTCCATTTCTGGTATTAGAACTGCGAAGTTTTTACTCAAAAATCCAATATGGCGACGTTTAAAAAAAAATGCAAAATTTCGATACTTTTTTTTTTAAATCCAATTTCTTGTTGTGTTAACGTTGAGGATGGAACTTTATTTTTCAACTATGAGTGCATAAATGAGTTGTACTTTAAAAACAGTTTGGTCCCGAATCCAGAAATTTAATATGGCGGCTAGAAAATGGTGCCTGAAGCGCAAATCTTTGCCCAAACTTTCACGAATTTTTTTCTCGAATTTAATGCATTCGACGAAAAAATCAATAAGAATAAATAGTGCTTATAATCAATCAAGGAATATGTCTAAATTTTTTCACTGAGTTTTGAGCAACTTTTTTATTTTTGCCAATTGGCAATTTATGATAAATTGGAAAATTTCATCGAATCGTCTCGAAAAAATTCAGATATACTTCTTGGTAAATTCTAAGTACTTTTTATTCTCTAACTTTTTCTTATATAACGCTTTGTTTTTGAGTAAAAAATCAAAAACCTTAAAATTCTTAAGATTTTTTGAAATTCAAAAAAAAATCAAAAACTTTAAAATTGTTTGTTCCATATGCACTTTTTGGTCAATTATGAGCAAATTTACTTCAAATTTGTGCCCGAGTATCTGTCACATTCCAGATGATATGATTTTCGCATTGAAAAATTCTCATTTCTTAGCCGTTGATGTACAACGTTTCCCGACACTTACCGCGTGGAGGTGAGTCAAAGCATCTTCTCTTTTTTTAAACTTTTTATTTATTTTTTTTTCGCTTTTTATTAGGGTTTTATTTATGTTTTTGATTTTTTATAGTGTTATAATTTTTATTTTTTTTTAGGAACTGTTATGATTTTTTATAAAACACGTTTTACAATAAAAATTATTGCATTTTTTGCAAAATTTGTTTGTCCTAATGACACATGGCTCGCAACAGCAGAGCTTCTGTTGTTTGAGGGATACTGTTTCATGAACAATCTCATCAACTTTAGGTCTAGTCAGATAGTATTTCACAATATCCATCAGAAATTCTTTTGAACTTTTTTTGTGACTTGGATTAGCACAATTATAAAGTATTACTGCATTGGTGACAGCGGCCTGAAGTAATCTAATAAAAACCACCCACGTCCACTTTTTTGATCGAATGCATGGCATAACATTATTGCAATGGCCATCATGAACATCAACCACTCCCATAAACCTATTATAAAGATGAAATGAATTAGGAAAAGGTATGTGTATTTTTGATTTTACTTCTTTGGAATATCTTTTTGAGGGTAACAGTGGTGTTACTCCAGATGCTGTAGAAATTATTGAAATCGGTTTAGAATCAATAATAGTAATTAAATTCATTCCGCTCTTCTGATCGTGCTTTGTGGCGTATGTGCCTCTTGTTGATTTTTTATCAATATAATTTTTTTCTTTTATCCTATTTTCTCTAGTAGTACCAGTGGAACGTAAACCCATTTTTCTTAAATGTACAAAAAGGTCTAAGCTTGTGAAGTAATTGTCCATGTATAGATGGTAAAGGCCTACTTTACGAAAAGTTAGCGTTGAAAAAAAATTGTCAAGTAAATTCATTACTACCCGAGTTCCTAAAGCACATTTGGCTAATTTATCCCCAATAGTTGAATTCTTCCCACAGTATAGATCAAAATCTAATAAAAATCCATCTAATGTACATAGACCCCAAAATTTCAGACCGAATCTAATTGGTTTACCGCGAATAAACCGTTTCATACTAGTTCTAGTGTAGCATTTGGCCATCATTTCATCTACAGATATCGCGGTTTGAAAATACCCGAACAATTTTATGTTTCTACGAAACAGATTCATGACTTGACGAACTCGCCAAGCTTTATCATTGCAATCTTCAACCCCTGGTTTTGATAATTTCAACTTAGATTTTATATTTTCAAATGTACGGCGTCTCATAGCCGATTTCACTACATCACTAGATAAAAAGGGATCATTAGACCAATAATCTCTTTGACTTTTCCTTTTATTCCTATAAATATATTCAAATCTGACATTGTGAGACTGCAATTATTCATCTTAGTTGATTCTATAATATAATTTTTAATTTCTTTGCAAAAAAATGTCTCAAATAGGTCAACTGGACTCATATTTTTAATGTCTTTCTTATGACTATCAGATAATAATATTTCATTTTCAACTTTGCAGGAATAACTTGGTTCTCCGTCGATCCATTTATAAATATATTCATTTTCCAATTTAGATTGATCATTCGTATAATTATTAGAAGTTTCTGCGTATGTACTCAGTAATAAGTTATCAATAGATTCAGAATCAGAATCTTGGTCACTCTGACCAGAACTGCCCGAATCATCTGGATTAGGTACTAAAATATTATGATCATCGTTATCATCAGAATAATCTTCTTCAGACTCTAATTGAAATCTTACATTTCTCCGGCGTTTTCGAGCCATTACAATTTTAAAACTTGAAAAGCTAAATGCACAAGTAAAATATTAACGCTAATATTTAGAACACTAACAGTATAGTAGACAAAGAGTGAAAAAAACTAAAGATTCTTCAAAATCGATTTATGAACATTCAATGATGATTCACTATTTTGAAATTCAGATAAAAGATTACAGAAGCTTTTGGCAAAATTCGCCAAATTGAATATAGTAATTAAATTCAGACTTTTTCGATTGAGAATTCAATATAGTTTATGAAACAATTCCAAAAGTTGCATAACTCCAATTTTTTAAGGTTTTTGATTTTTTACTCAGAAACAAAGTGTTATATAAGAAAAAGTTAGAGAATAAAAAGTACTTAGAATTGACCAAGAAGTATATCTGAATTTTTTCAAGACGATTCGATGAATTTTTCCAATTTGTCATAAATTGCCAATTGGCAAAAATAAAAAAGTTGCTCAAAACTCAGTGAAAAAATTTAGACATATTCCTTGATTGATTATAAGCACTTTTTATTCTTATTGATTTTTTCGTCGAATGCATTATATTCGAGAAAAAAATTCGTGAAAGTTTGGACAAAATTTTGCGCTTCAGGCGCCATTTTCTAGCCGACATATTGAATTTCTGGATTCGGGACCAAACTAAATTTAAAGTACAACTCATTTATGCACTCATAGTTGAAAAATAAAGTTCCGTCCTCAACGTTAACACATTTTTTTTTAAACGTCGCCATATTGGATTTTTGAGTGAAAACTTCGCAATTCTGATACCAGAAATGGAAAGTAGAGAAAAAAATACTTAAGAAAAAGTATGTTTGCTTTGAATATATCCGTGGAATATGTGATAGATTTACGGTTGAGAACAGAGTTACGATTTCTCTGTTTTGGACGTTAATGGGTTAACACATGGGAAAAATAACAACCTAAATGATATCGAGGGTTTAGTTAAATGTAGCATTTTACCACCACGTAATTTACACATTCCGCTATTGCCAAGTAAAATGCACGGGTGGCTTCTTTTTGCTATCTGTCGTACTTGTTTTGAAAAAATGCAACAGACGAATTGTGATCACGAGGACCCAAAAATGCGGGAATTCACGGGTACTTGGGTTGTCGATGAGTTGCGTAGAGCCGTAGAACTAGTTTGGCACTATGAGGTTACACGATATAATCAAGTTAATGGTACTGGTGGTCTTTTTGCTGAATATGTAAATACATTTTTAAACATTAAACAAGAGGCTAGCGGCTGGCCTTCGTGGTGCACTGATGAAACAACAAAATCACAATATATAGAGCAGTACAAACTTGATGAGGGTATAATTTTAGATAAAAATAACATAGAAAAAAATGCAGGTTTACGCGCAGTTGCTATACTATGCTTAAACTCGTTTTGGGGGAAGTTTGGACAACAAAGTAATTTGAAGCAAACTGAAGTAGTAAATTCACGTGAATCTCTCTTAAAACTTCTTACTTGTCCGGAGAGAGAGGTTAACAATTTACTTGCAATAAATGATGAGATACTATACGTAAATTGGCAATACAGAGACGAAGCTGTAATACCGGCACCGCATACTAGTGTCGTAATTGTAGCTTACACCACAGCTCAAGCACGTTTAAAACTGTATGAACACGTGGAAAAGTTAGATAAGCGAGTTCTTTATTATGACACAGATTGCTGTATATTTATTTCTCATGATGATACTCCGGATGAGTATCAACCTTTTATCGGTTCTAAATTAGGTGATATGACAGATGAACTTTGCGGCTACGGTGAGAATACATATATAGATAATTTCGTTTCGGGTGGACCAAAGTTTTACGCTTACACAGCTGTAACGCCCAATAAAAATGATAAAATTGAATGTTGTAAAGTAAAATCTCACTAAACTTCTCAAACGGTATAAAAATTATTTAAGCATTAAGAATCTGATTAACGATGTCTTTGTCAACGAAAATCATGAATCTGAAAAAATGAACGGTGAATGTAGTAAAATGAGATTGAAATTCAAAGCTATTAGAAGAACTAAAACAAACGAGGTTGTAACACGTGATGAGTCAAAGACATGTTGTGTTGTATTAAAAAACGACGATACCTTACGTCACGTGAATCCCTACCATTTGGATATAATAATAATAATAATAATTAACTTTTGTATTGTTCTATTGTAAATAAATAAACACAATTTTTTTTTATATATAATTTACTTATTACTCATTTATAAGATTCCTCACACATATTTATACCATCAGTATAGCTCCTGTCACCGAAGAGAACGTTTCTAATGGAGATTTAGCTTATTTTAACGCACAATTCAGCTTACTCGAAGTGTTATTTAGCTTATTGCTCGCGATTATCAGCTTGAATAGCGAAAATAACAGCTTGTGATTCAGCACACGTAAAATTAGCTTATTTTTACGTGTGCCGCGCCGCGCCGCCGCCGCCGCCGACCGTCCGCGTGCCATAAGCTTATTTTAAGGTAAATCTTTCGTGTGTGTGTGTGTGTGTGTGTGTGTGTGTGTGTGTGTGTGAGTGTGTGTGTGTATGTGTGTGTGAGTGGGTACTCGTCGAAATGGATGTGCCATTCAAACATCCGTTTACGTATATCGTTAGCGGACCCGCGGGATGTGGTAAAACAGTTTTTGTCAAAAGATTTCTTCGACATCTTTCACTCATGTGCAGTGTAACTTTTAATCGGATATTACTCTATTATGCCGAGTGGCAGTGACTTTGTTCCAGGAGGCATAAGTAGTAGGGAGAGTAGAAAAAAATTGTTGATTTTCACGAGGGATTACCTCAGCCTTCGGATTATTCTCAAGACAAAGAAAAGAATAATTATTAATTATCGATGATTTAATGAGAGAATCTTCGAATAACATTATTCATGATTTATTTACAAAGGGAAGTCATCATAAGAATTTAAGTGTGATTTTTATTACACAAAATCTTTTTCACAAAGGAGCTGGTCAACGCGATATCTCATTAAAAGCAAATTATGTCGTTATTTTTAAAAATCCACGTGATCGTTCGCAAATACAATATCAAGCGCATCAAGTTTATCCCGAAGACCCAAAATTTTTACAAGAAGCGTATCTCGATAGTACGACATTGCTCATGGCTATCTTTTGTTGGATTTGAAACAGTCGACCGAGGATGAATTTCGTTTCCGTACCTCTGTTTTTCCCGATGATAAATTGAGTTACGCATATGTACCGAAGAAAAATAAGAAATTCCGATAAATGTAGAGGATTCTATGATTAAAGCTTCAGTCTGATTGAAACAATGGCAGGGAGAGGAGCGTCTGCGAGAACCGATAGTCGTAGACGGCGTAGAAGACAGCGTGGAGGTGGTGGTGGTGCTGCTGCTACTGAAGAAGAAGAAGAAGAAGATATAAGGTGTGGATACCTACCAAAGCATTTTACAAAAAAGTGTGTTGCAGTATTGAATGCTCTTTGTCATGCAGATAGTCAACAGCGCTTAGCACTGTTACGTGTAGCTGATAAAAAAACTCATTAAAAGCATATGCGAGTGCGTGTTAAATGTATTGCGCGGAGTCGTTAAAATAAAAAACTCTCACAAGTCAAAGTTAAAAAAACATAAAAGTAGTTTGAGAAAATTATTAAATATCCAGTAGTAATAACAGTGAAAAAGAGTGGAAAAAAAGAAACGCGTCCTTATTCAAAACGGTGGTGCTTTTTTACCAATGTTACTTGCACCAATTATAGGTGCACTTGTGTCAAAAATATTTGGAGTCTCTGGAAATTAAAATATGGAGTACGCTCGTAAAATGGTCATTGTACCAGAGGAAACATACCAGAGAGTAACGAAACAACAGCATCAACAACAACAACATATAGTAGAAGAGTCGAGTAATGCTTTAGAGCCAACGATACAGACAAAGGGTGATAATTTAAGTCGTCTCGATGCTCAGATGCACGATATACTTTTTTCAAAAAGTATCACCGATGAACGTGAAAAATGTCAAAAATATTTACAAATTTTAAGAAGATATCACGTCGTCAAAATCTCTTCACCTATGAATTGACTGATTTAGAAGGTGATATAATCGACGGATTTTTTTATCATGAAGAACTAGCTAGAGTTGGCCATGATCGTTTATCACAAAATAAGGAATTCAAAGTGGAACGTGTGATAAAAAGTAGAGGACATGGTGTTAAAAATCAAGTTTTTGTAAAGTGGCTTGGCTATCCTGATAAATTTAAATCGTGGATTAATGAAAGCGAAATTGTTACACTTTAATCATGGCTGAGGACGAATTTTATTTGATATTACCGAGTAACAGTAGTATGAAATATTTTTCTGAAAATACAACATCTTGCTTTACCACACACTTGTCGCACGAAGTACGTCTGCATGGTATGCACGATGATGCATATTCAGAAACCCGAATGTAATATAAAGTTTATTAACGCACGTAGAATAGCAGTTGCAAGAAAGAGAGACATATCTGAATATTTACCGGATTGGACAAACGACAAACACAACGATGCCACATTTCCACTAGGTGTTTACGAGAATCTCAACAATCTCACAGAAGCTATAAACAATATACCTGAATCTCACTTACGTATTGAACAGGCAAAGGAAAAATGTGGTTATTACAATTTACATAAAAAGTGTGAATGTAAGGAAACTCATTTTTTCAGCTTGAGCGAAAAGGTCAAACGTATATTTGGCTTTGAGAATGAAAAATATAAAAATCAAGAATTTATACCCATGATTCCATCTATAGAGTCGAAAAAAAATGCAACATTGGTAGGAAACAGACCTGGTTGTTTGGCAAGAGCGATAGCTGATCAATTTTTCGTTTACTCAGATATATGTATTCCGTACACAGTCGGTGACGTTCAAGCATCCCTTTTGCGCATAGTAACACTCGATAATTCAAAATATAAATTTGGTGCGAGAGTGGTCAAACAATTTGCACCTGGAATTTATCTACCTTTGTTAAATAACACATTTCAGAATATAATAATAGATATAAGAGATGAAAATGGGAATCATATACCATTCGAGTACGGAACGTTGACCGTAACACTACATTTCAAGCGCATTCTCTGAGAAAAAAAAATGGCTTACTACGCAGAATACTATGCCGATCAGGAGGAGGAGGAGGAGGAGGAGTACGTCGAGTGTTTGCAGGTTCAACTTATCAGCGAGGTCATGGTGGAATTGGCAGCTTTTTGAGTGGATTATTTCGAAGAGTTTTACCTTACATTACGAGTGGTGGTAAAGCCGTTGGATAAGAAGCTATCAGAGCAGGAATGCATGTACTAGATGATGTGGGGAATCACGGAATCAATTTTAAACAAGCTGTACATATAAAATCTTAAGCGCCGCTGATAAAATTGCCGCTATGATGAAGGAATCAGGATATAAGATACGCGCTAAAAAGCGGAAGCGTCAATCGTCCAAAAATAGTTCAGCTGTACGCATCAGCAGTAAAAGTGGCCGTATAAAGAAGAAAAAGAAGAAGAGCCGTGTCAGTGTTCGCAAATCTACGAAAAAGAAAGCGGGTA
This sequence comes from Trichomalopsis sarcophagae, assembly GCA_024372645.1. Lineage (NCBI taxonomy): Eukaryota > Metazoa > Arthropoda > Insecta > Hymenoptera > Pteromalidae > Trichomalopsis > Trichomalopsis sarcophagae. Next base: position 29,276 of record QLSS01000185.1, on the reverse strand, counting down.
AGAATAAGCCAAGAAAGAAGTGAAAACAACGCAATGTGAGCGATATATTTGGATCTACATAGACATCATTTAATATAGCTTTTCTACACTCAAACTCATGCGAATGCATGAAATCAGAATTAGACTTATTTACATTACCACCTACACCGACTTCGGTGGAAAGCTCTCAATTTATACATTATAAACCAGTTTCTTCGCTAACAGACGATGGACCGTTGGAATTCGTCGTTCCAGCTGGTAGTGATTATCTCGATCTTGCACACACAATGCTAAGCATTTGTATGCTGATAGACCATACAAATGCTTAGCAATGTTGAAATAACAGAAGCAGCTAAAGCTACAGAGTGTCCGAAGGTAGCAGCAATAAATAACAGGTTACATTCGCTATTTAACCAAATAGATGTTTTCTTTAATCAAAAATGGTTTCATCACCAAACAATGCTCATCCTTACCGAGCTTACATCGAAACACTGTTAAATTATTCAAAGAGCAGTATGGAATCACATCTCACGAGTGGACTCTGGTATGCGGATATCCCTGGAAAATGGGCATCGCCTCCCAATATCAAGCGTACTAATGTAAATGCAAATATTGGTCAGTGTAACCGTCAGTATTTTACCCAGAATGGTAAAACTGTCGATTTACTCGGCCATTTGCATCGCGATGTTTTTAATCAAAATAAGTTTCTGTTAAATGGTGTTGAACTGCGATTACGATTGGTTAGGAGTAAGGATGCTTTTTGTTTGCTGGATTATACAGATGACGATAAATTTACTATACGCATTAAGGAAGCTTCACTGATTGTGCGTCGAGTTAAAATAAGTCCAGGTGTTATACTAACTCATGCTAATGCACTTACAAAAGCCACTGCTAAATACTCAATCAATCGTGAGGAGGTGAAGGCATTTACAATGCATAGAGGTATTCTTGGCGATAAACTGGACAACGTTATTCTCGGTCAAATACCCAAAAGAATAATCATTGGATTTGTGGATAACAAGGCATTCAATGGAAACAGAAAGTTTAATCCATTTAATTTCCAACATTTTAATATAAACTATATTTCTCTTTATGTGGATGGTGTCCAGATTCCCAGCAAGCCATTGCAGCCTCGATTTTCGGGTGAAAGTCAATTATTTATCGACTCGTTTCATACACTATATTCTGGTACTGGAATTCATTTTCTAAACGAAGCATTAATTATCTCACGATCGGACTACGATGAAGGGTATACATTATTTGCTTTTGATCTAACGCCTGATTTATCAGTAATATCAGTTTCTCATTGGAATTTAATCAAACACGGCAGTGTTCGTGTAGAGGTAAAATTTGAAAGAGCACTTGAATCTACAATCAATTGTATAATTTATGCCGAATACGACAATGTCTTGGAAATAGATTCAAGTAGACAAATAATAACGGATTTTAATGCATAATACCGTTAAATCGATGGAAATGTAAGAGGAGAAGGTGGAGAAGAGGGAGAGGGAATAGTTGTATCGTTCTATAAAAAGCTGTTACGAAATAATAATCATCGTGTACGCTCGCAAGATGTTAGGAGGTTTGGAAGTGAAGCCTCGCGCGGCTCAGCATTTTGTAATCAAACATGTACTTCGAGAATGTATGTAAAGTAATAATAATAATAATTGTCAGATATCATGTAGTAAAAAATATGAATAAAGTGTAATCTTTCATAATATAAAAAATGTTTTCATTTATAGAGCCTTACTCATTCCTTTAATTCCATACTGTAGTACTATGATATATTTTTTCCTGTTGCATCACACCTCGCTGTATAGTTCTAAGTACATACACATCGGCATTTATTAACGGTTATAATACTAACATCCGGTGATATTTACTGTTTAGTTTTATATTCCATTTCAAACTTTATCTGTAAGCTGATAAAACTGACGGTTGCAGTAGTAGTAGAGTAAACATCCTGTTCTTAAAAACTCGGAGAAATGTGACCGTAGCCTTTGACGGTTAACGTATATGATACTTCCTTTGTGAAGTTCTGAAAATACACTTCACATTTACTTTAAGGTAGTGGCGGGGGGGGGGGGGGGGGGGTAAAATGTATAAAAGAGCTTGAAGAGTGAGGAGCTCCATCAGTTCTTTCGTGAAAGTTTGAGAGATCGTTTGCTAAGTGTAACTCTGTATATTGTGCCTCTTGTTTCTCGTACCATGGCCCAATCAAGTGTCAGTGCTCCATCTCGTGTGCAGAACGTTCTACCAAATATGCTGCACTGCACGTCCTACGCCATTAATTAGTCAAAATCAAAACGCGTTACTCTTGGTTTAGAAAGTTACCAGGGAAGCTATCGTCCAGTGGTGAAACTCTCAACGTCTACAACATATTTTAAATCCGTCAAATTTGATGCATCTGGCTGGAAGGTGTTCAAGAATTACTTTGATCTTATAAATTGCTATTTCCAAGATGCGTACAGGTTCCAAAGTGAATACGCTCGACCAACGAAGGTGTACATGAAGAATCATGATCTCATGTTTACTTCTTCATACAATACCAAATCCATATTGATAGAAGAAAGACCTGTCGGAACATCCATCTTTCCAAATCTTTTGATTGACGAAGAAAACGATGATGTACTGCATACAGTTAGTGCTCCCCATTTCAATGACTACTGTTATGGATGGTGAGAATCTACGTCATCAACCACCACTAGCAAAGAAACAAAAAACAGCTTATCAACAACCATCGATATGCATGCAGCAAGTCACTTTTGACGGGTTAAAAATTGTCTCACAGTGTATTGACGAACGTATGAGTAAACTTGAAGAGGGTGTTGATAAAGTGAATGAAATTGTTGCTCATATTAAGAAGTTTATAATTGACTGTATTAAAAACGATTGTATTGATAAAGACCCTAATTCTATACTAAAGACGTATGAGATGTTTCAATAATATTATACTTTATACACTGAAAATATTAAAATTATAATTCACGACAAGTTTAAAGATACTATTGAGGAAATAATTTTAAATATAATCTTATGTGAAATAGCTGCTTTTCAATTGTTTGATATATATAAAGAAAGAAGGTTCATATCGAGAGGAAGTGAAATATAAACCGGCTTCTGGATTCCAAAAGTATCTACCTCAATATTCTTCCAATACTGGATCATTCCCGAAAAAACAAGGGTACAGGAGTTATTGTCCTGACAAGGAAGCAAATAAAGATTCCAAATATCAAGGACACAACAACACTGATTGAGGATAGCAACAATAAAGTCTTATTCTAAGACTTTTATTTATCAATTAAAATCGGTCCTTTTTAGGACCACAATATTTCTATAAACGTACTACAAACTTATAATACAGAAAAATCTCATTATCTTATGACATCATAAGAGGTGTACATCACGTCAGTAACAATCCATATTTATCTTAATTGTTTACAAGATAAATGCTTAAAACGTTGGCGATACCTTATCTTTATTTCCTGTTTTCATAATAAAAAAGTATCATCATGGATTATTATTGTGGTACAGATATCTTCTTTGTTTATGTAAACATGATATCTTAATTACACACGTATAAACATGATATCCTTATCTTAATTAACTGTTTATAAACATGATACCTTATCTTATCTTTATTACTTGTCAAAAACTCTTTATAAAAAAAAAATACTTTTATAAAGAGTATATGAGCGTGGAGTAGCAAGATTTAAGCATTTTCGTTTTTGAGTTCTGCTTCTCGCTCTCGCTTGCCATTCTCCGATTTGCCGACGTACTCTCTTTTTAAGAAGTTAAGTAGATAGGCATACTGGCTCATGCGGATTCTGGCTCACCCTCTCCTCTCTCAATGTAAGCCAGAATGCGTATGGTCTGTGGCTCACCCCCTTTTTCAAAGTGAGCCAGAAACCGTAAATGAGCTAGAATGCCTATAGTATTCTCTACTATTTTAATTTTTTTTTTCTTACAAATGTTTGCATGACTGATAGAATAATTTTATAAGTTTGATAGTGTGAAGTGCGCATGCAGTCTTATATATTGGATTATGATTTGTGCATACTGTGACGCTCTTGAATGATGGTTTTGGTGGATAGCCATATTATTGAATGTTATAGACGGAAAATTTGAATCGTTGAAGCCATTTCTGTTTTAATGCACCGATGACAAAAATTTTTGATGCGTCATGTAAAGCGTCACGAAGCAAGTTTCCAATTTGAGAGTAGTCATGTCCATATGTTTTCCACCTTATGCTATGATAATTATGTTTAAGCCAATTGTTTTCCCTTTGCATTTTGTCTGAGAGTTTTGTCCACGAGAAGCGATTTTTCCATGTTAGAAAAAGAGGATTACTATTTTCTTTGAGAGATATGATTTCTATTTCCTTTAGAATATAATCTTCTTCAGTTTGCTTCAAACCAGTCATGTCTACTGCATACTCCATTTTTCGGTGCAGCCTAGACGAGCTTCTTGACACTTCCACTGATAGGATTGTACTGAATGACACGATCGTATAAGATCCGGCAGTATGCTGAAGTATTAGCAGGAAAATCTTTTTTAGCCTCAAATTCCAGACGTACATCGACAGGAGGGCTCTTAAGAGATTCGTTTTGTCGTGAACAGTCAACAACTACGAGTGGTGCTCGTTGAGTTGAGAAACGAAGACTTTGTCAGTAGCGGTTGCGGATCTTTTCCATAGTAGGATTTTTGTAAATTAGCGTACATATTATAGAGAATAGCAAACTGATTTTTAGATATGTCAAGATTTATATTGTTGTATGGATAATATTGTGAATTCAAGAAAAGTTTCACATTACCCAACTCACAATGATCAAATCGACTAGCATTTGCAGTTCTCAATGATTTTCTCTTTGTTTGTAGTCCAAGTAGTAGGGAAAAATACCACAGTATTGATACCCAGGAAGATGCATTTCAATAGGTAAGTTATTGATAATTTTATCAAGACATCCATAGTGTCACGTCGTGCGATTTTTCAATATTTAAAAAATTTTTGAAATTTAATATTTTCTTAAAGTTCGTAAATGCGTACATGACGCTCGTCGAGAGCAATTCGGAGATGCAGGCCTGAAGAGAGAAAGCGAGGGACAGATATCCCTATCGTAAATCTCTTGAGCTGCGCGCATCGACGAGAAGCGTCGGCGGATGCACACTACAATAGTGATAGTAAAGTTTTTCTGCGCGTTAGTCATTAGGAGAAGATTTTCGGCGCGACAGACTGAGCGCAATTTTATGACGAGCAGCTGCGTTTGCTTAAGCTATCGGCAGCGTCTAGAGCGACCGTAATTAAGACAGCCTATGAGGCGCGGACCTTTTTTTTTATTGCAGGGAAAGTTTCGGAAAGTACGCATGCTTGCAGCTGTGTACTAATCCCGGAATTTTCCGCTGTTTGTCAAAATATGAAAACTATTTTTGTTAAATTCAAAATATTTATTTAGAATTATTTTACATCGGACTGTTGTATAAACTATGCATTTTTCGAATTGCATACGTTCGCTTTTAGCAACAGTTTGGTTGGATATTTCTACATAAATATATAAATGCATGGTTTGTTTGCAGCTGAAAATATAGTTATATTTTACAAATTGACAACGCGATTTATTTATTTATTATTTGGCACTAAACTGTATATTTTTCGATTTATACAGTTCGCTTCTTGTGCATAATTTATGAATGAATTAAATGTCTATTTGTTTATTTTGTCTTAAATTTTATTCTAATAGTCGGTCGGTGTGAAGCTACGATTGTTGCAATAGAATATATTATTTGGCAGAGTTATAATAGTCGGTCGGTGTGAAACTACGATTGTTATAACGATGCATTGCAAATTTTAATAAATTCCAAATTTAAAATATAGAAATTCGAATTAGTTGTAATAGCTGCAAACATAAAATGTATTAATCTTAATAATATTTTCATTTATTTATAAACTTTCTTTAAATAATGCGCATAAAGGCTTTATTTTTAAGTACTAAGCATAGTTATTTGGTATCGATTTGAAGAGAATGTTACAAGCATTTACATTTTAACATTGATTATTTCATATAAAATTTTATTTAACTTTTGTTTACAATAAACATAATGCTTGGAAAATTCGACACAAATTGGCGCGCGCGTCGACAGCGATAATTGCGTGAACCACAGTTGTAGAGGAGAGGGCGTAGGCGGACCGAAGGGCCTGACTTACGATACGTAGGAGGAGAGATGCGAAAAATCGGCGTAAGTGAGGGAAAGCTGAAATATAACGGCTTCTCTTACTCGCTAATTTTCGGCATCTAGGCGGAACGAGACCCCAACAACATCGAGGAGGGAGAATTCTAGGCCCTTCGTGCTGCCGAACTTCAGTCCTGAACACCACTCCGGTCCCGGACTCTAAGTTAGTCGGTCGAAATCGCGCTTGTACGCGATATAGATAATTTCACGCGCTAAGACGCAGATATAGATAGATTCATGTTCTAGGACGCAGTAAACTTTGTAATTGCGCTAAGTACGCAAAAAAAATAGATTTTGTACGTTAAATCAATTCTTTTATTTTTAAAATATAAAATTTTACTGAATCTGAGTGTGTGTGTTCGAGATTTTAATTGTCAATATCCTTGGCCTTCTTCGAGTCACAGCCCAGAGTATCCAGCTAAACAACAAGAAGTAAAAAAGTAAGTAAAATTTATAACTAGCTGTCCCTAACTTATCCTCTCAACCTGCCTATAACTATCGCTTGGATATTCGAACCGATTAACACCGGTTTAGTTATCCCCTTCTTCTATAAATTTAACAGTTTGAACCGATTAAAACCGGGTCATTCTATTAGATTTTTTTTAATTTCCTTTCATTCCATAAATTTCACAAACATTCAAAGCACCCAGCTATTGCACGAGAGTGTAGGCTAAAGGTGTAAATTATATTAAATAAGCGCAGTAGCATCATTGGATGTTACAATAGCCTTTCGGCTGTTTCTGAGATTTATGTATGATCATCTATCTTCGAGCATTGGTTCACAACTGACGTTCATGGTATAAAACGAGCGTTTATATTTCGAGAGTTCAATATTTTATTTGACTCTGTTGAGTGAACATGGATTTTACCGAACAGAACGTCAAACTCCCCGTGACAAATTTCGATTTTGGAAAAGAGAAGAGAAAAAAGTGTCATGGGGAATTACTACCAGATAGTATACGAGCAGTTTTCTGCGGCCCATCGAACTGTGGAAAAACAAATAGTTTATTGGCTTTAATAACACATCTCAATGGTCATAGGTTTGGAAATTTTGTATGTGTACTCTAAATCCTTGAAACAGCCAAAGTATCAATTTCTCAAAAATGTCCTGGATCCGATTGAAGGAGTATCATATCTTCCGTTCAGTGAGCATGAATCTGTAGTCTCTCCGGATGAAGCCCATCCAAATTCAATTATGATTTTTGATGATGTGGAATATGAGAAGCAGGATAACGTCAAAGAATTCTTCTGTATGGGAAGACATAAGACAGTCTATATAGCTTGTATCGCTAAATAGGGCAAAACGTAAACACTCATTTTTTGCACTTTTTGCGTATCTTCGATCGCATGCCATTTTTTTTGTTTTGTAGTCGATTTGAGCTCTCAAAGTCTTAAAATCTTTGTCTTGGAAAATTCTTTAATTTCCCTTTTGAAAATCTCAAATTTATTATTCCAATAAAAATTTATAGACCTTGGAGACAGCCTAGTTTTCCAAAATCGCCATATTGGCATCCCTATATCTCAGGTCTATCTGCCCCAATCTAGCTCAAATTTTCAGGAAAGGCAGTCCAAATATAGTAGAAAAAGATGTAATTATTTTGGTTTTGTTTATTTGAGTTTTAGCATATCTACTAAGTCCTCGAAGTTGGGGTTCAGGGCCTTATTTAATCATATTTCGCGTTATAGGACGGACGGTCGCGCAGTACTGGCATACTTTAATTTTGAGGCTTTCTGAGCAAAAAAATTTCTTAAAGTTTTCGTCTCAGAAAAGCCTTCAATTCCTTTTTTGGTGAGCTCATTCTCATTGGTCGAAGCCAAAGTTACAGCCCTTACAAGGCAGCCTAGTTTTCCGATATCGCAACGTTTTCACCCTCGTATCTCAAGACTTTCTGCCCCAGTTAAGCTGAATCTTTTACAGGAATTTATAGGAATGACCCATATATATAAAATATAAATAATTACTAAATAGATGAGAAAAGAAGACTACACACAAGAAATAAATTTGTTACTTGAATACATCTGATGTTTTTTTTTCATCCATTTCTAATGAAATATTCGTCAATTAAGAATTTCTTTCCAAACTATATTCTGTATTATCTCTGGATTATCGCATCTATTTTCAATAAATAATTTTTCAGGGTTTCGACAACGTGAAAGAGCTACATATAATTGTCCATGTGAAAATAAAGGTCGACGAATATATATTCCTATAGATTCGAAACTTTGACCTTGAGATTTATTTATTGTCATAGCGAAAGCTAAAACAATGGGAAATTGTCGTCGACGAAGTATAAATGGTAAAGTTGTAAAATCTCCTATGTCTAGAATTATTTTTGGAATGAAAACTATGTTATTTTTTTTATCACCAGTTATAATTTTAGCTTTGATACTATATTTAAACAATTCAATGATTTGTAATCTTGCTCCATTGCAAAGGCCATCACTAATGCTTAAATTTCTAATAAGCATGACAATAACTCCTACTCTTGATGATAATTAATGTACTGGAAATCCTGGAAATGTCAAAGAATGTAAATATTCAGTTGGGTATTTCAGTTCTGAATCTGTATAAGCCTGATCGGTTTCTTTGTCTGATGCTGTATCTATACTGTAATATATGATTTCTTCACTTCTAATTTTTCGGAGAACCTTGTTAATTATTTTATATATGTCTTCATTGAATGGACAAAGAATTACACGATTTCAAAGATCATCGTCTTTTTTATGGTAGTTCCAAACATCTTATAAGAAACATTTGAAGTTTTCCATTTTTCAGGAATTTGAAAATTTTTAATAATACCATTACCAATTTGTAGTAATAATTTAGAAAATTCTTGATCTATTGATCGCATATTATTTATTGTCAAATGATATGTTTTGAAATTTGTCCATAAAGCAAAATTTTTAACTGTGCTTTCTAATATTGTATCTTTTGTTCTATACTTTACAACAGGGAGAGTTAGACGCCAATCTCCACCACATATGAACGTTTTGTTAGTAAAAGGTTCAGTACTTCTACATAAGTCAATAAGTTTATTATTAATAATTTCTATAGCTTTTTTGGGCATAGTAGGACTTTCATCTGAAATATATACTTTACATCGAATGTGTTTTTGTTTGTCAATTGAATTCAGATATCCTATTATTGCTTCTTTCAAATTAAATGGTAATCCGAAAGTTCTATGAGTTGTCATTCCTTTATAAAGTAGTACAGCTGCTATACCGGTCCATGCCATTGTTATAACTTCTATTCCTTTACTCAAAAAAGTTTTACCTGTCCCACCTGGACCATCAATGTAAATTAAAAACTGTGTATCAAAATTTTTAATTATGTCATCGAAAATTTCTTTTTGATCTTTATTTAGTTGTAAATAAAGTTTGTCAAATAATACTTTATAATTTTGACAATCCTCATTAGTTAAATTTTCAATAACTGTAGTATTTGGTTGTGGAAGTCCAAATTCTGAACATTTGTAATTATCAAATTTTGAATTTTTTCAATTTCGCAAAGTGCTAAATTTGCAGAAGCAGACATTTTATTTCTATCACTTAGATTTTTATTTTCAAATTTTTTAATGAAATCTTCACATTGATTTTATATTTCTCCCAAATTGTTTTGGCAAGAGATAGTTAGCACCTTTAACTCTATGTACAATTAATTTCAAATGAAATAGTTCTTGTTCTTTAGGCAATACGCATAATAACCTACCTAAAGTATTACTATGATTTTTACGTCTGATCCATTGTTTTTTGTTATTAAAAGTATAATACTCCGGGATATCAACGTACAATAAATTTTCCGCAAAAGTGTCCGTTTGATTTAATTTGAACCATGCAGTTAATCTTGTTTCTTTGTTTAAGTTATCGATATCTATGTTATCTTCACTACTTTATGTTTATTTTCTAAATGAAGTGCTAATTTGGTAACAGCATGGGATCTTCCACGAATTGGTAATTTTTGGATCCGCCATGCTGCTTCCATTGGACTGATATATCTACAATCAATATACTCTGATATTTCATCGTATATTAATGTGGTGGGATCTTTTTTACTCATTTTCATTAGTGCTCTATCATGGCCCTTATGTAAATATTTATATAAATATTTTATGCTTAGAATAGATGCGCAATACTCAACGTTAACATGACAATTGTATTTTTTTAATAATTGTGAATTGTATGGAACTACCATAGAATTATCGACTCTAACTCATTTACCTTCAATAGGTTTGTTATAGTAATTTTTTTGTTTGGAATTATCAGATCTACGATATTTGGGAAAACCATTGTGTTGATACCGCGTCGTTTCTGAAAAAGATTTAGGAAAATTTTTTGTACATGTGTTTGTACTAGGATCATAACACAATAATTTATCTGTATGCGAAATTCTTGTATCGGCACGGCAGATTCCCTGTAGGAAAAATGGCGCTCGAACGGCCGACAACGAGCCATGCGGCTTTGTTGTCAGAGCCGTCGCGCGTCCCGAGAATTCCCGGGCTTGGTGAGCTCGCGGCACCGTTCCGCGAAGCGGCGAGACGAGCAACGTCGCGAGAGAGAGGCTCAGCCAACCAGAAGAGATAGTGCTGCCCGGCCCGCCAATCAGAGCTCGGTTTCGCTGCGGCCTGAGGAGTAGGGGAGGTAGCGAGCGCAACTGGCGCGCTCCGGATCGGCAGTATCTCGTGAGCCCTAGTTGAGCAAAGAGCAGCGCAGAGGTTCGCGAGTGCGTCGAGAGAGAGTTTAGAGTGCGTGTGAGAGTGGATTGCGGTGGGTACCACGACTTCCCCGAGGCGTGTAGACGACCCGGGTGAACGTGGTGAGAGAGCTGGCGGGAGGACCGCCACGACTCAGAGCCAGCGACCCAGAGAGAGAGGACGCCAAAGGAGGAAGGACGCCGACGAGCATCGGAGGACTACCTTCCACGGGAGGAGCGGAGAGTGGAGATCGGTCGCGGGGAGCCAGCTTGCCCGAGAGGCCAGCGAGGTTCTTGGCGCCGCGGAGGAGCAGTCCACCAGCGGCAACGGCCCGGTAAGTAGTTGAGAGTAATCGCGAAAGAATAGTGAGTACGCGGCTCGTGAGTGCTTGAGTGAATGACAGTGAAGACGTGTACGTGCGCTTGCAGTGCGGGGCGTACAGATCGACGGCCGCGACACCAAGACCCAGAGCCTGACGGCATCTGAGGAATTGGCCGCGTCGTGTATGAGGGAAAGTGCGAAGGCGGGAAGAGAAAGAGAGACGAAGAAAGGCGAAAGAGAAAGATCATCAGGAGGACGGCCAGCACGTTGTGCGAGGCCGGCCACGTGATCACCGCCAACAAAGAAAAGCCGCGGCGCCACGAGAATCGTGCGGGAGAAGCGGCACGCGCGCTGCTGCTCGCTCACAAAGGAGAGAGAGGAGGTGGGGGGGGGGGGAGAGAGCAAGTCTCTGCTGGTGCGGTCCGACTAGGCCGAACGCTGGGTCGGCTGCCCGCGAGACACAAGAGAGAGACGAGTCCGACGCGCAGTTTAGGTGCGAAAGCACCGGGACGGCGCGGAGGAGGGAGAGTGCGTACGCCCTGCTTGGCTAGTTTGTGCGGGAGGCAGAAGCCACCGCGTTGTAGGGACGGGTTGGGTGAAATACAGCGAATTAAAGAGAATAAGAGGCTTTATTATTTCCGCTACCTTCTCCCCACGTGCTCCCAAACGTACGACGACTGCGGCGAATCCGCGCGTTAATAAATAAATTCGGGCGCAGTGAGGCGTCAGGAGTTGTGCACCTGTGCTGCGGGCATAGCGTCGCAGCGGACCATGTAACATATGTTTTAATACTAATTTTTTTAGTATAAAATCATTTTCTGGAATTTCCGCAGAAATGTATTTGTCTATTTTCTCAGTATTATTTAATTTATCTTTAGGGTCTAATACAAACATCATGTGCGCATGTAGTCCTCGCCAGAATCGAGGTGTCGAAAGAATAAAAGTAGACTCGTCGTAATTGAAAAATGTAGAAACTTTATTCGTAGTTAACTCGCGATAAATATAAATTCTCTCTCTGCTCTGAAGCGCTGTTGTCTGTCGCACGGTTCAGAGCGTTCTTATCAGATCGGCGCTCGAGTCTTGCCGCGTCGCTAGTTCGCCACCCATCGTGGCGGCTCGGAGGTGGCACCGCGGGAGAGGCGGTGGCCAGATGGCGCTGCTTCCCGCGGTGTCTCCGGTGGTCGTCGGTGGGAGCCCCCACATACGTAAGCAATTATTTTACCGAATAATCCATTTAAAATGTCTGCATTTAAACTTTTGAATTTAGCGTAAAATAATCTTACAGTTAGTATCGCAATATCATTTGTCGTACATCCAGAAGGAAAATTTTTTAATAAAGTTTGTACTTCTGTCTATTTGGGGTTTGCAGTCTTTGTGATAAATAAATCTGGAGTAGATCCTAATTTTTTAATAGCTGTCATTGAATCTAAAAAATTTTAATGCATATATCGAGGAGTTCCAATATATGTGGAAGGTAAAATAAATAAATTACCCAATCGATTTTTATCTTCGAAGTTATCAGAGCAGCACATTCTCCTGTTGATGGTGTATTGTATCTACGTATGTCTAAACAAATGTTTCGTGTAAAATATAATTTATACCCTATTAAATTTTGAGTTTTCGATAATTCATGTAAAATTTTATAGTTATTGGTATATGGATTATTTTCTAACACTTGAGTAATAATTTGCACATGCGATTTAACTAATTGCTGATTTTCTTGTAATCCTATTTCAATAGCTTCCCAATCATCGTAGATATAAATTTGACCATTTCGTGGATTGTTATCTATAGATGTTATTATATTCGAAGATACATGACAAACTTGTTGTTGAATTTTTAAGTTATAAATGCCTGATTTAAATGTATGAATTTCTTTATCCTTGAAAGAAGCAAAAGAAAAAATGTTATTGCAATAACGAATTAGATCTTTAAACTTTCTGTCATTAAAAATTAACTCTTTCAAGCGATCATCAAAATCACTTAAAATTGGTGATTTAATTTTACCGTTATGACAACAACTTTTTTTTGAAAATTCTACCGACCAAAATGCGGCATTACAATGTGGACAAAAATAATCCATCTCTCCAAAAACAGAAATTTTAGTTATTGGCGTTAAATTTGTACGTAATTTATCAGTAATACGTCTTTTATTACTACGAATAAGAGTCATGTTTTCAACTCTATCTGTGTTCTGTTTGTTTTGTACACGATGGTCGTTCATATGTTCTACTTTATCTTTTACCCTTTTCTTCGCTATGCGATCTTCATTCATATTTTTCGTTTTATCATTCTTCCTTTTTTTTTTGCTATTCTTTTTTCGTTCATATTTCCTACTCTGTCTTTTGCCTTTTCTTTTCTGCGCGATCTTCGTCCATATTTTTTACTCTTTCCTGATCTGTCTTTCGCCTTTTTCTTCTGTACACGGTCTTCGTCCATGTTTTCAACTCTGTCTTTCGCCTTTTTCTTCTCTACACGGTCTCCGTTCATGTTTTCAACTCTGTCTTTTGCCTTTTTCTTCTCTGCGCGGTCCTTGTCCATGTTGTTCACTCTGTCTTTTGCTTTTTTCTTCTCTGCACGATTCTCGTCCATGTTTTCCTGTTCACTCTGTCTTTCATTCTCTTTTTTTCTAAACGAATTGTATTCATATAATCTACCTGATCTTTTTTTCTTTTATTTTGCAAACGTTTAACACTCATACTACTCTTCCTATCTTTATTCCTTTTCTTTTCTAATCTAATTAGATCTATATTTTTTATTAAATCATTCATTCTCTTCCTTTGAATTACATTCATGTTGTTTTTCTTATTCATATAATATTCTTTGGATTTCATTTTTTTTTTATAATCAATCAAAAATTATTGTTTTTACTATTTAATAAAACATTATAATGGCCTTTGTCAATAGAACCAGTAAGATGTAAATTCAATTCAAATTGTGTATTTAAATCTCTATTGTAATATATTGGTGGAAAATTGTCAGTGTATATAACAATACGTAAAGGGTATATTTGACTAAATGATATTACTTCAACTTCACCATATATTCCATTCTAAGACATATAAAATTTGTAAGAATTTCTATCGAGTATTTCTGGGTTATTCGGATCATTTAAAACGAAACGAACGAAATAATCCCAATTTTTAAAAACATGATTCACGGCATTCATTCTAATAGAATGGTGTAAGTTATCATCATTGTAAAGAAAATAAGAACAGCACCTAGATAGACAATTACCGTCTCCCAATATTTCTTTCTCTAATTTAGATTCAGACATTATTTATAGCTCTTTCGTATTCATATATATCAAGATAAAGGAATATATTTTCTAAAGATTTGATAATATTCAGGATAAGACAGAATATACCTTCTTGTAATATGTTCTACTTTTTTGGAAATTTCAATTGTGAGCATAAAAGCTAGAAAATAACAAAAAGAAGCAAGCTGCAAAGCCTATAATTAATTGGTTAAAAATTGGTATATTGGCCCTCAAGAATAATGAAGGTTATCGGTGCTTCTCTCAAACGACAACTTACGCACGAGAGCCAATAACAACCTTTATTCTCTTGGTGTATAATATACTATACTATTATTAAGCAGATATAAATAAAATTGAATATGATTGAATAAAACATGAACTAACTGTAATCACTTGTTAATACTTGATAAATAATTTTTCAAGTCATTTGCTTTATTCTCAAGTTCACATAACTTTTCTTTTAATGTATCATTTTCGTATTCGAGATAGTATGCATAATCTTTTACTTCTTGTAATTCTATATTATCGAAAATTAAAGTTGTATTGCTATATAAAATTCGTATATCTTCTACGGATGCAGGACTATTACATAGAGGACATGTGTTGCTGTTTTCGCGCATGGAATGTAACCATTGAATAATACATGAGCGACCAAAAAGATGTCTACATTGCAATGAACAAAGTCTGTGGTCTCCACTGTTCATATATACATCCAAACATATGAGACACTTACGATTTATATCATTAATTGTGTTATTTCGTAAAGGTGGTGAGATTCGAGTTGAGCACATCACAAGACAACGAATTCAAAACTGGCAGGAGACGTATTGTTGGCGCGTAATTGTCAGATTTACGCCGGCAGATAAGTCACGTTCACACGAGGTGCTTTAATGAAAAAAAAAATTCTATTTTTAACCTCGAACAACACAGAATAATGTTGATCCACCCCACGACGTTATTAAAGAATAATTCAAAACCACTAACTCTTCTGCGCTTGAGTTTGCCCTGTAGAAGGAATCCCAAATCACAATGATATTCGATAGTGCTGTGTATGAAGTAATCGTAAGTACCTGTCATCGCATAACTTCTTTTCAAAATCTCTGGTTCGTCGCAATTTATCACTGAAATCAGTCCACGAAATAACTCTCGTGTATACATTTCGATTATAGTACAATAATAAATAGTGGTGAAATTACTGTAACACTGAGGCTTCTCTCTATACCTCCACTTTCCATCGATAATGCACTCTTGACTGGCGTCGCCTGAAATTTCAAAATCCTCGTCGCAGCTATACTCGATACACTACTACTTCCGACTGTGGTCGTTCCGTTGATGAGCTTCACTAAACTTCAAATACTACCGTTTAATTTAAAACTTAACTTCCGTCGTATATATGCTGAATCGATTGACGCGATGCACTTAACGTTTTGTACGAAACTGAATAACATAAACAAAAGTCAATTATATAACCAAAAACATTGCTACATTCCTGTAGCAATGTTTTTGGTTATATAATAATACATAATATATTACTCTGTGCTTTGTACTGGAAAAGCCAAGTATAAAAATATCGCAAGTGTATTAGGAATACAATGAATAACGAGCAGTTACAACTGCAGTTACACGCCCGAAAAGCACTCGGTACTCTACGAGATAGACTGCAGAGTCAATCGATAGTTATGCTGATAGATAGACTTCTGTTTCTTTTATTTCATAACGCATACTACCTATTACCTAAAGCTCTCGAGGCTCGTTCGAGCGCGTCGATCGTTACATAACTCTATATACACAGGCTTTTGCTTGTCCCGAGTATTCGACGTATTCCATTCTGCAGTCACGGAACTAATAGAATGTTTGAAACTGTTCTTGAAACCGGGATGTACATCACTATTGCTTTCACGATATATATTTTTCTGGGAAAACTTTATTACTTGCAAGCTCGGATCTCGGAATAAAGGTTTTTTCAATACCGTCGTATATTAATCATGTGTACGCGATTAGTAAAGTTTGAAAGTATGCCTCTATGCTGTACTATCCGTGTAAAATTAAGTTGTTGTTAGTTTGCGTAAACTAAAGTTGTATTCATAAATAAATACAATCTCACGATGGCTGAATTTTGGGGACCTGCGGTGTATCATGTAGTAGAAGAGGAGGTAAATATCTTGTATCGCGTCAATTGATTAGGGTTACATTTTCGGCATATATACGATCGAAGTTAAGTTTATTTCGTACAAAACGTTAACTGCATCGCGTCAATTGATTGGGCTTAAATGGACTTGTTTATAGTTTAGTGAATCAGAAAATCACTAAATATCTCACAGAATGGTGAAGCTCATCAAGGGAACGACCACAATCGGAAGTAGCATCAAGTACAGCTGCCATAAATCAAAATGTCGAAAAGATTATTTTGACAAGAAAATAATTCTCCGAATAAAAAAAAAAGAACTGCCTATGACGAGTACAAATTTTTTGAAGACAAAACTCAAAAACAGAGATAATTCAGCGTAAATTTAAAAACATATAATGTATGAGTAAAATATTTACTTTTTTGATATTTAAATCGTATTTTTCTTTATACAAGTGTGGTAGAATTTATACAGGAAATAATTCCTGAATAAATTTACACAAATAGAGTGAAAAATGAAGACTTTCGAGTCATGAAATTTATATTGAATAACAATGACGGCTGTAAACTTCAATGTAACATTTACGATGAAAATATTAAATTTTCTCTTTCGCGCTTTGTACATTAACTAAATTTTATATTAAAAAAAAAAAAAAAAAGAAAACCAGAAAGTTTTATTAGAAAGAATTCGTGTCTATGGAATAAATCGATATTCAAAAGAAAATGCAGACGTAGAATTAACATTGGTACATTATTCAATTATTACTCATTTAGGCAATTTCAAATCTGATATAAAAGTAAAAAATAATACTTTCGAAGATATACCATCAAGAAGAGGAGCAATCAGTAAGTAAAAATTAACATACAGATAAAATAAATACTCTTGTTTGTTTGCATTTTTAATTTTTACAAATTCAAGTTTATTTGAAAAATGAATTCGTACAAAAATCTAAGAATGATACAACAACTTATTTCAGTACTATTACGGATTTAACTTATAAATTAGACGTATTATTGAAGAAATATCCAGAAGATACTTTGAATTATCAACTGGGATCTAAATTACAGTTGATCGGTGATTTACAAAAAGATGGCGAGTTAAAATAATATAAAATCAAATATTCAATTTAAATTATTTTATTTCATGTTTTATTTAAATTTACAGATACATCTTATGTTTTGGAAGTATTTAACGTAGATAATATTCAAATTTTGAACGATCAAAAAGTTAACGTAGAAGATAGAAATAATAAACAAAATATTCTTAATACAATGTTTATATATTCATAAATATTTTCTCATTTTAGAATAAAGAGGACAATTGAGAAAATTATTTGAGAAAATTTATTGAGGAAAGAGCGAGAACAATACATTGATTCATCTTTTATGAAGAGACGGTGTAGACGGCGTTGTGTCACATCGATAATAAGAAAAGCGCAAACAGCGATAAACTTTCGAACCAACAATGTATCGTGGCCTCTAGCGCTCTTTTTATGCGCTTCGGCTGTTGAACTACGAAGATCGGCGAGCAACGTCTTACTCTACTTTTTTTTTATTCCGCCGACATGCACCGCATTTTAAAATCTTGGAACGAAATATTTGATCGATTGCAGATTAAGTATAGTGTGAAATGCTATTCTACAGTAGAAGTGAAACAATAAATCAACACCTTTTACGTAAATAATTATAGTTTAATGACAACATAACTTGTATAATATTAATTATGACATCTTTTTTGCACTCGATACACTACATAGTGCTTGCACAAATCCATCCTCGTACGGATACCGTGCAAGTACAAAAAATTAAACGCTTAAAATCCTTTTCTCAACCTTGACACTTCCTTTCTCTCTCTCTCTTTTTCTTTCAATTTACAATCTGTACGTATCAATTTTGAATAAGAATTATTTACAGCGATCGCAAAGCATGCTTCATCAAGATATCCAGTCGTATAGGTTGTTTTATTTATTATTTTTCTTTCGAGACTCTTTGAGTAATTTGGGTTACAACTTCTATCGTACTACAGCTCCGTTGACTTAATAATGCGTTAATTATTAATAGTTACACGGCGGGAAAAAAATTGTCAGATAGGATTTCCGACACTTCCCGCTGTATGTACAACTTGTATCATCTTTTTTCACAAAGCGACCATTTCATATCACTTGTCTTATCTTTGTAATTTATCTTTAATAAATTTTTATACAATAGTAATTTCAATGTATTTGCCTTTTGCTTCGTCTATATACATATATTTTCTTCAAATTGTTTAAGTGTCTATGTAATTACCTAAAGTAACAGTAACATAATCAACGGATTCCACTACCAATTATCATTTTAGCGCCAGAGGAGAAACCAAACAAAAAAAATAAAAGAAATACGGGAATGCAACATATCATCAGCCTGTCTCCGTTATATTTTTCAAACCAGCTCAAAATAATGGTGGATTATCATCACGAGCACGAGTATCATCCCTCGTTTTTTTTCTCTCGTCACGCTTAGTAAATGCTTCTTCCCCGCATGAACGCTTAACGTGTCTCTAACGCTTCATGTGTGTTTAGTTGTTTACATGTATGATATATGTATACAATTGGCCGATTGCGTTGCACAAAGTCGCAAAGGGAATTAACTTAGCAACAAATATAAACAGAAACTTATATTTGTTGCTAAGTTAACTCAATTCCCTTTTCATTTGCGCTAATCTTCCGCTTATACACAAAAACGTAAACAAGAAAAAACGATACAGCAACAGTTTCGTTTACTTTTCAGAAGAATTTCAAAAACGGTTTATCTCATTTTCATGTAAAAATTTTCAAAATAGAGAGAAAAAAACGTTTTGAAATGTCGAAACAATCATCACAACAAGAAAAATTGGAAGGACTGCCCACGACAGATACAAATTTCGTGAATATTAAAGTCAACAAAGGAGATAAATTAGCAATTCATTTAGTTAATCCAATGGATAAAGTATGCCAAATTGAAGAATTAACAGTTTGTGGAAGATCTCATACGGTTACCAATCAGGAAGTTCATTTAAAAATTCAAAATAAGATAGTGTTTTCAGAAGATAACATAGATATCGATTTAAATTAAGAAACATCTGTAACATGGTTAAATAATATGGGAAGTTTAAATTCTTGGAATATATTTCAACATAAAAACAAAAGTAAGAAAACGTTAGCACATTTATTTTATACCAGCTCCAATAAAAAAAAACATTAACGTTCGTAGGTGGGGGTTGGCGCGCGAAGCGCGCAGGGGGGCTTGCCCCCCTAGTCTTAATAAAAATCATATACTCGACCCCTTCCAGGCCGGTTTTCGTAAACACCACAGTACCAACAGCACCACTGCTATTTCATTTCAGTAAAGCTTTTGACACCATCTCACCTTCCAAATTACTATCCAAGCTGAGACAGCTGGGGTTCTCTAGGGCGGCTATCCTGTGGATTAAATCATATTTACAGGGACGATCTCCGATGGTAATTTCGAATAAAAACGGAACTTTAGAGTGGCTTGAAACCAATCTGGGAGTTGCACAGGGATCTGTCCTGGGACCCCTACTATTCAGTCTTTATGTTAACGACCTACAGAGTATACTTGACGGTAGTACGATTAAACATCTTTATTACGCGGACGACCTTCAGATTTATCTACATACCAGCAAAGATAATTTTCAGGAAGGCGTGGCGCGATTGGCTGAAGCGGCGCGGCTGGTCTCTATCTGGGAGGGGAGCTCCGACCTGCGACTCAACTCCGGCAAAACTAAGTCTGTTTTTTTTTTGGTTCCACGAGAAATGTTAATGACATTAAGTTGTGGAAACTGCCTGGGGTTCCGTTGCCGGGCGGGGTGATCGTCCCATTCAGTGAAACTGTCGTGACTCTTGGTGTTGTATTAGACAGTAAACTTACTTGGAAATCGCAAGTGGATGCCATTACGAAAAAAGTCAACAAAGCCCTGTATAGCTTGCGGTTTATCAGGGGCTGCACCACTGAGACTCTCCGCAGAAGAGTAGTCGAGACACTTATACAACCTCACTTGGATTACTGTGCTGTGACCATCCTGGACGCGTCTAACGAATAACGAATACGGTTACAAAGACTGAGCAATACTTGTGTGAGATTCATCTTCGGGGTTAGAAGGGATGAACATATTCATCCCTACCGGAGGCGTCTAGAATAGCTACGCACCGATTCGAGAAGGCTCTACATTGAGGCCATTCTATTATACAAGGTGATTCGAATCTGTAAACATGGGTACTTGGCCTCATTCTTCGTTAAATACAAGCCGAGACCCTCCGGCAGGGAAGTTCCTCCTGAACTAAGCATACCTACTCTCTCCCTTCTACCCTGCGAAACCTACCATCTCTCGCCTCCTTCAAGGGGGCACTGCGGCGACAACTGCTAGCCATCGAATTGTGATGTCTCTGAGCCCTCTGGCGCTGCGTTTTTAATCTAGTCTGACTCGGCCTATAGGCCGTAATAATTTTTCAGTATTATGTACTCACTAAAGGTGCAATACAGATAGGTCTATGACCAAACCTCACGTATACAGCGTAAAGTTAGTAAGGTTTATTGTGATAATTTATACTGTGATATTTAACATGACTAAATGTGACTCTTTTTTTTTTTGAGTGATGGTATTCTTACCAAAGTATTATATTAATCTGCGTAGGACAAACAATTTTACCTTCTAAAATGCTGTAATTATATTTTTATATTATCTAGTTGTTAGTTTGTATGAGACACAGTCAAGTGATCTCAACGAATTGTATTGTTTTTTTGCTTTGAGCAAAATAAAGATCTATCTATCTATCTCTTGCATGGTTTGCTCTCGCGGCCTGCTCGTCGGCCCGCAGCTCTTTGTTCGGACGGCAATCCAGCCGCGTTTTCCCGATACTCGGACTCTTGCGAAATACCTCTTTCGACGATGCCAATCACACTCTCACTCAACTCACGTGTTCACACCGTCACGGCACGCAAACAGAATCAGGGCTCAGCCTGAGCAAATTTAACTTGCAGGTCGTACAAAAGACGCTGGCCTCCGGCTGCTTCCGGCTCTGTCTTGGTGCTGATCATCCCGTCTTCTTCCTTGCCTCGTCTTCTTCTTCTGCACCTCCCGGTCCAGGACTGGCCCTGCCTTGATGGGTCGATCTCCATACCGTCCTCGTCGCCTTCTTCCTCTCGCCTCTTCGCTCTCCCTCACACTCCCACACACCCTCACTCTAACTCGACTCCTCGTCTCGCACATACGAACGCGCTCACCCGCACACTCACCATCTTACACCTCGAATTTGCGATGTACAGAAAAGCTCGTAAGACTGTTACATCGATACGTGCTTCTCAGGAAACGGTCAAAGAAGAAGTGTTCCACTGCGCTGGCCGCTGCGGCGATGCGCGCTCTCTCTGCTCCGGACCGGCCAATCAGCACTCGCAAATCGGCCTGTTTCCCACAACCGCATTCTACTCGCACCCCAACTAGCCTAAAACCAGGTTAGTGGCCTTTGATGCGGCCTCCACCTCCGACGGCTCGAGTCCCCGCTCAGCAACCAGCATCCCTACGATGCTCAACCTCTGAATAAAATTGCAGCTTTATAGCGGTGTTGATGGATACTCACTCACGTTTTATAATGGCCTACCCAGTTAAGTATATGTTAGATGCTGCTAAATGTATTGACTATTTCCTAGCGAAATGTCAAAACATATGCGGAAAGGACGAAAAATTTTGTTACTCGGATTGCGATCAAGACAATGAATTCACCATCGGGAAGACCAAGGAAGTGTTGGACAAATATGGGCGGAATTGCGAACAACAGCTGAATGGCGTCGCTGAACACTATAATCAGACAATTCAGAAAATTACGAGAGCTCTAATCTACGATTCAAGATTGCCAACGAATGCCTGGAATTTAGCGGTGAAAGTGTACCTGTACAATCTGACACCTCATAAATCGATTGGATTTAAGTCACCATTATTAGTAATCAATCCAGAATCAAAAATATACATAAACCAGATCTGAAGATTTGGGTGTGTGGCATTCGCCAAGGTCCAAGGACAATAGAAGTCTAAGTTTGACAAACTGTCGTATGAAACCGTGTTAATAAGATATACCGACACTGGCTATTTGCTGCTGAACCTAGAAGACGGTAAAGTGTACTAGAGTCGAAATGTACAATTTATCGAAAGCAAAGTCTACAAGCCCGAAGACATAAAAAATTGAACAATAACTAACGACACTCTGAACAGGAGGAAAACCCCAATTAACCGGAAGGGGAGCCAATACCCAAGAAGAAAGGCAGATCATACAAAGAGAATCAAAAGTCAGCAGCAAAGCCACGTCCAAAGGTAATACACAGACCAGTTACTCGAAAGCAGGCGCAAAGCAGAAAAACTACACCTGCAGAAGACGCGCACGATGAAATCAAACGTCTGAGTGCATATAGTTTGTACTCACTGTTAACTTCAATCAACGGAGATCCAAAATCCTATAGAGAAGCAGTATCATCACCAGAGTTAGATAAAAGTCTGGAAGCTCTACAAATCCTTGTATGGATTGAAAATAAGTCCAAAGAATTGGAACGCATACTTTCCAGAGTTTGTTAAGCAATTAGGATTCATGGCAAAGAATAGAGATCCATGTTTGTTCGTGTATGCTAAAAATAACAGTCGAATAATAATGCTGTTGTATGGTGGAGACATATTGCCGACAGGCAATAACAAGCCCAATATGAGAGAAGTGCCGGAAGAACTGAGTAAAAAGTTCGATATAAAGTTCCTTGGTGAGCCTAAAGAGTTCCTAGGAATTACCATAACCAGGAATAGGAAAGAAAGAAGCATAAAACTGGACCAAATTAAATTTTCAAACAAGATACAAACGAAATTTTGATACGCACAAGCCAAAAGCCAATCAACGCCATGGTAACCAACCAAGTGCTTAATAAGCAAAGGAAGCAACGAGAGAACGAACTGACGAACGAGAAAGCTGTAAACCAGCCTGAATACAGAGTTGGTTGGCTCTCTGATGTATCTGGCATCAGGTACAAGGCCGGACTTGGCCTATGCAGTCAATGACCTAAGCAGACATCAGCAGAATCCAACCAAGGACGAATGGAAAATGGTTACCAGGATATTCAAGTATATTGCCTACTCTGCAAGTTAGCAACTAACGTACAGATGCCTGAAGGAGGGAATGGAAGTTTTCTCAGACGCAAGATTTGCGGATCGCAAGAAGTCACTCACTACCTGTAGCCATGCAGTCACGCTATACGGAGACACCATATCGTAGAGAAGACACAAACAAGTCTACGTAGCTCTGTCTATGTGCCAAGCCGAATACATAGCTATGAGTGATGCCTGTAGGGAATGAATCAACATGTGCTTGTCACTGAAAGTAATTCCGGATATTATGTACTTTCCACTCATCTTGTGGTGCGACGCAAAGCAGAAGTAGCTTGCATAAAGATTGATGGAAGTAATAAACTAAGGCATATGCCAGGAGCGTGTGAGGACTATAACGAACAATGCGCCCAACTAGGATATATGAAAATAAAATGGATCAAAACAAAGGAACAAAGAGCAGATATTTTCACTAAGCCATTACCCTCTGATAGCCACAATAGATTGTCTAAATTGTTCCTAGGTAATTGATATAGATTTCATGTTCCAGAGTTACTTCACTAAGATGACCCCGAGCAGAGGCGCAATAGAAGACAGCTAAGTAGCGGATCACGAAGAAAACTTGAAGGTGTCGAGTGTAATCGGGAGGGAGTGTTAGAATATAGGCACTAACACCCGACATACGTCCTATACCGACTGCTCCCAGCACCCATAACGTCGAGTCGACACAGTCACGTGATCTGCCGCTCAGCTCGGCGGCGCGAGCGGGCTGTTGCCTCACTGTTCGCCAGCTCCCCGAGCAAGCAACATCTCGCGTACCACGCCACGTTTCTCTTACCACGCTCTGTCACTTTTACTCAATAAAGCCACGTATAGTTCGTTTCTTCTATCCGAGTGTATTCATTTCGTGTGTTACTCTGTTTACTTATTATAGGACGTCATTATTTTCAACAGGTTGTACTTCTGAATACTTATACTCTTAAATACTTTAAAATTGATAAAATACTTGCCTATATAGGTGCTACCACCCGGATGGTAGTACGAAAAATTAGGGCTAATGTCCAGAAGTTAATAATTTTTAATAATTTTACTAAACAAAAAATAATTAAAAACAATATTTCTTTGGTGTTAGCCCCCATTTTCCGTACTACCACCCGGATGGTAGCATCTGTATAGGCAACTGTTTCATCAATTTTGAAGTATTTAAGAGTGTAAATATTTAGAAGTACAACCTGTTGAAAATAGTGACGTCATAAAATGTTCCAATTTGTACCAACAAATGACGTCATTTTATGGCGCCATTTAACGTCATTTAATGACGTCTGTTCAGGAATAAAGTTAATAAAGTCAAGTAAAAGGGCGATAAATAAAACTCGAACAAG
The DNA here is from genome assembly GCA_024372645.1 of Trichomalopsis sarcophagae. Classification (NCBI taxonomy): domain Eukaryota; kingdom Metazoa; phylum Arthropoda; class Insecta; order Hymenoptera; family Pteromalidae; genus Trichomalopsis; species Trichomalopsis sarcophagae. The sequence continues at coordinate 4,180 of QLSS01000185.1, read as the reverse complement.
TAATTTAAAAAGCTATAACATAGGTATATTGAAATGAACTGTAACTTTATATAAAACAAAGAAAATAGACTACAAATAAGTAATAACTGAACGCAAACTTAAAAAGAACTTAATTTTAAAAGATGCGCGACAGAAAGTCAATGGATTTAAGATTTGAGCTAACTGGGTGAGGAGTTAGAGCGAAGTGACGACGCGTCGCACACTCATTCCCTTGCAGACCCGAGCACCCAAGCCGACGAAAACCGGGGCCCGCTAAAACTAAGGCGCTTTTCCGAGGACTACCGAAGGGACTCGAAGCAGTGCAAGCGCTCCTTTAATCATAGCTATATAAGCGTAGTCCACGCGAACGGAGAGCAAAGGCGAAGATACGGGTTTTAAGAATGTTAGGGTTTTAATACGTGGTCAAATCGAAAAAAGGCGAGAAGTCGATCTCAAACCAAAAGCCTTAAACTCCCCAACCCCACGTGCAGTGAGTTTTATAATAAAATACGTCAACACAACGGAGGAAGGCGCTGACGGCGAGGGAACAATCTAAAACAAAAATGCCTTAAGTCACCTACACCCTACACTAGGAGTTTTAAAACGTGGTCTAATTGATGAAAGGCTAGTAGTGAATCTACAACCAAACCCTTTAAACTCCCCCCCCTTACCCAACGCGCAGCAAGTTTCACAATAAAACACGTTGGGACATCGGAGGATGGCAAGACGAATAACATACGTCATGCAAGTATGTAAAAGGGTGTAAAAGTGTTCCAAAGTGTGAGACAAATTGGCACATTTTTGCACAATTTGACACACTTTGCCACATTTTAGCTCACTTTGACACATTTTGGCATTCTATGCTACACGCAATTATTTTTACTAGAGATGATAAAGTGTAAAATTAATTCAGAAAAACAGAGAAAGTTTTATAACAAGCTAAATAACAAGCTATATAACAATGGACTGAAAAAAAATTCAAAAACGTTTAGAAAAATTATAAAGCTTAAGATTAATTAATAAAGACTAAGACAAGCTTAGAATATTAAATAAATTTGTCCATTAATATAGTGTAAGTCTTAAATTTTCTTCAAATTTCTTAAGAATTATCAAGAATTATTTTTATTTCTTAGTTCTTCTTAGTTTCACCTTCTGCCGGGGTTTGCGCAGGTTATGACTGGGCTTATAGCTATAGATATAGAGGAACGCGCGCAGTGCTTTGAGTCCCTTCGATAGTCGTCGAAAAAGCGCCTTCGTTTTAGCGGGCCTGGGTTTTCGGCTGCTCGGGCTCTCAGGTCGGCAGTAACAAAAAACGTAAAGGAGAAGTTAATGTTCTGAGAGATGCAAATCTAAATAATGACCTTGGAAGTAAAAAGCAAAAATGTGATGTTGCGAATCCTACTTTTTTTACACCACGAACAAATGAAGAAAATGAATCCGCACCTCATGTAATTGAGCTTAGCCAACATACGTCTCGGTAAACTTAATAAGATTTTTATAAAATGTTATGAAATATAATAAGTTTGATAAAAAAAGTGATTAATTAAAGTGTATTTGTATTTTCAGACATAGTAACAATTATGGTAAAAATAACTGATTAAATCTTATTCAAAAGGTAATAGGTTTTAATTAGATTTCTTAATCGGAAATTATTCAATTAAAACCAATTTAATCGATTAAAATCTATTTAATCTGATTATAACTTTTAGTCGGTTTTAATCGGATTCAATCAGTTGTATTTTTTAACAAATTAAAATTTTATTTAAAAACACAACTGTTTAAATCCAATTAAGACCTACTAAAATTTATAATCAGATTAAATAGATTTTAATCGATTAAATTGGTTTTAAATGGATAATTTCCGATTAAGAAATCCAATTAAACCCTATTATCTTTCGAATCGGATTTAATAAGTTATTTTTACCAGGGTTGGTTGAAGAGGAAATGCAATCATCGTCAAATCTCAATGTTATTGAAGATGTTTCCTGGACACATTCCACAGAATCTGACATCAGTTTGGTCTTGAACAGTACCGAAGAAAATGTTGTATCAGAAGACAATGCGAATGTGGTAGATTTAAGTGCCACGAATACTTCTAGAAATGTGTAAGCTATTTATAAAACGTATTATAATAAAAATATTAGTATTTTTAGGAGACATATAATTGTTTATATTTCCAATTTAACAAGTAAATAAATTTAACTACTTCCCACAGTTCATATATACATAGATATAGAGGGATTAATGGCCGAAAATGATTATTTTCTATAATAATATTATTTTCGAAAATAACTATTTAAAAGCTAAAAATCAAAATTTGAATTTAGAAAATAAAAAATTGAAGAAAGAAGTTGAGAAATTAAATAAAAGAATGCGTCAGCAAGAACGATTAGCACGAAAGGAAATTCAAGTGTACGAAATTTTAAAACCAATTTTTACTACCGGACAAATAAACAAACTGTTGCATCCCACAAAATCTAGTATACGATGGAGCCCTGAAGACATTGCCTCTGCAATAACTTTGAAAAGCGTGTCACCTAAGGGATATAGATATCTAAGAAAGAAGAACATGCCGTTGCCTGCATTTTCTACTCTGCGAAAGCGAGCTGCTGCAGTAGACATGAGTCCAGGTGTTCTTGAAGCAGTTCTTTCAATTATAAAAAATAAATGTGATGAAGTTTCAGAGGTTGAAAGGCTGTGCGTACTTTCATTCGACGAAGTACATATTTCTCAAAATATAGAAATTGATAGAAAAGAAGAGAAAAAAATCGGTCCTCATAAAACTATTCAATTTGGAATGATTCGAGGCCTCTTCAAACGATGGAAACAGCCTATATACTACCAATATGATCAAGCACTTACCGCTGATATTATTAATCAACCAATAAAGAAATTGTATGATGCTGGATACACCGTAGTCGCATTAACGTCAGACCTTAGGCCAACCAACAATGCTGTACATAATTCACTTAATATTGGAATCGCTGAAGACAAAAACTGTTTTTTTTTGCTCATCCGAGCAATGATAAATTGAAAGTATTTGTTTTTGCTGACCCCCCACACTTGTTGAAACTAATCAGAAATAATTTTATCGATCATGGATTCCATTATGAAGAAGAATTTTTAAATAAAGATTGCTTGGAAGAATTATTACTGCTTAATAAAATCGATTTAAGAATCCCGTATAAGTTTGAGCAAAAGCATTTAGATGCTAATGGTAGTAAGCGGCAGAAGGTTTCTCTAGCAGCTCAAGTATTTTCCAACACAACCGCAGAACCTGTGAGATGGTTTGGATCGAATGGTTTTTTGTCATGTACAAATTATGAAGGATGTGCTGATTTTTTTGAAATTACAAATGACTGGTTTGACCTTTTCAATAGTAAAAGTAAATATGGAAAAATTGTGGCGTCCAGTGCCTATGGGATCGATGTTGAAAAGCAGAATAATGTATTGAATACCATGACTTCATACATACAACTTATTACAGTTGGAAATCACCAAAATCTTCTTCCTTTCCAAAAAGGCATCATTTTAAATAATACTTCACTCCAAGAGTTACTTCCTTATTTAAAGAATCAATATAGTAGTAACAATTTTCAAATAGAGTATATATTAATAAATCGAATAAATCAGGATGTCATCGAAACTTCTTTTCGTATATAAGAGGGATGCCATCAGCATTGCAATTTAGACATAGACTGAAATAGTATGTCCTTGGTCATCATAGTTCTGACATGTTTATTGAGAAGTGTAATATTGAAGAAGATAGCGATTCGACATTGATTGATGGTGTAGATTTAAATGATAGTAGATAAGTATGGTAGTGGTGTAGATAAGTATTTTATTGGACGATCAGCGTATGAATGAAATTTTAGGAACATTGTATGACGATAAAATTCTCGACCTTATGAATGATGAAAGTAGCATCCCAGGTAGAAAAAGACATTAATTCTTTTATTTTAGTAATCATTTTTTTCGAGATTTTATACCTTATACAATCGTGTTTTCATAAATCTTATACTTTTTGATATATTATTTTAACAAAGTATACAACATTCAAATTTTGTTTATTTACAATTGTGTTAAACTATTGCGGTTTTTTGAATGAAAGTAGAACGTATAAAAATGAGTATGAATATTTACTTCCTACTTACATATTCAAAAAGTGAAGTTTTTATAAAATATTACAAAACCTTTTAAT
>QLSS01000184.1:207923-248361 GCA_024372645.1 Trichomalopsis sarcophagae | reverse complement strand
ACCATTGCTATATTTATATATATATATATATATATATATATATATATATATATATATTAACTATATGATATATATATATATATATATATATATTAACTATATGTATACAGCAATTGTTCCTATAACGATAGTTACCAAAAGTGTATTGTGATACATTGTCAATATAAGTATAGTAATAATTATAAATATCGTAGCTCACAACCAATAATAGCATAAGCCAACATTTCCAGTGATCACTAACACTCACGATTCGGGCATAGACCGCAAAAGCTAGCACAAGTCAAATTTTTTATAACGCATTTTTTATAAAGTTTACATATTTTTCATGTCTTTTATGAACTTTCTGTTGTGATATTCATAAGTTTAACGTTTATTTTAAATTTTCAACATTTTTTTTAAATTGAACGTTTATTTAAAAAATTCACTAAAATTGTAATATTTTAAAAATTTTTTTTAAATCTTAAATATGGAGTATCATAATTTGTTGCAAGCTGTGCTAGTTTTCGCTGGAAATAATGAACTGTGCTAATATTCGTGGGATGCTACGATATTATGATATTAAATGCTATAAGCTATCTGTAACTTTGATGAGTATTAATGAAAAGTATTTCTTATATTATCAAAAATTAAATGGGTCGTTTTCGTTAAATGTTTTACACTTGGGAATCGTTCCGTTATTATATGTCGTGTGGGGGTTAGATTGTTGCGACGTTTTGTCATTTATTCCCGAAAGTTCTAATTTGCCTCGGACTTGCAGGAGGAGTTCTTTCGCGATCTTTAGCAATTGTAATTTATCGGTTGGGATCAACTGTCCTTGCTGTAATATTCCCTATATGTGACTTATCGCGGTGTCGATCATTCCCCTCGACGGATGCTCCATAGCCACGTCCGCCAGTTGCAATGTGATTGTTAATCGAGTGTGTCGAAGGAGAGCCGGTTCCACTGACGTCTCGAATTCTTGCAAGCGTCTTTGAAACGTGTCGGGATCGTTAGCCTCGCGTATGAATATGTTCTGTGTTTCGAGATCATTATTTTCGTTGAAGTTTGATATTTTATAATCAGACGGATTTGATTCTGCCATGTTTCGTATTTTGTCACGGCACCTAAGACCACGGAATTTTTTATATTTCGGAGCGGTTTAAGTTAGTTGTTAGTTATCCGAACTGGAAGAGTTCTCACTGGTGTTAATCCCAGGGTATAACTGTTAGTTTCTATAAATATTTACTTGACTTACCTTAAAGTGGCTGCGATGACGAGTACACAGGCAAAGTTCATCCTTCCTTCCCGTCTATTCGATTGGAATGATAACCGAGTAATCTATTTCTATCGCTTGTTAAAATACGCCCGTATAATTTACGAACAAAACCCCACACTTAGCACCAGCAGACTTATGCGTCGATTGCATTACAACTAGCAACGCTATACACGTGTGAGTATTCACACGTGACAATATATAGTTAAAAAATAAAATAAAAAGTTACACAAGGTAGTTATTTTTGATGCTATTGCGAAATAGGTCATTCCCACACGAATAAAAGGTAAAGCTCGCAACAGTCCACAAAGAACAAGACCAGATATAAGATTTAAGATGAATTAGTACATGTATAAATAGTCGAGACAAGAACTAATGCAAAAAACAGCGCCCTATATATGTAGATATACTACACATGTTAAATCGTGTATCGTGTCCTGTTCTTTTTTATTGCAAAAGGACTAAGTATTTGACTAAAGCTAGATTTACATTATTAAGAGTGAAAAATAATTTTTTGCACCAGCATTGAATACTGAATTCGTTAATATCACTCATAAACAAAGAATTCCATAATTTTTCAATGCAAGTTCTAGTCACTTATATAGTTATAACACTTAAATTTTAGATTTTTCTGTATTGTTTTTAAATACAAAGTAAGACGAAAAACTTTTTTTTAATTTAGTCTAAATAATTTTTTATTTTTTCAGGTTATTTTATACATAAAAAAAAATTTTAAAATGAGTTTAAGATATCTTAACTTTTCAAACACTTGCATTTTTTTTCGAAAAATCAAATTATTCACAAATACTATAAATGTTACAAAGAATTCATCTTAATTTTTTGAAAGGCTAAAAATATAGTATTTTATTCCACTCTCGACCAAAAGGCTAATTTTTGTTTTCTTTTATTTAGCCCGCTAATATTACTTTTGCCCCGCTGATAATTACTTGCGCTCCGCAAAACCAGCTTTCGGGAAAAATATTTTACTTTCTCCCCGCTTATCAGGGACGAAAAATGGCCTTTCGGTCGGGGTGTGGACTAAATAAAAAATCATACTAACTTATAAGGCACCATGGAACAATTAAGAAAGAAGGGTTGGTGGTGGAATAAAAATTATGGAATTCTACGTTTTTTGCTTCTAGCATAGTCTTTTTAGAATTCCAAATAAGGCAGTTTTACCTATTATGATAGAAATACTCTTTAAAAAATACGTTATATTTAATTTTACGCATGATGTAACCAAAACTATTAATAACGATCTTACTGTACCTATGATTTTGTGATTTTTATGATGTCACTATATGAGTGTATAATACTTTTACAACTATTGCAAATGGCAGAATCGATACAATGGATATCTTCATTCCTTAATTTCGTAAAATTTGACCAATCAATCCTTGTATTACGTATCATTTTTGCTTAAATGATTGCAAATTTATTAAGTGATTCCCATTTATTTTTACAGACAGCTGAAAAACAAGTTATATTAAAATTAAAAGAAAATATATCAAACGTAAATAATTCAATATTTAAAGAAAAATATTGAAAAATTATTTGTTCAAAATTATTTATGAAAAATAACAAAGAATTGTTTAAAATAGGTACATGAAAAATGTCATTTTTCGTGCATTAAATGCAAATGAAGAATACACTTTTTGTACGGCAGCGAGAGAAACAATGATAAAGTTATAGGGTTACTCATGTTCTTTTAGTTTGTGTGTAAAATTGATGTCATTGGATAATTTACATTTGTTTTTTCCAAGTGTGCATAATAGTTTATAGGTTATGGTGTAACAATAGATAAATCTTTTATGGTACGTGAAATGCTAAAATGTAATTCGATTAAATTTTCGTTTTGTGTAACGGAATTTGAAATAAATGAAGGATTTTTTATTTAATCTTTACTTTACAAAATTAGCAGTCATGTGACAATTGAATTAATTTTCTTACCTACAAGGACTTTAGAAATTATGAAGAGTTCTTTATGTATACCGTCTATCCGCATATAATGGTTTGGAGGTTATAATGGATTTTGGAACGTTTTAAGAAACTTACGAAATAGTTGCATCGCAACGTTGCAAACTTCATTTAGAGGTTATGTGCGGGATTTATTATTTTTGTCTGTCCTCGTTTAATGATTTTTTTATTTGTTCTTGACTCTCGATGTACTAATATTTATGTAGGTTATGTGTATGCGTTCAAAAATTTTATAGATAATAAAAAGTAAATTGATTTTTTTTTGGCTTGATGCATACATGAATTTAAATGTTATAGGTTATTTACATACGAAGTGACAATTTATTCAGTCAACCTACAAGAATTTAGAAGTTTTGTTAATACTAATACTTATAAGTGTGCGTGCGGCGTGCATTTGTATTTAGAGGTTATGGTACGACTAGATTAATTTCTTCCAATCTATGTGCAAGATTTGTAGGTTACAATATATTAATTTTGTTATTTGTTCACGTATAATGGTGTGAAGGTTATAATATTATTCAATTTATGTTTCTGGTTATTGTTGAATTTATATTTTAGGTGGTCCACTTGTTTATAAATTCCTACTTTTGTTATATATATCCGAGGGGTTATAAACCTGCACCCTTCAAATTTTTCATAAATTATATGCAGTGTAAATGTTTATATATTAAATGTGCATAGCACTTTATTCTTTTTAAATCTCAATGAGAAGCACAATATTAAGAACAAAAATTATCAACTTTTTGTTCAAGAAGTCTAAGAAGTGAATCTTAAAAGAAGTTCAGTACTCGTGTCAGGCTTGCATGGTGCCTAAAGTCTAGCTTCATTGTATGCTTTTTGGATTATAATGAAGCTTGACATTTAAATTTTTGTGCAGATATTGGTTGAATGATTAAAAAAAAACATGCTCTTAGTTTTGACCTAACTTTCTTCGTTGGCATTAACGAGTCAGGGCCAATGTAAATTTCTGCGTTTCTAAGGTTATATTTCTGATATTGATCGATTCACTCGATCTACTAACTGATGCAAATTATATTTCTGGTTATACAAAAGAAATTCCTACAACAAAAATCAGTTCTCTAGATGTCTTAGTTTTAAAATGACTGCTACGACAAAAATTGAGAGATAGGATATGTTTACAAAATTTTTTACAACTCTCAAAAGTGGAAATTCTTGCTATTGCATTGAGCAAACAGACAAAGTTATTATAACTTTCTACACGCAAAAATGCACTGAACACCAAAAATATAATTGTCAAGAGTTAGTAGATTAACCGTACCAATCAATATTAGGAATATGACCCTGGTAACGCAGAAATTCAAATAGGCCAGGACTCATTGTTGTTAACAGATAAAATTAAGACTGAACTGACCTTGTAAGATTTACTTAAATATTAATTTAACCAATGTCTGCACAATTTTAACTGTCGAGCTGATTCAATAGCATTAAAAATCAAATATAAACTTCTTTAAGATTCCATTATTAATCTTTCATTAAACTTCTACAATATTCTGATCATTATTTACGATGGAATAATAAGTAAATAGATAAAGCTATTATAACTTTCTAAACGTAAAAATTCAGTGGAAACTAGAAATATAACTGGCAAGAGTTTGCAGCTTAAGCGTGCCAATCAATGTTTATAATATGACTCTGGTAACGCAGAATTTCAGATACATCTGGACTCGCCAACACCAATGGAGAAAGTTAAGAGTACACTGACCTGGTAGCATGTGTTTAAATAACAATTAAAGCAATGTCTGCGCAAAATTTCAATAGTCAAACTGATTCTAGTAGCACTATGCATAAAATATAAAATTTTTCAAAAGTGAATTAAACTTTTATTAAACTTTCACAATTTACAGTATTTTAATCATTATTTATAATGCAACAACTATGATAGGCTCTTTCACTGCGATAAACTATAAAATGAATGTTTTTTTCAGTATCAGAAAGTAAACGTCAAACTGATGATTGTTGTTGACGTATGTACAAGTATATTTGTCACTTTAATAAGAATCTCAAACGTGCAAAAATATCCTTTTTTCTTTATTATTATTCATATGTCTACTTTATTTTATAGATTTAATAGACTAACCTGACCGAAACATTGCATTTTCACGGGATTTAATAATAAGTTTTTCTTGAAAGAAATCGTTATTTTTCCATATAAATGTCGTTTTACTTACCTCAATAATCTACTAGATCGCAATCCTTGATTGCAATTATTTAAACACTGCAGTTGATCAATCGCGATTCACAATGTTGTTCGCAGCAGAAATACACACGTATTACACGTGTATTACTCGTATTACACGTGTACTACACGTATTACACGTGTAGTACGCGTATAATACACCTGTATTACAGGTATAATACACGTGTACTACACCCGTGCTGGGTGCGTTAACAACCCTGCGCTGATCTCATGATCGCACAGCGAAACGCATTCTAGACGGGCCGCCATCCGCCATATCACCGGGTGATGGCAACACGAGTCGGACTCATTGCTAGAAACTAAGAAGAAGAAGAAGACGGACCGCCTTAACGAACTCGCGTAAATACGAGATCTTTTTATCTATTAGTTTTTACATTTATAAAAGGGATAACAAAGGTAGATTGCGATTGAAGATAGGAACATATTTTAACCGTTCCTGTTTTTCATATATATTGAAACGTTCATGTCTACTAGTGCAGCCCAGCGCTCTTAAATCTGGTTTCGTGCGCCGTGAGCCGTCACACCCCAATGCATACACGGCGGCGGGCCGAATCGGCCCAGGGCGCTAGGCATCGAGATGCCGAGGATCCCTCGATCCCCTTTCCGTGTGAGCGTCACCCTGTGTTATGGCCTGACGGTGTGGGAGTTGAGCTTGGTTAGCTCAAGGAATGGGTAGAGTATCGAACAGGGTCGTGGGTTATAAAACTTATAAAGGCTTGCTGCTGATATGATATGTCGTATTTATTCCACATTTTCTCTTTTAACAACCACGTCAACCTGCCGAGAACCTGCGGCCTCTACAATCCAGAGGCGTACGCTGAATTAACTAACTACTATGCGGTGCGCCACTCCGCCACTCGAGGTCATCGTGAGGAGGAGCGAATTTACGCACGCGGCCCCGCAACAATCGACGCCAACGCCGCGCTCGTCAGCGCGCCGTCCACCGACTTGCCGGTGTGGGCGAATACCCGCCTCGCCTCTCTGGTCGTCTACCGGCCCCAACGACCAGCGCGTCCGTCGCGGCGTACTCTACTACGACCCATCAAACACTTATTTTCCCATATACCGCATCGCGCAAGCCTGTTCCCTTATGTTTCATCCCCGAAAACCAATCGCGATATGACGACCTCGACACGACCGCGCGGCGACACCCAATACTCGCCCGTATTTTACGCGCACACTCGTGCATTTTAAGAGTTATTTAACGGTACTCCGATAAGGAACTAACCTAACCTAAACGCTAACTTACTTGCTAACGGTAGCTCGGTAGCGTACAGTAATCGGTAGCTGGTTGGAGTGGCGGGAGGGGCGAGGAAACGATAGCGGGAAGGTATGATACGGGAGGAGAGTGATAGCGAGGAGATATACGCCCTACCTGGGCAACGGTAGCGAGGAATTGTGCGAGGGCGAGGGCGTGGTAGAGGCAAATGGTAGCTTGAATGAAGGATAACGGTAGCGTCAAAGGAACGATAGCGAGAACGATCGAGAGCTTACATCATTCGCAACAGGCGACAAGACCTCACGGCACTCGGCTCGCCGCCATGACCGCGTTCGTCGAGATGCATTGCGTCACACTAACCGTGTCGCGTCGCGTTCACCCGAGGCACAGCCGCACTAATTAGTTCGCACGCTAATACACTTTTTACGACGTATCGTGAAGCGTATCATAATTATTAAAATACATATAAATTATAAAAATGTAAATCATTAAATCAACGGTATATGGTTACTGCATCACAGAATCGACTTCTTAAACAAATATTGAACAAGATACTTTTACTAAATTGTAAGTTATGAATTGAATAAATTAATTAAATTGTAGATTATACATAGCAAATTATAACAATCATAAATAATAATCATTATTGCATTGCAAAAAAAATAATAATAATAATAATTAAAATAAGAACAATATTTTAATCATAATTTTAATGGTAAATAAATCTTTATGCAATTTTTGACTATAATGAAATATCAATGACATATTATACTTTACAAAATCATTTAGATACAAGATAAACAATAATTTTAATAAATGAAAAATAATATACTTTACCAGTCAAGAGGCTGGTAGAAAAATTCATCTGCTACAAACATTATATAAACATTGAAGAACCTGCAACAATAAAATAAATTCCATAAAGTAAATGCTTGATAGAAAAAGTTTTAAGCAATAATTTTTGTTTTAATTTATAATAAATTACTTATCTAATAATTCCATTAAAGTACTTTATTGAAAACAGAATACACATACATGGAACACTTGTGCAATTTAACAATTTGTAATCATACTTGCACATATATCACTAATAATAAGAAAAAAATAATAACTATTCAACAATATTAGTATGCACCAACAATATATGAAATACAATTTACAATTTAAAATTGAAAAGTCAAAACAAACTAAAATATAATGTACTAATTTAATATAGAGTGTAAACTTCAATATTAAAATTGAACAAACGATCCGAATCATAAACTACATAAATATTTGGGCGTCTAAGCAAAAGTGTCACACCTAGCGATAGAATCTTTTAGAGTACGTACGTTCAAACGCAGCCGTTTTCTTTCATCATCAAATCTTATCCCATTACAGTTTATCAATAATATTTGAATATCTGCATGTATGCGCGTGTGTGTATGCGCGCGCGCGTGTGTGTATGCGCGCGCGCGTGTGTGTATGTGTATGTGTTTGTGTGTATTCATCGTCAAACATTCAAATATCGGGAGGGCCTTATGTGAAAAGCAAAGCGTTTCGCTTTTAGTGATGTTTCTATTTCGTTTTATATTACGTTTGTTTTCTCTAGCTTTATAAATGTCATCTTTACGTAGAAATATTATTTTTTCGAGATGCTTTGAGTTTTCATTTTTTTGGTAAGAATTATCTAGACGTTTTTTCTTTATGTACTTAGTTAGTTTATTACGAAGATTATCACGAGACACGAGTGAGCGCGCGTGCTCAACATCCACAAAGCGAATCCGCACGAGCGCGGAGCGCGACAAATCCTCTCGAGCTCCACTCCAGGTAGCATCGTGCGCACACGTTACTACAGGGAACAGCGAGAGATCGATCTGCGCCGACGGAATCGTTTCGTGAGCACACGTGACGATCTGGTAGACGAATCGGAACCCGACACTCTGAAACTCAAAACTCCGAATTGCCGACGTGAGCACACGTGGCAACCCGGAACACCCAAGCGACATCAAGCCTCCTCTACGTGAGCACACATGACGATACCCGGTGTCACCGCAGATGTCTTAACCAACTAAGCCGACATCTCACGACTCACTTTATCGCTGTGAGCACACAGGATAAAGAGAGGAACGAGACGAGTGACGAAGATTTGCGAAGTCGTGCGCACACGACTCCACAAATCCAAGGGATAACCTCAAAATCCCATTGCACTATCCCGGACGTTATTACGCGAGATCGTTGTTACACGACACATTCGGATCGGTGTAGCCGTGCGCACACGACTTTCAAGTAACGAATGAATTCCTAACCTCAAAATCCGCCACCGATCCATCATACCGCCACCGTACCGAAATACCGTAGCCGAGAACACCGATTCATTCTTGTTACGAAATCGCGTAGATATTTTTGTAAATTTTCAACCACGTTAGTTTAAACAATTCTTTTTGTAAAGGCGAAATATTTTTAACAACACGCATAATTGATTTCTGTTTCAGCCGGGATTTAACAACTGATTCACAATTGCTATTCTTTACTTAAAAAATATATTTTGTTATTATTAAAAATATAAAAACAGACTCTTTTCTTGCCCCTTTCTCCTATCCAGATCCTGGAACCGACTAACGGAAAATTAAACCGTTACAAGCTTGACTATACTTTTTTTCGTTTTCAAAATGCTAGTTTTTATATTTGTTTTACGGTTTTTTTTTTGCTTACGGATCACTTTAGATTCTGTTGTTTGTTTTCTTTAATTTTGACATTTTGATAAATTTATTTTAATTTGAATTCTTTTAACTTCATCGAGAAGGAGTTCAGTTTCAAGGGTCAGATGATTACAACTTAATGTTTTTAAGTATAGCAAAGTATATAATATTTATTGATTAAATATTTGAATGCAAAAATATCTTTATATGCAAAAAATATGACACTATTTCTAGAAGTTAAATTAATTATAACTAGTTGTAATTGTCCTATATACGGATCTTAAGACAAATGAAGGTAAATTTAATGAATCCTTAGTGTCATACCAATAAGAGTTATTTCATGTATACAACCGTTCAAATCTATTTTTCAATTTTTTTGAATTATCTAAATTTTATTTATGAGAGAAAGAGAGAGAGATAATAAAACAGTAATATCAATTATTATAACTTATCTTGTTTGTAGGGAGAATGTTAACTTTTTGTTTGTGGGTGTCACTGGTTCAGATGGAATGATGTTTGATTTGAAAGTTGAGAATTGTCCAGGTTGTATATATTCTGTAATTTCGAAAAAATTACATTTTTAGAAGAATTTCAATTAATTCCAAAGTGAAAACAATGTTAATGTCGGATAACAATATTAAACTAATTTGTATTGGTACTACCTCTGATATAGCGTTTCCTCAAACTTCAAAATGATGTAACGTTTCATCAAACGCCAAAATGGTGCATTTCTTTTTTTTTTTTTTTTTTGCACAACTAAACCATGTCACATATACATATAGACATTTTCTTAAAAGTCACTTGCATTTTCTGGAAATGAGCTTTACCTTGTTTTGTCTTGTATTTGCTTGGTTACCATTAACGTTTCACATTGTAATTAATCAATGATGCAATTTATGATAGTTTAAATACGCAGTATACTTTATTTGTAAATATCAAATTAGGTTAATTGAACACATCTGATCACATCAGCTGTCATAAGTCGACTAACAAAAACAATAACATCTTCGATGTTGTTGATTTCGTTGTTGGTTATCGTCTCTCAGCCATACTCATCTCCAAATTGATCCAGTATCTCGTGTTCTGACGGTTAATAGTTCCCTTGTTTGTGAACGTGGACTCATCCGTAAACAAAATCATGGCTGGAAAATTTTCATCCGCAAGCATCCTGAGTGTCATCCATCGGACGAATCGGAAGCGTTGTGGCGCATCTTAAGGCTCTTGATGATATTGCGCGTTTGCCGCGCTTCAGCGGCATTAAAACCGGCTCCAATCAAAATCTCCAACATTCGCATCCGTTCTAATCGAGTATAAGCCATTGTGTCTGATAACAGTCTGTGCCTGTCTTGATATCCTTGATGGTTAGCGTTTTGCATTCATTGCAATTTTCCGGGATAACACATGGCAGAATTACTCTGAAGTTGACGGTCATCGAACGATCCACGTATTTTATTTTATATAATGAGAAGATAATCACTGGCAGTCTCCGCAAACTATAAATGAAGAAGCGTCTTCTACGTTCGCATCGCGATTCATTGAGAGATAAAAATCAAAAGTCACTTTTGAAATTAAATACGTATTTCCGATACAGCGTGCGTCAGAGCGATTTTGCGCACTCTTCGCGTACGATCAATCACATTTTATGCCACCTATATCGAAAAATAACGTTCGATATGCGTGCTTTATTTGATTCTACACTCGTGTGATTGTCACCCTGCTTCGCTCAGGTGAAAAACGTCATACTTGTGTAGAATTAAGTTTTGCGTACTTGTATCGAAGAAGACTATTACGGCCATCGCACGATTTTTTTGCCTTACGTATTTGCTGACACCTTTAAAAAATTATTCGACCCTTTTCAGCGCTGTAAGCTCAAGTTACGCTTTCGAGGGCCTGTTAGGGCCTGCGAGGATGTATGTACAATATTTTTCCGAGGTTCCAATGCCTTGTATCGAATAGCTAATTGCTCGAGCTTTTACTTCGAGCTCCTAAATGGTAGAGCTACGGGTTGCTTGGTTTTTATACAGGACAATACGTGATTTCTATAGCGCTAAGGTCCAGAAAGGTTATGCGCGCTAGTAAGGCTATTGGTGAAGTTTTGGGGAATAATTAATGCAATAGTTACTAGGGGGTTGGGAATACATTCCAGAGAGCTAATAGTGAAAAAAAGAGACACTTAGACACCAAAAAGTTTGGAGCGCTTTTTTCAGACTCCATCATTGATTAATAAATTTCACACTTTCGCCGCGAAGACTACCATATTTCACACTCCCGGCGCGACGACTATATCAGATTTCTTATTTTTAAATAGTCGGTCACCGAGTTTCACAGTTTTGTAAACTAATACAGTGTAAGAACTGTGTACCGTGAAGAGTTTAGATCTTTTCACAATTCCGATGTCCCGATGTGGAGAAGAGTGTGTACAGCACGGCAGGTATAAGTGCCCTAGTATAGCGAGTGCCATGTAGAACGGCTTATGCCACGTGTATCGTACATTATTTTATAGCACTGACTAGCATAAATCCGCGTAGCGAGGCTCGGATGCTAACCGCACAGTGCAAAAACGAACTTTTACTGCAACGGTGTGAAAGCGGGTTTATGCTAGTTAGTGCTATAAAATAATGTACGATACACGCGTCATAAGTCGTTCTTCATTGCAACGATCTCGCTATGCTCGGGTGTATACGTCGTGCGGTAAAGTACGACTTATGCCACTAGTATCGTAACGTACTATTCTAGCACGACGTAAGTTCGCTCGCTACACTCATGCGCTTACCTCGTCGTGCCAGCATGTGCAACTTTCGACACTTATATCGCTATTCTTACTCGAATTGTTTTCTTAAATTGTCTCAGCGCCGTTTCTCGTAAGATTTTATCGACGGTTCCTGCAAACAAGTCTTTGACGTTCTCTGAAAGTTGAAAATGATTTGATAGGAAACTGGAAAAAAAAAAAGATTATCGTTTCAAAGGCGACTTGCTGGCATTATTTAATTATCTATACATCATCGTTTCCTAATACGAAGACTGACACAATTCAAAAACGGCCTATTTTAAATCGCTATTTTAGATCGCAAGAGTAAAATTATTTTGTTCGATATATGATAAAATTAAGTATACAAATTATACCTCAAGTTATCAGGCCTTGGATGAATTAATATTTCTCCGTTGCTTTAAAAATGTCACATTTAAATAGGACTATTGAATTTTACTAGTCTCCATATTAGGAACCGACGTTGTGTAGTCGACAATCAAATAATGCCTGCAATTCGCCTTCGAAACGATGATAATATTTTATCAGTTTACTATCGAATCATCTGCAACTAGCAGAGGACGTCGAAAATTCTATGCAGAAGCAGAATTAGCTGTAGTGCTGTTCTATTGGAGATCTTGGAGTAAGCCAGTTCTTTAACGAAAGTTCAAATTATACAGGGTGAGTCATTTTAATCTTTAATCTCAATTATCTCGTTGGCAAAGCATGCCAGCGAAAAAAGTTTCGGTTCCTATTTAACCCTGTCGTTAAACAGGACCTTCAAGGACATTTCAAGGTCAAGTTGATTTTTTGAAATGGAAACCCCTACTTTTAGCCCCATAAATGAAAAGAGAGGGACATGCGTTCAAAAATGAAAATTTTTCAATATTTCCAGAAATTTTCAGTATTTTCTAAAATTTTCGTATTTTTTTCAGTTTTCAAAAATTTTCAAAATTCTTGATGTAGGTAAGTCATTCCATTATTTTGTATTAGTGTCAATTTTTGAGAGTGAACTACTCTTAACAGTTATGTAGATAGCAAATTAGTGCAGAAAAGCTTAATCGTGTTTTTTACTTCTTGTAAATCGATAATTATTATTGAAAAAAATCTGTTTCCCTGTTTACTGGTCTGTAACAAATTATTTTGATTTTGATCATGGCTGATTATGGTCCCAACAAAATCGTTGATATGATCATGATTTTGGGAGAAAGTCGAAATAATTATGCAGCAGTTGCCAGACTTTATGCTGAACGCTATCCCAATAGGAGACACCCAAGTAATGTTACTATTCAAACTTTTTTTCGTCAACGCCGTCATCATGAATACGACGAAAACGATCCTCGTGTTATTACCATTCTAGCGATTATTCATCTTGATCCTCACATTAGTACTCGATAAATAGAAAGAGAAATAGGTATACCTCAATCAACAGCATCCCGATCCTTATCACATAACATTAACACAACAGTTAACTCCAAATGAAATGATTTTGTGAGTAGGTTTTTGTCGATGGGCAATACGAATGATTCAACAAGATCAAGACTCTAAAACAAGAAAATAGCGGTCCCAGAGCTATAGCATCAAATTTTTTATTCAAAACAAGCGTGCACGCTAACTTAATGTTTTTTCTGTATTTCCTCATATACACGTCCTTGTCTTTGCAAATCCTCCTGCATACACGTACGTACCCTTACATTAGCACCCTTTATGAATTTCTCACAAGATCTCGTACACACGTAAACATCTGTGCGTTTCAAGATTCACAAAAGCTTTTATATACACTTTCAACACACTCACAATTGCGCATTTCATCGAATTCACACAAGCTCCAATACACGCACACACTCTAGTATTTGGACAGGCCATCGGTCATTCATGCAGTATTTTGGCAAGCGAATAAATAACTTAATAGGCCAAGCTGTAGGGATTTCAAACTACGATATTTTGACAAAAAGCAACCGATTGACAAACTAGCAGCAAACCGATTGTGCGATCATATAATAAATAATAAGCAGATGAGTAGGTATGTGTTTTTGACAGGCATCTCCCGACCAATTGTTAGTTATTAACAATTTATTGCAAAAAAAACTCGTATTTTGTCTTTTTTTTCTTATACCAATGAGATAATTTGTAGAGAATAGAAATATCTACAAAATTAGAGGTCGAACATCTCAATCGGATAGTTAGGTACTCAGAAAATTAAGAAAAACCGAAAAATTAGGCGTTTTTTCAAAGATTCATAGCTCCCTCATTTTTTGAGCTGGAGCGCAACAATTTTGGGAGAAGCTACGGATTTTAATGCTCTTTATATATGCAAACGGCAAATGCTGTCGGATTATTAGTTTACTCAAAATCGCGATACAAAGTTCGCATTGCGTTTTTTTTCCAGCAGGCCTGTACGCGTTACCGTTAGTCCAATTATTATTTCAAAATAGTTTCGAAAAGTTGACATCGTGCACTACAAAACATCTAATTCATTTTTTCGATAAAATGTCGTAAAAATAAACATCATTTATAACCCCATGCATGCAGATACAACTTTTTAGACAGGTTAATAAATTAATTATACGCGCGGTGAATATTTACTCATAAATGGGTAACGAACAAGACTATTTATAAATCCAACTTACTTGTCAGAGGATATTAAGACATATTGCGACTCATCAAATCCTTCGTCACTTCATGCAAAATGATGAATTTCGCATCTGGACCCAAATCCAACGGTCGTTCAAAGCCCATCGCAAAAAATTTCCCGATAACTACGATCATAGCCGCATAAAATAATGTATTTCGATGAACTTATCGATTTCTCAACTTAGATTTGATAAAATAAACACAACCTTGATACACCAACTTCCTGTCAATAGTTCAAGCAAACGGATTTTCAGATCTTATTAAATTGAACGTCGGCAATCTAGTGCGCGTGCACGTTCAAATCAAACGTCCAACAAACAATCGAGACATGCGACTGAACCGTAGTACAATAAAAGAATAAGAGTCTCATATGCATAGATTATTATTTATTAATATATAATTGGATTATTTACGTACATTAAATGCATATCCGACGAATAACCAAAAGGTCGTATCAAATAACGAAAAATTCTAATCCAAACAAAAAAAACTGCCGTTCCACCCTTTACACGCAGGCTTGAAAAATTTTAAAATAAATATACATATTTGAAAGATAATAATTATATAATGATTGTTACAAATCAATATTCAGCTGTCACGTCGTGTGATTTATTGCACAAACTAAAATAAAATTAAAATACATTGAAACCCAAACTCTCAAAAAAAGAATGCATTGCGTACTCTGAAAAGTTTCGACACACAGCCAAATACAGGCCACTGTCGAATCAGGACATCAGCACTTCGTGACGTCGTAAGCGAGCGCCACTTTTTATGTATACATTTTCCGTAATTTTAAGTTTGAAAATATTGCAAATATTACGTTACGAACAAGATTTTAAAAGGCCTTGCACGAACTCAATTAAGCAGTGTTCGTACGAGATCGCGGACTTCGTACACGTTGGTTCGACAATTGGCGATATACTCGTGAAAGTAATTTTTCTTATAAATATCCGTATAAAGTTTTATTGCCGTTTACGTGAATAATATTGTAAAAGAATTTTATATAGTTAGTTAAATAAATAATAGAGTTGCAGTGAAATAGAATTTGTTTAAACGTTCTTTACAAACAACATCCTATTTACCCAATACGAGGCTGAATCTCCTTGCTTGCAACGAAGCATCATCACACCCAAAAGGTAAGTTTTCTTATTTAGTTACTAATAGTGAGAGTCTTAGGCGCGTACTAACATTGTTTCTAGCCTTGCTACTACCCATAGCATTACGTTTCTGCCTATTCTAGTTTGGATAGTCACGACGTAACACAGCAATCACAATGTATATGCGTGTAAGGCCACTAATAACGGTCTCTATAAACAATACACACGACGGTTTTTTCCATGATAAAAAGTTCACCGGCTACTCGGCACGAGTACAGCTGAAAAGGCATTCTGAACATTTGCGGTTACATACCCTCGCTGGTTTAGGCTAGAGAGAACGAAATCCGGAAGCTCCGATCTCGGTTTAGCTGGCTAGACGCTCTGAACATTCGCGGCTGCAAACCCTCGCGGGATTTGGCTAGAGAGAGCAAAATCCGGAAGCTCTGTAGCCGCAGCCGCCGGAAGAAAAAGTTCTCCGCGCCGCCCACGCTACAGAGTCACAAAATTGCGACCGTCTTGTGTAAAGTCTTAAAAGAGAATCTTGATCTGCGCACTTTTTTTACCTGAAAAGAATGATATAGACGTCGGCTCAATTTCCGACACAGCCAATAAAAGAAGACTCTTTGCCACCCTCGCAATACAGGCACAAGCATCTGAACTATTTTATGTAATTAGGTACTAATAGAGTATTGCGGCCGAACGTCACGTACGCGAGAATTTCGCTATATTTTTTACAGGCGGGCTAAAAAGTTTTTCTTACCGCCCACGCAATAGGTTCAGACAAAAGCTTTTACACTCCTACGTGCATTATCAATTTGGAGATGTGTATGGCTGAGAGACGATAACCGCGCAGTTGCCTGAAAAAAGAGAAAAATTTGGTTCTTTATTAGACAGAGGCGGCCGTGTAAATCGTTATCGCCACCCACGCTATTCACATCGGAGCCCAAGCCTGATTGGCGGAATGTCGTAAAGCAGTCTTTTATCTTCACCAGCATGTCCTTATTATGGACCTGCACTCATAGTCGATGTACGTGTTGCGCGCAGTTTACCGCGAATTAAGTGCAGTGCAGAATTAAGACTATTAAAGAGCTAAAAGTAGTCTGAACGCCCGACAGCAGCTCGAAATTGTTATCGCATGTTTATTAAGCAGCCCGCGAGCTCAGTCGTGCTCAAAATCACGGAATCATTTCCAAACAGAGCGTGTGTCGCCATCTGTGGATGATTCATGTAACCTCAAAGTTACTAGAATCACTTGACTTTCTTTTGTTGCTCTTCGGAAAAAAGATTGGGACTTCCGCGAATTCGATACATTTTTTTATTGCATCATCGCATCATTATTTGCTCGAGTCGAGAATCGTTGCGCAAACGAGTTTTCCAAGCCAAATCGGACCCAAGCTACAAGATTACCGAGATTCTTTCACGCAAAACTTATTATTTTCGAAATATTCCTGCCATTGTATTTTGTGTTTAGATGATTACAAATGATACAGAGTCTTTGAACTGGGATCATCTCACGGCAGTTATAGCATTTCCGGTGATTTTTCTGGTTTCCAAATACTTCACCTCCGTATTCATATAGTTCTAATAGATTTGCGTAAGTGTAACCCTGTTCCTCTCTTCGTTTTCTGAAAATGAAACTCTCCTGTGAAGCTCTGTAAAATTCGATGATACTTGGTCTCTTATTACTTGATCTTTTCTAGTTCATACACTCATATATTCTTCCCCTTTGGTATTGGGTGAAAAACGTGTTGCATTTTCTCATTTTTTTGTCTCAGTGATTCTCGAGACAAAGCGATGGTTAGGCACCCTTGTCTTATCTTATCTCGCGATTCTTTGTGGGTCCTATATAACTTCAATGCGGTTTTATGGTACTTATCTTCGCATTTATGCAAGGGCTTTTATATATAATTTAGTTGCAGCGTATAGCAAGTGCGTCGTATAAAGACTAACTTGCTTTCCCTATTTTCCTTTACCTTTATATACTATCTTCTTGATATAGTTTATGGAAAATATTCTTACTCATGGCAACTGTTCGCTTCGCCCTCTCTGATGTGTGGCCCTATATCAGTGGCTGCTTAGGTAACGGCGTTTCTTTCTTTACTCACATGTGTTTTCCGTATTTCAATGAATTGTCGTAAAAACCTCTAAACCGTTACTAAGTAATTTAATATGGCAATTTACTGATTTTTATAATTTTTCGATTCTGGATTTTAGTATAATGGTTATTTGACTTGAATGGAATCTTTGCCAACTATTTTTCTCTATTTCTAATTACGGTTCGTTTTAATATTAGTCTTTCGTGGTAGGCTCACTGTATGATAGTCGCACTATATTCATATGTACTACCTTGTATTTGTTTTTGCTTATCTGTATTTTAATGTTGCTGTTCCGTAGTATATCAACTACCAAATAAGAGCCTTCATATTGATCTTTTAACTTGTGAATTTTTTCGCCTTCTCAAAGCCAAATGTAATCGCTAACTTTAAAGTTTTGCGGATTCGCGCTTCGATCATAGTAATATTTTGCACGCCATTTGGCAGCAATCAATTTTAATTTTCGAGCGGGTTGCTCGACGGGGAGCGCGCTGACCTCCCAAATACCAGTTCATACGGCGTGTGTTGTGCAGCCTCGTGCACGGACGAATTATATGAGAAGGCAGCCATTTCTAACTACTGATCCCAGTGTGTATCTTGCGAAATGAATTGTTTTAGATATTCACTCAACATATGGAGACTTCTTTCAAGGGAGCCTTTCGACTGATGGTGGAAGGCTGTTGTTTTAAACTACGTAATTCGAAATCATTTTGCTACGCGTTTCATTAAATTACTTAAGAAATTCGTTCCTTGATCGGTGAGAATTGCAATAGGAGCGCCGAATGTACATATAAGCGTTTAATTGAAGCATCTGCAGCTACCGATCGTGCTGTCGCTTCTTTAAGCGCGATCGCGAGTGAATATTTAGTTAAGTAGCATTGTATAGTTAGTAAGTTGTCATGCCCTTCTTTAGTTTTAGGGAATGGTCCGACTATATCGAGAGCTATTTTTTCGAAGGGTTGAAGTGGAGTATCTACATCTACATAATATTGATTTGCTTAAATTTCTGTCCAAAACGTCATTTTCAGTTCAATTTATTCAAATCCCTTCAATTCTAATTGAAATTTTTTTATCTGTCTCATTTAGTCGTAATATCTGAGAACATTTCTACCGTTTTATTTAATTATTTTTGTGCGCCAATATTGTGATATTTTAATGTAAAGATTTAATTTTACACTTTCCGGGTTTTTCAGGGAATTTTTCAGGACTTCTTGGAATTCTAGTCTTCCTCGAATTCTGGAGCTGATAATATATTCTTGATTATAAACAATTGTTTGTGGTTAAACTTGTATAACTTGGAAGGTAGCATCATATATCATATATATTACATTATAAAGGATTAACCTCAGGATCATCCTGACACCTAGACATCCTCTACTGAGAGTAAACATTTTTTTTTGGTATATTTGTTGTATACTAAGTGCGTTGTATCATAGACCATGTCTCGCGATCCTGGAGGTGATTTTGATATCTGGACATCGTCTACTGGGAGTAAAAATTTTCTTCTGGTACTTCTGTTGTATGAGGATGTACATTGAGAACAAAAATTAGATTTCAATCCAAGCTTATTAATAATACACTCTGCGTTTAACAGGGTTGAGACTGTCATTCTTTCGATATAACAATGAATAAATAAATATAATTTCCTAAACTTTTATAAAACTAAATATAACTGTTAATCTATTAAAATATATTTAGAGTTCAATATAAATTTAATAGTTGTAATATAATCAAGTATATTAAATCATATATCAAAAATATGTATTAGTTTAAAGTTAAGAGTAGTAAATAATTAATATGAATAAGTAACAACATTCTAAAATGTATATGAAATATGCATAAAATATTAATAATATGATACATAATATATAATAATCTTAATGTTAAAATATGTTGAAAAATTAGATAGCATATCGAGAGAAGCCCGCATTAATATTATTGACAATATACGCGTATATTAATAAGTTTGATACACTCACTTATTTAATATTGTTTGAATAGTTAGTATAAATAATTTATGGTCAATACAATTACTATAAAAAAGTAAATGGTAAAGATAATATAATATAGTAGTTTATTTTTGAATTTTTATATACATATTATATACCATAAATTCGTGTATGTAATAAAGGGAGCGCGACTAAATTTGAGGTTTATAAGCAGCTTTTATACTTATTTAAAATGTAGTTTGGTACTGTAAATTTAATAATATTTAAATAACTCAGTTACATTAAATTAAATAACTTATTTAATTTATTAAATACATAAATTATAATGCACAAGCGCTACCAATATCAATAAAACTGGTTGCTGCTATTTTATTTGTTTAATGCTTACAATATGAAACATTCATAATTAAATAATTATATTTTGTTATTTAAATAATTTAATAGATAAAAATGAAATGAAATAATGTACAAGCGCTACCAATGGCAATGAAACTGGTTACTGCTATTTTTATTTCTTTAATGCTTATCGTTTAATTGTTGGACAGAACATAACTATATTAAAAATTTTAATGTATATAAAATTAAATTAATGTTGAGTATTAACATATATAAATAAGTTAAATATTAATTATTGGAAATATTAGAAGATAAGTTAAAACTTAATTTAAAAAAATTAGTTAAAAATTGTCTGATTCGCAAATTTTACGATAAACAACATTTTTAATTTAAATTTTTGGATTATCATCAAAACATTTATTTAAATAATTAATTTTATCATTTTGATTTTCTGTTATTACTGAATCTTTCAGCTAATTTTAACGTAAGATCGTAATTCTTGTATCATTAATCTAGTTTCATTGCATAAACCACCATCTAAATTTAAGTTTCTTAATAAAATTACAATCGCACCAACTTTTAATGTTAATTTATGAGGAGCAAGTCCATTGGGTGTAATTAATGGACAAATTCTATTGGTATTGAATTAAACATATCTTCATTTTTATCTGTGTTTACCGAATCAATACTTAAATATGTATGACTTTCTCCTTTCAATTGATCTAATATTTCATCGTTAATTTTTAAAACATCAATATTAGTTGGTACAATTTTACTTTTTGATATAATATTTTATCATTGAGATCAATCTCATTTCCGAAAATTTCATATATTAAATTTCCTCTAGATAATATATCATTGGATATCAAAGTTACGAGTTTTTGTTTTTCAAATTTAAGTGTGCGATTTTGTTCGCCTACGTTTAATAACCAAAATTTAAATGATTGATCATTATTTGTGAGTCTAATATTATATTTTATAATTTGAGCTCTACTTCCACGTCGTACAACAGGTAATATTTGACGAAAATCTCCTGATAATACGACTACTATTCCTCCAAATGATTCTACTGAATTATGCAAATTTTTAAATAATTTATCGATAGCATCAAACGCATATTTTGATGCCATGGATATTTCATCCCAAATTAATACTTTTATTGTTTTTAGAAATTTTCCATAATTTGAATTAGGACTTACATTACTTGTTGATAATTCTGATAAATTTAATGGTAATTTAAATGTTGTATGAACTGTTTTGCCTCCATGTAACAAATTCGCGGCTATACCAGTTCAAGCTACAGATATAACTGAAATTTGATGATAATTAAGATCTCTAAAAAAAATTAACTTTTTAAAAAGTAAAAGGTTAGGCGAGTTTGATAATTTCCGCAACGATATAACAGATAAAAAAGAACTGAGATCAATCAACCAAAGTCAAGTTTATTATATTGAATCATAATAAAGCAACGAAATTTTGTTTGGTCAATAAAGGGCTTACTTAACTTAAAGTTAAGTTATATAATGATCAATTAGGAACAACTCTCAAGTTACTTACTACGTAACTTGCCATGACCGTTTCATTGTACGTATGGTGTTTCTATGACGTTCTAATACATGAAAACAAAAGTTTAGTTGTTCACCAATAAACAAAATGAAACTGTTTCCAGCTGTTAAAATAATATATGCACTTGTCTTTATCTCAAGTCGCGTGCTATAGTTTAGATTTTCATATAAACAGCCATGTGTTAATTTTGCCCCCGGAGCCATGGGGTTTGATGTTGGTCAGCTAGCAAAGATAGACAAGCAAACATTGTTGCGCTAGCCTGTTTCTACATAATAAAATAAGCATCTACACTACAAATTAAACATCTTGCACGAATACACTGCATACAAGGCACTATAACGATGAATACTGCCTGCGACTGAGTCGAACACTGAGTTGGGAATATCTGTCAAAATCATCACTTTTACACTTCATCATTGATAATCTTGAACACACATTTTTTACTTAATGTTTCTAATATCTAAATCCACATAAGAAGTGTACATTTCAGTGTGAGTGTTAAGTGTAGTCATGTTTGTATACATGGATGAATTATGTGTAAGGTTAGATTGCCATTCCTAACATATTACCTTATATTTTCCGAATTTGTTGCAAAAACCTTCGTTTAAACGTCAATGATTTTAAAATTTACTGATTTAAAGTTTTGATTATTAAGTTTATGAATTTTAGGTTATAAACCCATTAGTGGGTCAAGTTATACTCAACATAATGTGGGCATATTATGTCAAAGTATCCTGACATATGCTATGAAAATATGGCCACTAGTTATCGACAGGCCATATCTTATGGCGTATTTTCTACGAGGGTAGATGCCGTCGTATATTTACCTAGACACCAAAAATCTTGGGGCACACCACCTAGACCTCGTCATCAGCCACCTTGTACAGTTAGACGCCGCCCTCGAATGATGTATTTAGCTAGACAAAAAAAATTATGAAGCGCACCTCCTTGACCTTGTCATTGGCCACCCCGTACACCTAGATACCGCCTTTGAATTATTTCTACACCTAGACACTAAAAACTACATGTGAGCGAGCATGCAGAAAAACCGATGAGAAAGCAATATCCATCTGTATATAGCTGCGCGGTCAACTTCACGGTCCTAACACTTGATGCGGCTAACCTCACGGTCCTACCACTTTTGGGCTGAGGAAGAAAATTTGAATGAGCATATGAGCATTCTTGAAATACACACTCGTTTATTATGACATAAAACCGCTTTTTTGCTAATATTTTGATTGGAAATCATAGTTTAGCATTAAAACATGCTAATAAGTCAAAATAACTTACGAACAGTAATGTTAAGCATTTTTTTTCTGTAAATGAAAAATCCGAACACTAATATAGAAGTAAATAGTGTGGCGCGGGCGCTACGGCTCCGTCTGCTTCTCAAACTCGCCTTCGTTCGATATGAAATTAATATATTGTGTAAATAACTTTTTCCTGATACTCCGGGACCACCCACAAAAATTAATTTAGCATATTTTTCATTAGAATGTATTGCTTTTATAACCTCGTTAAAAATATCACGTTGTCTCTTATTAAGTAAGTGAATAATGTTCGAATCATATGAAGGTGCTAATAGAGTAGTTTCGCAATCATTAGAGTAATTGAAAATTTGAATTGTTTCATCAATTAAAGGTAAATCATAATCATGTAAAGTCATTCCATGTGAAATTAAAATATTATTAATTTTCATTAAACAAGTTTGTTCTGCAATTTCGTCATTTAATTTAGGATCATAAAAATAATTTTTATATTTATTATATAGTTCCTTAACATTGCAAGGATGATGAAATATCAAAATAAAAGAATATAATTGAATCAATGCATTGGGGAATTGATAATTTATAGCTTCCTGTTAGAATTTATCCTATTCATTATCTGCTGATATTAAATGTAAAGCTAATGCTGCTTCATAAAATGAAGAATATATGATACCTTCTACAGTTCGTATTTTCTCAAATGATGTTTCACCTTTTACATGTAATAACAACATACGTAAGTAAAATAATTCTCATTTTTTAGGATCAACAAAATACATACGACACAATATGGGTTTGACTATTCGTTTTCGTGGAGTCCAAGTTTTTAATTTTTTATCAAACACGTAATGATTGGGAATTTCAATATATAATAAATCTTGTGCTAAAGAATCAATTTTGTTTAATTCAAACCAAGCTGTTTATGTAGTATTTACATTATGATCTATTAATTCTGTTTCAGACCCTTGTTGAAAATATACAAGTTGTTTATTTTCTAAATGGACCGCTAATCGATAAATTACGTGGGATTGATCGTATAATTTAAATTCTAATAATCTATACATTGCTTCGGGTGGACATACGTACCTCTTAACTAAATATTGTTCTATTTCATCGTAATGTAAAACATTAGTGATTTCGATTGAATTATTAGCTCTAATATCAGACTCATTATTTACATTATTCTCTTTTCTAAAACCTACTAAAGCGGAATCAGGACCTTTATATAAATATTTAAACAAATATTTAATTGATTTTATAGTACTGCATATCTCGATATTAATATGACAATTAAATGTTAGCAATAAATAAGAATTATATGGGACCTCAAATTGATTATGAGCAGTACAATTCGATCCGTACTTTATTGTTCGTTCATCATTACGTCAACGATATATTGGATATCCATTTTCTACATTGTAATTAGTAGATGAAGCAAGCGGTTTAGGAAATTTTTTAGTACATATAAATTTTGATTTATCAATACATGGAGAAATTTTTGTTCTGATTTCCACATGGTCCATGTATCATATGTTGTTTAACAAGACCATACAGGATGGGATAATTACTTTCATCTGGTATTTCAGAGCTAATAATATTGTCAATTTGATCAGAACTATGAAATTTATCTTCAAAATTTAAATATAGTAGTGCATGCATATGAGGTAATCCTCGCTTTTAAAATTCAATTACATAGATGTAACCAATAATTTTACCAAAATTCTTTTTTGTTGTAATTCTTTCCAGAAAGCTGCCACTTTAAGATGATACACTCGAGCTACTAAATCAGGTTGTTAAGGTAATAATGAATTTGCCGAACCAACAAAGTAATGTATGAATATGCTGATGATAGCTTACTCTCCCATACGGGTGAGTTCAGTACTTCGCACTGATTGTCGCGGCGGATCTGTTTGCGTAATAATAAAACACGAAGGAAAATTAAATTATTAACAAGAAAAACTTACGTTTGTTAACGGGGATAACTCAAGGGTTCACGATCAAAACTCTCAACTCAAACAATCCCTTAGACTCAATTATTTTAGAAATTCCTTTATTTCTTTCTGCAGACTTCAAACAATCTTTTAAATGACACGAAACACAATTCTGGTAAATGATGATCAAGACTGAATCACAATTAAGACTAAAATCCAACTTGAAAACTCAAAAATATATAACTTGAAACACTGGGGTCAGCTAGTGCAGCCCATCGTTCTTAAGTCTAATTTCGCGCGTCGTCACACTCCAATTCATACACGGTGGCGGGTCGCCTCGGCCCAGGGCGCCAGGCATCGAGATGCCGAGGATCTCGCGATCCCCTTTTTGTGTGAGCGCCACCTTGTGTTGGGGACTGACAACGTGGCAGGTGAGCTCGGCTAGCTCCAAGGAATGGATGGAGTATCGAACAGGGTCGTGGGTCATAAAACTCATTAAGGCTTGCTGCTGAAATAATATGTCGTATTTATTCCTCATTTTCTTTCTTAACAACCACGGCAATCTGCCGAGAACCTGGGGCCTCTACAGTCCAGAGGCGCTACGCTGAATCAATTAGCTACTATGCCGTGCGTCAGTCCGCCGGTCGAGGTCATCGTGAGGAGGAGCGAATTTACACACGCGGCACCGCAACAATTTTTTAAAAAATTCTTATCTTCTTCGTCGGCGTCAGCGCGCCGTCCGCCGACTTGTCGGTGCGGGCGAATACCCGCCTCGCCTCTCTGGTCGTCTACCTGCCCCGATGACCAGCGCGTCCGTCGCGGCGTACTTTCGCGAGTTATGCGATTTCCCGACACATCAAACGCTTATTTTCCCATACACCGCGTCGTGCAAGCCCGTTCTCCTATATTAAATCCCTGAAAACCAATCATGATATGACGACCTCGACACGCGCGACGACATCCAATACTCGCTCGTCTTTTCCGGGCACACGCGTGCATTCTAAGAGTTATCTAACGGAAACTCTGATAAAGAACTAACCTAAACTAATCGCTAACTTACTGGCTAACGGTAGCTCGGTAACGTACAGTAATCGGTAACTGGTTGGAGTGGCGGGAGGGGCGAGGAAACGATAGCGGGGAGGTACAATACGGGAGGAGAGCGATAGCGAGAAAATATGTGCCCTACCTGGGCGACGGTAGCGAGGAATTGTGCGAGAGCGAGGACGTGGAAGAGACAAACGGTAGCTTGAATGGAGGATAACGGTAGCGTCAAAGGAAACGATAGCGAGAACAATCGAGAACTTACATCATTCGCAACAGGCGAAAACTTACGGCTCGGCTCGCCGCCATGGCATGCGTTTGTCAAGGTGCATTGCGTCGCACTAACCGTGTCGCGACGCGTTCATTCGAGGCACAGCCGCACTGATTTATTCACGCGCTGAGTGCACTTTTACTTACTTGCTACAATAGCGGGAGCGTAGGCGAGCCGCAATGGCGCATGGAAACGGGTGTCCTGAGACAGGTCGAGAGCTTAGGAGAGGAGCGCAGGCGTCCTATCGATAGCAGCGATGCGGAGCGAAAGAGAGCGAGCTCTCGCCACGCGGCAACGCGTGGTCGCGGGGCCAGCACTGCGAGCGCTCCCCACGCGAACTACTCCCCCTTCTCCGCGTCTATTCGTGGCTCGACCTGCCACGTTGCGAGGTTGTCGGCGCCTCTCTATTGCGTGGCGCAAATTTTACACTTGTAACGTGTAGTCGAACTACCACGTTACAAATTATGAAATCGAACTCTTGGATTGCGTCCTTACTCTTGGATCGCATATACAGGAATGAGAAGATCGGGGGAGGCGAAGCTCGGAGAAAAACGTCATGATTTTCTCCCACATATGGTCCTTACTTCTCCTCCGCACTTCAGTTTAGCCGCGCTCTCTCTCTTACTCATTAGGCCTTATGGGCCTAGGCTACAATCAACGGCTAAATTGCAGCGTTGAATGTACACACGCGCTTTCCATCGAGGGAGGAGTAATTGTTTTGATTTAGGGTTACTTGCGAACGTTGAGTGTCGAAGTTTCTGGATTTTTTCTTTCTTTCGTCTTAGTTTAATTTAATTTAATGTCACTGAATAATTATTCAGAAACATCGTCACTTAACACAGGTCTATCTAATGTATTTTCATTCTCATTTAAATTATCTACAATTTCAATCCATTTAGGATTACAAGTCATAGTAACAAATAAATCAGGTTTTCTATATAATTTTGTTGCAAAGAACGCTGACTTCCTATAAATGTTTATGGTAAAATAACCATTTTGCCAATGTTAACATTAATTGATTGAGCTTTATTTGTTACATAATCCATTAATCCACGATACATTTCAGTTCTTAATTTTGCTTGCTGATTTCTAATATAAAATAATCTTGTTCCCTCAACTTTACACCATCAATCGACTATAAATTGTTGAGTTAATTTTGCTTGCTGGTTGAGTTAATTTTGCTTGCTGATTTCTAATATAAAATAATCTTGTTCCCTCAACTTTACACCATCAATCGACTATAAATTGTTGAGTTAATTTACCTAAATTTAAATAAGAATTAAATTCGTTTCGTACACTTAGAAGAAAAGAATAATATTGTAACGCTGTAACACGAGCCTTATTTTTAATTTCACTTTCATAATTGAATTTTTAGAATAAATACAAAAATCATGATCATTTATTTGTACAATGTTTCGATTGTACAATGTTTGATCGTTAAATTCATAATTTTGATTAAAAATGTATAATAAAGGAAACATCTCCAATTTATTTTTAAGGAAAATTTGTATTAAATGTTCCTCATTTTACTTTCGTCAAATGAAACATTGCATGGACATACTCCATAAATGATACAAGTGGCAAATGCAATAGCAAATAATCCGCAGTTATATAGTTGTTGTTGCAATTGAACTTTTTTAAAAATAATATTTATTTTCTCTAAGTTAGGAAAAAGTCTATTAATATATAATTTATGATCATTATGCAATGGTTCATTCAAGCTATCAAAAATTCGTAAGATATATTTGTCATATAAATCAATCATTTTAACACGAAAAAAATTTTATTTAGATTAAATTATTGAAAAACAAAAATGTTAGAGCTCACAGCTAGAGTTTTCGTGTTATCATTCTGACGGTAACACCAGTACTGGCCCTTATTATGTGAAATTTACAAATTTTACTTAATCTAAATAACTTATAATAAATATATTAAAGTTGACAAATTTTGAATTATTATCACCTGATTATCACCTGATTATCATTAAAATTTTATCGCACATAAACGCATATTTATAATTATCAGCTTTATCAAAAATATTGAGCTGAAATCACTTGATAATCAGCTGACCTTTTAGCATGGTTATCAACTGATGATCATCTGATTATCAGTTGATTGTCATCTGATTTTTTTTTAGTATGGTAATATATCACATCGCACAAATTTAAATAATAAGTATTATGTTTTAATGTTATAATGCAATTACTTTCGATTTTAAAATAATGTTATTTTTAAATATTGATATATTATTTTATTATTGTATTTGTTTCATATTTTTATTATTATAAAGGACCCCGCAATTTCCTTATGGAAACGGGCTTTCGGCCAAATTTTTTGTAATTTCGGGAAATAATAGTTCTGAACTAGTAGATCAAATATATATGGGTCATTCCTATAAATTTCGTCAAATCGGTGTCGGGGGGGTCGCCCTATCAGCCCGCCGATTTTGTATGTTAAAGTACATTAGAAAAAACGGCAATTTCTAAAATTTTAGCCCTCTAGGTGCTCCCTAGCTCAAGTGATAAATTATTGAATTTTCGAAAATCGTGAAAAAATGGCTATTTTCAAACATTTCCACAGGGTTACGTAATCAATATTTTTAAGCCAAAAAATAGGTAATTTCTCGTTATAACGTCAGCTTTCTAGCAAAAAAATGAGAGAACCGTCAGACTTAAAGGGGCCTTTTCTGTAGGGCAAAACGTAAACACTCATTTTTTGCACTTTTTGTGTATCTTCGATCGCATGCCATTTATTTGTTTTGTAGTCAATTTGAGCTCTCAAAGTCTTAAAATCTTCGTCTTGGAACAATCTTTAATTTTCCTTTTGAAAATCTCAAATTTATCATTCCAATAAAAAGTTATAGACCTTGGAAGACAGCCTAGTTTTCCAAAATCGCCATATTGGCACCCCTATATCTCAGGTCTATCTGCCCCAATCTAGCTCAAATTTTCAGGAAAGACAGTCCAAATATAGTAGAAAAAGATGTAATTATTTTGGTTTTTTTTATTTGGGTTTTAGCATATCTACGAAGTCCTCGAAGTTGGGGTTCAGGGCCTTATTTAACCATATTTCGCGTTATAGGACGGACGGTCGCGCAGTACTGGCATACTTTAACCCATTAAAGTCCGAAACAGAGAAATCGTAACTCTGTTTTCAACCGTAAATCTATCACGTATTCCACGGATATATTCAAAGCAAACATACGTTTTCTTAAGTATTTTTTTCTCTACTTTTCACTTCTGGTATCAGAATTGCGTATTTTTCACTCAAAAATCCAATATGGCGACGTTTAAAAAAAAATGCAAAATTTCAATACTTTTTTTTTAAATCCAATTTCTTGTTGTGTTAACGTTAAGGGCGGAACTTTATTCTTCAACTATGAGTGCATAAATGAGTTGTACTTTAAATTCAGTTTGGTCCCGAATCCAGAAATTTAATATGGCGGCTAGAAAATGGTGCCTGAAGCGCAAAATTTTGCCCAAACTTTCACGAATTTTTTTCTCGAATATAATGCATTGGACGAAAAAATCAATAAGAATAAAAAGTGCTTAGAATCAATCAAGGAATATGTCTAAATTTTTTCACTGAGTTTTAAGCAACTTTTTTATTTTTGCCAATTGGCAATTTATGACAAATTGGAATATTTCATCGAATCGTCTCGATCGAATTCAGATATACTTCTTGGTCACTTCTAAGTACTTTTTATTCTCTAACTTTTTCTTATATAACGTTTTGTTTTTGAGTAAAAAATCAAAAACCTTAAAATTCTTAAGATTTTTTGAAATTCAAAAAAAATCAAAAACTTTAAAATTTTTTGTTCCATATGCACTTTTTGGTCAATTATGAGCAAATTTACTTCAAATTTGTGCCCGAGTATCTGTCATATTCCAGATGATATGATTTTCGCACTGAAAAATTCTCATTTCTTAGCCGTTGATGTACAACGTTTCCCGACACTTACCGCGTGGAGGTGAATGAGTCAAAGCATCTTGTCTTTTTTTTATCTTTTTATTTATTTATTTTTTTTCGTTTTTTATTAGGGTTTTATTTATGTTTTTGATTTTTTATAGTTTTATAATTTTTATTTTTTTTAGGAAATCTTATGATTTTTTATAAAACACGTTTTACAATAAAAATTATTGCATTTTTTGCAAAATATGTTTGTCCTAATGACACATGACTTCTGTTGTTTGAGGGATACTGTTTCATGAACAATGTCATCAACTTTAGGTCTAGTCAGATAGTATTTCACAATATCAATCAGAAATTCTTTTGAACTTTTTGTGACTTGGATTAGCACAATTATAAAGTATTACTGCATTGGTGACAGCGGCCTGAAGTAATCTAATAAAAACCACCCACGTCCACTTTTTTGATCGAATGCATGGCATAACATCATTGCAATGGCCATCATGAACATCAACCCCTCCCATAAACCTATTATAAAGATGAAATGCATTAGGAAAAGGTATGTCTATTTTTGATTTTACTTCTTTGGAATATCTTTTCAAGGGTAACAGTGGTGTTACTCCAGATGCTGTAGAAATTATTGAAATCGGTTTAGAATCAATAATAGTTATTAAATTCATTCCGCTCTTCTGATCGTGCTTTGTGGCGTATGTGCCTCTTGTTGATTTTCTATCAATATAATTTTTTTCTTTTATCCTATTTTCTCTAATAGTACCAGTGGAACGTAAACCCATTTTTCTTAAATGTACAAAAAGGTCTAAGCTTATGAAGTAATTGTCCATGTATAGATGGTAAAGGCCTACTTTACGAAAAGTTAGCGTTGAAAAAAAATTATCAAGTAAGTTCATTACTACCCGAGTTCCTAAAGCACATTTGGCTAATTTATCCCCAATAGTTGAATTCTTCCCACAGTATAGATCAAAATCTAATAAAAATCCATCTAATGTACATAGACCCCAAAATTTCAGACCGAATCTAATTGGTTTGCCGCGAATAAACTGTTTCATACTAGTTCTAGTGTAGCATTTGGCCATCATTTCATCTACAGATATCGCGGTTTGAAAGTACCAGAACAATTTTATGTTTAACTCGCCAAGCTTTATCATTGCAATCTTCATCCCCTGGTTTTGATAATTTCAACTTAGATTTTATATTTTCAAATGTACGGCGTCCCATAGCCGATTTCACTACATCACTAGATAAAAAGGGATCATTAGATCAATAATCTCTTTGACTTTTCCTTTTATTGAATGCTGAGAAAAGTATTATTCCTATAAATATATTCAAATCTGACATTGTTAGACTGCAATTATTCATCTTAGTTGATTCTATAATATAATTTTTAATTTCTTTGCAAAAAAATGTCTCAAATAGGTCAACTGGACTCATATTTTTAATGTCTTTCTTATGAGTATCAGATAATAATATTTCATTTTCAACTTTGCAATAATAACTTTTTTCTCCGTCAATAGATTTATAAATATATTCATTTTCCAATTTAGATTGATCATTCGTATAATTATTAGAAATTTCTGCGTATGTACTCAGTAATAAGTTATCAATAGATTCAGGACCAGAATCTTCGTCACTCTGATCAGAACTGCCCGAATCATCTGGATTAGGTACCAAAATATTATGATCATCGTTATCATCAGAATAATCTTCTTCAGACTCTGATTGAGATCTTACATTTCTCCGGCGTTTTGGAGCCATTACAATTTTAAAACTTGAAAAGCTAAATGCACAAGTAAAATATTAACGCTAATATTTAGAACACTAACAGTATAGTAGACATAGAGTGAAAAAACTAAAGATTCTTCAAAATCGATTTATGAACATTCAATGATGATTCACTATTTTGAAATTCAGATATAAACATTACAGAAGCTTTTGGCAAAATTCGGCAAATTGAATATAGTAATTAAATTCAGACTTTTTCGATTGAGAATTCAATATAGTTTATGAAACAATTCCAAAAGTTGCATAACTCAAATTTTTTAAGGTTTTTGATTTTCTACTCAAAAACAAAGTGTTATATAAGAAAAAGTTAGAGAATAAAAAGTACTTAGAATTGACCAAGAAGTATATCTAAATTTTTCGAGACGATTCGATGAATTTTCCCAATTTGTCATAAATTGCCAATTTCCAAAAATAAAAAAGTTGCTCAAAACTCAGTGAAAAAATTTAGACATATTCCTAGATTGATTCTAAGCACTCTTTATTCTTATTGATTTTTTCGTCGAATGCATTATATTCGAGAAAAAAATTCGTGAAAGTTTGGGAAAAATTTTGCGCTTCAGGCGCCATTTTCTAGCCGCCATATTGAATTTCTGGATTTGGGACCAAACTGAATTTAAAGTACAACTCATTTATGCACTCATAGTTGAAAAATAAAGTTCCGTCCTCAACGTTAACACAACAAGAAATTGGATTAAAAAAAAAAGTATCGAAATTTTGCATTTTTTTTTTAAACGTCGCCATATTGGATTTTTGAGTGAAAACCTCGCAATTTGAATATATTCGTGGAATATGTGATTTACGGTTGAAAACAGAGTTACGATTTCTCTGTTTTGGACGTTAATGGGTTAACAGACTTATGGATGTTGGATGCGTTTGACACAATATTATCTGTAAAATCCAGCCCATCTCGGATCTTCTTTCATATGCTTTCTCGTTCTCACTCAGCATCCCAAATTCTGTTCCAGATCTCAAAAGTTCCTTTCTCTCCTCGCTCGGTTAAATTATCCATGCTCGATAATAGTCTTCATCCCGGCATATATCCGACCACAGTCCATCCCTTTGTCTATGAAGGCAGCTGACATGGTCGCAATACATGACAGTAAGCGGTGCCAGACTGGAAACATCATACTAGGGTATAGCACGCGATACAGCCCTAGCCCACCTCCACTCTCTCGAACCTCCCACCCATAACAAAGTGCTTGGCTCTCTGGAGAGTTTCTGGCAGATATCAAGCAATATCATGCACTCTCCTTAGCCGATCGACCGGTACTGGCTATGTGACCGGCCTCCCGTCTTGCCGTCAGCAAGAGCAAATAATGGTTCAGATCAATTTGGCTCGCAACCTCAGATTGCCTCCCCACCTAGGATCTTTTTTGGCAGCTTACGGGTCGCACCGCACGACAAACATGACGGCCTGATTTGGTCCACGGAGCATATTTTATTTCTCCTCTACTCTACGAGGTATATACCCCAGCGAGCTCTTCCTTATCCGCCACCCGGGGACGCGCCACATACGGATGTTAGGCTTACCCGTGCGTGCGTGCGTGTGTGTGTGTGTATAAGGCCGTTACAGCTAAAAAAGCATAGAGCAGAACTACAAGGCACAACGGACTAGTGTGGCTGTGGATCGTAGTGTGTTACATGCCTCTCGTAGTCGACCTAACCTATTGTAATCCTAGTTCAAAATAAGAAGAAAAACAATTACATTTCAACACAAATAATTGAAATAAAAAAACACATGAAAACAAATCGATATGTTTATTCTAAGAAAAAAATTCGTGAAAGTTTGGGCAAAATTTTGCGCTTCAGGCGCCATTTTCTAGCCGCCATATTGAATTTCTGGATTCGGGACCAAACTGAATTTAAAGTACAACTCATTTATGCACTCATAGTTGAAAAATAAAGTTCCGTTCTCAACGATAACACAACAAGAAATTGGATTAAAAAAAAAAAGTATCGAAATTTTGCATTTTTTTTAAACGTCGCCATATTGAATTTTTGAGTGAAAACTTCGCAATTCTGATACCAGAAATGGAAAGTAGAGAAAAAAATACTTAAGAAAAAGTATGTTTGCTTTGAATATATCCGTGGAATATGTGATAGATTTACGGTTGAAAACAGAGTTACGATTTCTCTGTTTTGGACGTTAATGGGTTAATTTTGAGGCTTTCTGAGCAAAAAATTTTCTTAAAGTTTTCGTCTCAGAAAGACCTTCAATTCCTTTTTTGGTGAGCTCATTCTCATTGGTCGAAGCCAAAGTTACAGCCCTTACAAGACAGCCTAGTTTTCCGATATCGCAACGTTTTCACCCTTGTATCTCAAGACTTTCTGCCCCAGTTAAGCTGAATCTTTTACAAAAAATAGACAGAAATTTTTTCCTATATTATATAATCGTTTTGGCGATAGTTGCGTTCTTTTAACAGTTGTGCACCTTTGTCACATGGTGTGACTCTGGAAGAGAGAAAGTACAAGTAATTATCTTTCCGCATAAATAGTTGCTCTTTACATTCTACAAAAATTTTCCCATAGCTTCGAGAACGCTGCTTCGTAGCCTCGGTCTGCGTCTCTTCACTCGGCTCCGGAAACTCCTTTGAAATGTTAATCTCTGTTTCTCCCGACGGTTCTATAGCGCTATAAATTTCTTCGGTTCCAGAGCAATCTGTGTTTACAGCTTCTGGTTCTTTCAATGACGCGATGACCTCATGTGGCGTAGCTTCCGGAGCGTCGCTTACCCGTTGTGCAAGTGCAAGTGTGTTGTCATCCGGTACGGTTTACGCCTTCCCCCGCGTTTATTCTTATCCCTGGTATTGTTTGGAGCTTTGTTTCGAGTGATTTTATAATTTAGACGTTCTAGCTTACCTGCGCGCGTTCGGGACATTCTGCCTAATAGATGTGTCTCTGTATTAGAACCCGCGAGATTGCTGGAATTTATTGGTCTACCTTCTTGACTTTCGATTTGCGATTTGG
This sequence comes from Trichomalopsis sarcophagae, assembly GCA_024372645.1. Lineage (NCBI taxonomy): Eukaryota > Metazoa > Arthropoda > Insecta > Hymenoptera > Pteromalidae > Trichomalopsis > Trichomalopsis sarcophagae. The sequence continues at coordinate 213,409 of QLSS01000184.1, read as the reverse complement.
TATTATAATCAGGCTGTTGCTCTTGACACGCACAATTTCTTTCTTCCGTTTCTTGTTATATGTGCATCATGGTTTTAGTACTTTCCTCAATCGGGTTGCGTGAAAGTGCGTCTGCATTTAAATTAATTCGACCTGGCTTGTATACAATGTCGAAATCATATTCAGTTAATCTCAGCCTCCATCGAGTCGCGCGCGAATCGGGATCTCGCGAATCTTTCTACTAATATAGGGGTAAATGGTTGGTGCAAATTGTAAACTTGTTACCTAATAAATAATGTCTAAAATGTCTTATTCCGAAAACCATGGCGAGTGCTTCTCTTGAATAAGTATCGTAACGCGGTAAGATGGTTTTGTGAAATTGGGATGAATTAATATGGGTTCTTTGCATAATTTTTCTTTCAAAATATCAAAAGTTTTTTGCGCTCTATCATTCCATACGAAAGGTACAGTTTGTTTAAGTAAGTGACTCAATGGTTTTGCAATTTTTGAAAAACCATTGATAAATTTGCGATAATATCGTGCTGAGCCTAAAAATTATCTTACATTTTTAACAGTTTTAGGGCGGGGAAATTCTTACTGCTTCCACCTTTTTCGGATCAGGCCGTACTCCTACTTCGTTGATAACGTGACCCAAATAACTTACTTCTCAGCGTAAGAAGTCGCATTTATCAGGTTGTAATTTAACGTTTGCGGCTTTTAATCTTCTCAATAATTTGGCAAATTTATCATTGTGTTCTTCGACTGCTTCAGCATGCAATGCCCCACACACGATTCGCGGCTCGAATACAAAAATAGTATAGCGAAATTCTAAAATCACTCGACTATTCCTACAGAAACACATGCATGCTCTGCTACCCCGCTATGGCACATACACAACAACACAGAGTAGCCAGCAGCGGCGGGAGAGGAGCAAAACAAATATTACGCAAGAAGCACGGCAGCGACGCAGCCCTCACCAACAATACACATACGCGCAAAGCATAAGAGCGAGCGGTGACGCGGCAGCGGCGAAGCGTGCGCAGATTTGCTCGCCAATTTTAATATAAGTGAGAAATTCGTAAAAGTGTGCAAAATTCCGTCGGCTTAATCCGCGCTCTCTCCGTAGCATATAAAAGGCCCTGCGCGGCCTAGTACAAGCACTAGCTCTACTGTAATTTACGCAGACTAGTCACTACTTAATAGCATTTAAGCATTGAGTAGAAATATTGATACATACTCTGTAGAATCAAAATAAAATATAAGATAACGCAATTTAAGCGTACCTTATAAAAATTAACAGAATATGCAAAGTTCAGCATATAAAAACAGATAACGCAATTTAGGCGTATCTAAATGTAAAACACAAGATATCGCAATTTACGCGTATCGCTTAAAATTGCAAATAAGTTACATATTAAATGTAAAAAGGCGTAATCCAATTAGATAATATTAATACCGCCGAATAAAGCGTATTAAACAATAATCAAACAGATAAATAAAGACCTAATGTATAGGTTTACTTGTAATCCAAAAGTAGCACTGCAATTCACGTAATAATCTCTTTTATAATTCACTCAGTTAAATATATTTTGTTTATTAACCAAAAGAAAAGTTAATAATATGTGATTATTTTAGTATATATTCCCTTTACCTGGTATCCCGGACCTGACCTAAAATTAAATCATTACTTTTAAATCAATTTGTTCTCTCTCTCTTGACCTGCTGTCGGAACAACGACCCGGGTCAGCAAATGCTCACAGCTCTTTAGTACATAAATAAGTCAAATATCTTGTACAGGACCACAATAGAGTCGTGACCGTTTCAAGCATATACAGTGATATCGTCAAGATATATACATACATTTAAGGGGCCGGAATTCAACTCTTGTTTGTCTTCTGGCGATATGTATGGGGAGCCTGTGCCTTTGTCCTTTATAGGCGTATTATGAATTATTTTATTTATACAACGCATAAACACTGCCGGGCTAGATTTTAGGCCTTGCGGTGCTCGACACCATTCGTATTGGCCTTCGTCATATACGGTGAAGGCAGTTTTGTGTCGGTCGTCGGGATGTAATCGTATTTGGTAAAATCCGGACGCGAGATCTAGCACAGTGAAATACTTTGATCACCTAAGTTGATCCAAATTATCTTGTATGTTTCGCAGAGGGTAGTTATCTTATAAAATAACTTTATTTAATTTGCGAAAATCTAATACGATTCGATATCTCGGATTGCCGTGACTATCGTCCTTTTTCCGTAGGCACCAAAGCGGACTATTATAATCAGAATTAAATGGCACTATGAGCCCGCTATCTGAAAATTCTTTAATTTTATCCGCAATCGGTTTTCGATGTGCGTTTGGAGTCTGATATTGTTTAACATTAACAGACTGGTTATTTATGGTTGGGATACGTTGTTGTTATAAATGTGCTGTGAGTTTCTCTCCAGGTAAGTGAAACTGTTCGTGGTAAATGTAAATTGTTTCCCTCTCATTGGGCTCGAAATGTCTAAGTCGTAAAAGGTCCTTGACTCTCTCGGGTCGTGAGGTCTCGTTTTCTATACAATCGACAAGTAGGATGTATTCTGTTCGATGATTTACAATATTAACTGTAAACTTTTTAGATTCCGAGATACTATTGATTCGAGAGACGGTGTAAGACAATCTGTGGGAGCTGATTTTGAATTTAAGCGCGATTTATTTTAAGTTTGTTATTTCAAGAACTTCTAAGTTAATTTTATTAAAATGAATCTAAGTCCGACGCGAATCTTAGTTTACGTGTAACCGTCTCGAAGATCGTACTAACGTGTAGTGTCTGTAGTGTAGAATTACGAGTTTTGCGTGCGATCTATGCTAGGCCCTTTTATATCATGTAGTCGCTTTTGTGATAAGCAGGTGTGTAGGTGAGGCAGAGATGTGTGATGGCTTCTTTAGCGGAGAGGTCCAATCAAAAGGCTTAGTTGCTCTGTGTCGTCATTTTCGTGAGCTCGCTATTACACGTACGTAGGGTCTAATCCCCTTCCTAGGCCATTTCCCCGCTTGTGCATTTCTTATGCTTATTATTCTTGGAAATTTGGTTAATGTTGCTAGCCGGCTTCTCCTCTTTTGGCTGTTCTTTGCCGTTCCGAGTCGCGTCGTGCCCTGCTTCGAGGTATGCGACAGCTTGTTTGCACAGCTGTGGAGTGCTGGTAGCTACTTACTTGATTCTTGTTTTACGTTCAAGAATATTCGCAGCTCATGTGGCTTTTATTTGAGTGCGTGTATATGGCCGTTTGGTTTTCTGTAATCAGGCCACCTTTCTTCTTCGTTTGCTAGGCGGGCTTTAGAAGACTTCTGGATCGTGGCTGGTGCAGGGCGTTATGCCTTTCCATGTGTGAATGTTAGTGCGCCTCTTGTAGATGTTTGTATATGCGTTTCTTATAGCTTGTAGTGTTTGGTTTATGATGCTGTGATTTGAGAATTCACGCTCTTATTAATAGTTTTGTTGTTGACTATTTAATTTGGTTGTCGTTAGTTTCGTTAAAGTCTCTCTCGATTTCGTCATCTCTCGTCTTCTCGCGTTTCTGTATAATGTATTCGTAGTGCATTCTATTGTGTTTAAGTGAGTCATGTTCTCAGACTCTATGCTATTCGGTCTCTTTATGCTGTTGTTGTCGGCTGCTCCCTCACTAACGCTGTAACTTAGTGGGATTCTTTTCTAATATGAGTTTTGATATTATTGTATACTAAAAGTAGAAATGCTAAATTTTTAAGCATTTCACAGAATATTGTAAAGATTAAAATTTTACTGGCAAATAAAATTAAAGAAAAGTATCAAAATATAAATATAAAATACAATTAATATATTAAAAACTTAAGAACAATACATACTAAGCGTTATGGAAATTTTGAATTTATCTTCTTTGTCAGAATGTAGGATAGAAGTTGAAAATTTAGTTTCTGCTTCAATTTATTCTCGAGAAAATTTTATTTTTTTATTAAAAAAGACATTGCAAAAATGCAAACTCAAAATTGAATCATGTTTGACTAAATAAGGTACTATACCTTTTGATGGAAATGAGGAATTCACCCTTACAGCTTTATGCGGCAATCCTAAACACATTTCTACTTCAGAAGTTTACTTTGCAGAATCAGCATACAATTTTAAAATACTAAATTTTTCAAGTACTACTGAATTTGTCAATAAGATTATCATTATGCACGAAAAAGGGCAATCACGGAATATTTTACCAATAATCGAGTCCTCAGATGTAAAAAAGAAAATTTGGCAATATAGTGAATATTGCAAAACTGTATATCCTGATATATTAGAAAAATTAAAAAACTTGTTCGAAAATATATTACATCTTACGTACGTAGATGCTTTTCATTTTCTTAGAAATATTGATAATTGTTCAGCACAATCTCGAGATCCAGAAAAACAGGGTCATCCAATAATTTGTTATACTCAGCCACTATCGTGTAAATCTATGTTTTTAAAACTTGTTGTTCTGTTCTTACATGATCCTAAATTGCGTACTATAAAAAAAATTAATATGATTAAAAATGTATACACAAATATTGCAAATATAGAAAAGGCTTTAAATTTATCTGATATTGTAAAGCTAAGGAAAATTGCTCAAAATGCAGAAAACTTTGCTTTACCTTTCAGATCTAATAAAAAGGAAATATGTTTTAAAGAAAAAAAAATTAATGAAAAATATCATAAGGGAGTTAAAGAATATACAAAAATAGATATGGATCATCCAGCAATTCCTTGTGTGTCTTGTAAAAGGCTTTGCTGTAAACGTAATCTTGTATCTGTTCAAAAATATGCAAATAATATGGATTTAGTTGCACAATTACTTGATGTAAGTATGGATGAAAGTCTGAACTACTGGAAAAAGTTAAAGGATCTGTTCGACCCTGATGAGTTTAATGATGGTTTGATTTGTTAATACTGCATGAATAAACTGAAAAAATACGTATGCCATCTACTTGCATTTTGAATAATCTCTTATTTGAAAATGTTCCAGATGAAATAAAATCTTTAAATATGTATAGAAAAATTCTCATTCAGCGTGCTAAAGCTTTTTAAACTGTTGTGAAGATAGGTACAGTAATGAAAAATAATTTACCTCATCATGTTCAAATAGATAAAGTAAAAGAGCGAACTTTTCATTTACCTTTACCATTAGAAGAAACATTTTAAATAATATGCCCAGATACAGACCTTTTAAACACAAATCATGAACTTTTCACTTTGGTTAGAAGTAATCCAACAAAAGATACAATTATTTGGCAAGATTTGGTTGATATCAAATCAAAAAAGTGTGTTCTGCACTACATTGGATAAAATTAAACAACTCCCTTTACTCACAAATAAGCATTCTAAGTCCGGAACAATTACTAAGTAAGCTCAATAAATTTGGATTACAATATGAAGATAAATCTGAAGTTATAACTAAAGATAAAGATAATAATAATGATAATGACAATAATGATAACAATAATGATAATGACAATAA
>QLSS01000184.1:193472-207913 GCA_024372645.1 Trichomalopsis sarcophagae | reverse complement strand
AATAATGATAATGACAATAATGATAACAATAATGATAATGACAATAATGATAACAATAATGATAATGACAATAATGATAACAATAATGATGGTAGTGAGCATAATGATGATAATGATAATGGTGACAAAAATGATAGTAATGTTTTATCTAGCGATAGACAAAATCTTTATTGACTTAAAAATTTAAAACTGATGATTATTATGAAGAATATACGATTTACCCCCTACATGGTAAGGAATTTAATGAAACTGATGCCAAATTCTATCGAACGTTACAAGTATATGCTACTGCTTTGGATGTTCGTGGTAAAGATTTAGATATAAAATGTTTTCCTGACCTATACTCTATTGGAAAATATGGTCTGTATGAAGAAAGACTTACTAAATTAAGAAAATATAACTTTATTAGATCAAGGCTAACTTCAAAGCATCCTCGATTCAGATTAAATATACAATACCTCTTTATTTATTGTTTAATAGTAATATCAGGCAAATAAGTGCTGGAATTTTCCATAAATTAAATGTTGTTAATCCACGTTTCAAATATACAGATGGAGAACTTTTGCAACAATTAGAGAAAGATCAGCTTGATTCTAATCTGGATAACTATTTTTTCTCGCTTAAGAGGAACTAAAGCGTATCAGAAAATACCAAGAAATGATCTAGACTGTATGATGAATGAGTATGGACCTGCTACATTTTTTATCACATTTAGTCCTGGAGAGAGGATGTGGTCAGCCATGGCTAATTACATTCAAAGGGTAAGCAGCAGGGATAATGATAGAAGATCAATTAGTGAGTTGATTGCTGCTGATCCAGTTTTCGCTTCCAGGTATATTCGTAATCGTTTTCAAACAATGCTCGCTTACTATCGGCTGAACCTATAGGGAAAATAATTCATTACTACTATGCTTGTGAATATCAAGGAAGAGTTTCGCCACATCATCATTGTTTATTTTGGATTAAAAATGCACCAATATATGGTAAAGCATCCAACAAAGAAATACAAGAATGTATTTTAAATCATATTACATGTCGAATACCCGACAAACATGTATCTCCAGAATCATACCGCCGAGTTATGTTATACCAGCAACATAAACCTAACTGTTATTGCATGCGTAAAAAAAAAATAATTCCAGGTTTTAAAGTGCTTGTCGTTTTAGATTTACTCGTCCAATAACTGACCGATTAATATTAAGGTCTGTTTTGACAGCTATTTCTAATCGTAGGAAGTTAAAAAATAACACGCTTGGACCCTTTTGACGCCATGCCGTCGCCTTCCGACACCACGCCAGCTCAAAAAAGAAAATTTCTTCCGCTCTCTCTCTCTCTCTCTCTCTCTCTCTCTCTCTCTCTCTCTCTCTCTCTCTCTCTCTCTTATACCTGCGCACGCATTCTTTCCCTTGCTCTCTAATCCCTTGTCATCTTCTCGATATTTTGCTCATTCATGTTTGCATTCATACAAATATTGATGCATTCCAACAATGCATGTTCATATTAAGACAATTTACCAAGCAATACTGTATGATTATTACCTACTAGACATCTGTGTGATATTTTGAATGCTACTATGTTACAAAGAATAGATTCAGAAGAAATTCATTTAATTGCAAATGATTCTTTCAAATGTGCCAAAAGTTTCGAAAAAAGTGACGAAAAAGCTAAATGAAGATAAAATAAATTTATGCGGAGTCGAACGAGTAATAGCAATAAAAACAATTCCAAAATTATGATAAGAAATACCATTGATGTCTGTATTGGTTTGGTTAATGGGACAATTGGTATAGTAGTTTCTGTATGTAAAGATAAAGCTAATGAAATAAGTGAAGCACCTATTCTATTACAAACAGCTAAAATATATTCTATACCAAGATTAGAATATAAATTTATTGTAATTAATAAAATATATGTAATACGAAAACAGTTTTCAATATGTAATAGTCATGGCATAACTATTCACAAAAGTCAAGGATTGAGTTTAAGCAACGCAATTATTGAAGTTGGCTATTCTGAATTTACTTATGGTCAAACTTATGTTGCATTATCGAGAGTTACAACTTTATCAGGTTTATATCTTATTAATTTTGATCCTTCGTGCATTATGGCTGACGATTCGGCTATTCTTGAATACAACAGATTAAGACAAAAATCTCGTCAAGATCTTTTGCTATTTCATATACCAAAAAAGCAAAAAAATCTACAGGTAAAAGATACCTTATGGACTCTTGCTAAAAATACATTAAATATACAAAGTCAAATATTTGATTCAGATTCTGAAAATTGGGTTATATCTGGATTATCTAATAAAGATGGGGTTTCTTGTTATGCTAATGCTAGTATACAAAGTTTATATTATTTTACAACAGTCAGAAGAATTTTGATTCAAACTAAAGAAAATGATACATTAAAAACAATATTCAACCAGTACAACTCAAAATCATCTGTGAGTATCAAAACATTAAGAAATTTTGCAACTATAAAATATGACCCGTCACAACAGCAAGATACAGCCAAGTTTAATTATTATAAATTGTTTAATGAAGAGCCTATCAAATGGTTACATATTTTTTGCAATATTTGACGAGATTGAACAATTTTACCAGTGAACATTACAAATCACATTTCATTTTCGAGAAAGGGGCTAGAAAGCTGTTGATTACATACGCATAACACAATCGTTTGTTTATTATTTATATTAGCATTTTATTACTAATATTTTAAAATTATTTGCTGTGAGCAAAAATTATTAGGTAGGAAATAAACTTATACTCGCCAACATTTTACATTTTGTAAAAAAGTTTTTTCTTGAAATCCTTTATACATTCTATTTCTTGATTGTGCTTGGTAAGTACGTAGGTAATAAATCGACATCCTACGATCCTTGTCCAAACAAAAACAATAAATTATTGTGATAAATTTTACAAATTCAAATATAGTTTGAAATTACCGCTTTTGCTCAATCTATATGAATAAAACTGTAGTGTAGATTTATTATTATTTTTGGGCAGACGGCCACTCCCCCTCGTGAGCAGATGACCCGCTAGAGGGCCAACACTTTCAAGTGTCAGTATGACCAACCCCAAAAGTCACTAGGGAGAGAGAGAAAAAAAGAGAGCCTATAGACGAGATCTCATAAGGCGAACGGGGCCGAGAGAAAGAGATAGAGAAAAAGAGGCGGCGAGCCCTGCACGGAGAGAAGTATTTTAAATTCACTGATATTCGATATATCAGTCATCATTTAATACAATTAGAATTTTTATAAATATTATTAAGTTTTTATTGCTCCAGAACTATGTAACGACATATGTGAATCAGACATAGGATTGATTCTTATACATAATTAATTATAAATAAATTGTCCTGCAAATAAATACAATATCATTTTATTATATACTGTACAATGGTAAATTTAATTGGAAACATTTTAATAAAAATCAATTGAATGACATCTTAGAATTTAATCTGAAGATTATTAATTACCTGTTTCAAAGACGTCCTACACCATCCCTGGTATCTCAAGCACAGTTGAAGGCACAATTTCCAAAATCTGAAATTATATAAAGCACGTGTTTATAAACATGCTGAATTGCAAGTTTTGTAAGTGAGAGATGATTGCTAGTATTACCTATGAAGAAGCTGAGGAAGGTAAACATTGTCTGCCCATACCTTCTGAAGACAGTCTCAGACAATACACGTGGCATGCAGGGTAAAACTGTCTGGACTCATGGAACTCTTGTTCTTACGTATTGAAACTGAAGATACATTACCAGCTAGTATGCTTTCAGTAGTGTCCGCAATTTCTTGAAATCTGATTTGGTAATAGACTGGAAGATTCCATTTATTTAGAAACCTGTTATACTGTGGATGGTTTTTCAAGCCATCGACATTCTCAGCTGTGCGGCATCTCTTTTCTAAGCTCAGAAGGTAATCCACGATTTATACATATCTCTGATGGTAAAATCAATTTGTTATTATTAAAATTTGCTTGTTCACTAATAAATAGGCGAAAATAAAATTTTGATTTTACCGCATGGAATGATTCTGGATTTCCAGGTGCAAATATTATTGGCAGATAGTCTTCTATTCTCTGTTTTACTTCTGGCCAATAGCTATTGACTATAAAGTTAAAGCCTTTTACGGATATTCTGAAAGAATGAAGATGTATGAATGATATTTTTTGCAAAGTAATCCATAATGCTACAATAATGTATTACCTGTCTGGATTTAATGCCAAGTCTAATAGTTCTTTTAAAGTACCATCTAAGACATTCTCTAATTTTTGGTAAGTTTTTCTCATTTTGAAGACTGTATTCACTGATAATATTTTCAACAGCAGGCACTACAATCTTTTTTCTGACTACTTCCTCTGCATCGGTTACCTTGTCGAGACTTACATATATTCTTAAAGAGCTCTTAAAGACGCTGATTCTTTTTAGGTTATGTAGGCAATTAGAAGTGCACTTAAACTGGCTTTCAGGCGGCCATCATCCGGAATGCCTTCCTCCACATTGGAGCTGCCAGTCTTGGTCATGCCATGTACATCGAACACAAAACCCATGAGAACCTCGTTCAGCAAGTCCTTGTAGATTTCCTTGGTGGTAGCCTCGACGTTCTCGGGCTTGATCATGAACTCGAGGAAGCACCGGTTGAGCTCCTGTACTGCTGCTTCTGCTGCTGTTGCCCGTCCGGTCTGCGACTCAACCCTGGTAAAACTAAGTCCATCTTTTTTGGTTCCATGAGGAATGTTAATGACATTAAGTCATGGAACCTGCCAGGAGTTCCGTTGCCGGGTGGAGTGATCGTCCCCTTCAGTGAGGCGGCCGTAAGTCTCGGTGTTGTACTCGACAGTAAACTCACTTGGAAACCGCAAGTGGATTCAATCACGAAAACAGTCAACAAAGCCCTATACAGCTTGCGGTTCATTAGGGGCTGCACCACCGAGACTCTCCGCAGAAGGCTCGTCGAGACACTTATACAGCCACATATAGACTACTGTACTGTGACTATCCTGGACACGTCGAATGAACAGCGAATACGGCTACAAAGACTGAGCAATTCGTGTGTGAGGTTCATCTTTGGAGTTGGAAGGGATGAGCATATTAGTCCCTACCGGAGGCGTCTGGAATGGCTGCGCACCGATACTTCGAAGGCTATACTTTGAAGCCATTCTTTTATATAAGGTTATACGGATCGGTGAACCTGCGTACCTGGCTTCTTTTTTTAGTAAGCACAAGCCAAGACCCTCCAGGAGGGGTGTTCCTCAGGAACTGAGCATCCCTGCACTGAGTACTGAAACCGGGGCTAGGGCCTTCCAGGTCCAGGGTGCTCGTTTCTGGAACACTCTCCCTTCTACTCTGCGCAATCTACCATCTGTCGCATCTTTCAAAGTAGCGCTGCGAAGACACCTGCTTGAAACTGAATAGTGGTTACTCCGAGCACGCTGGCACTGCGTATTTTACTCTAGTCTGACTTGGCCTCTAGGCCGCATTCTTCCTTGTAAAGTGCAATTTAGATTGTAACGTGTTACGTAGATAGGTCATTGACCAAAACCGTACTCTAATGCGAAAATATTGGTTTAATTGTGATATCTAAATGTGATATTTTGTATATGTGCAAGTGTGTGACCGTATACCTTTTTAAAGCATATATGTAGTTATACTTGCGCCGCTTGCGCGTATATAGGTATAGCTACATATATATATATATATATATATATATATATATATATATATATATATATATATATAAATATATACATATATATATATATATATATATGCCACCGGCCACGCGGTCGCGCGAGATCACGCAAAGGAGCTATATAAGGCGTAAAGTAATTTCAGGTGCAGGATAAAACATACAAAGACGAGTGAAACAATAAATAGTACAAAGGCTATTAACATTTATTTGAAAAAAGGCATTTTAATAATATTGTTTTAATAGATTAGAGCAGATAACTTATTATGTGATGTACATACAGTTGTTTAAATAAAGATATTTAGAATTATACATTAGTTTAAATAAAAATATGTAGAATAATTTGTATCGCATTAAAGCTGGATCGTAGAGCATCTAACTTGTGATGCATATTTTTTTGCATATAATTAAATGATGAAAAAAATAATAATAAAACTAGTGATTAAACTTCACTTACTTATTTATATTAGCTGATTTAAGTTCTTCTCTTGGTTAGAGGAAGATTTTTCCACTTCAGTGATTGTGGGGTGTTGTTGAGACGTTTGAGCTAATCCAGTACTTAGGTCGTTACCACTTAATACCTGGTTTATTCTCGGAGGTAGACCAATAGAAGTAGGTACCTGGTTAACGGAAGCATCTGTCCAAAAATTTGACGAAGTCGATACGTTGCTACTTGTTGTTGTTGCATTGGTTGGAGGACTCATCATATGAGTATGAATAGCATTAATTGGTGGACGGTTTTGTGGACCCATACAGTATGGATTAAACATACTTTGCTGCTGATTTAAAAAAATTTCATGTCCTGGATGTATATGACCGTACCCAGGCTCCATTTTTATCATACCTATAATTTAAGCATTTTTGGTTAGTATTAGACAACATAAAAATACATTATATAAAAATAAAATATATATTTACACACCGTTTTGTGGACTGTAACACGAATTCCATTCATATTTGGAAAAACTTTTCTTTCTACTAAGTTTTCAGAGACAATAAAGCAATCTACAAATATATTATGATTAAAATAAGTTTATAAATAAAAATTTTAACAGTATTTGAAAAGTTATTCTTTATTACCATTATCATCTTCTGTTGCTTCTCTTCTTTGTCTGCGACGTGCTCGCCTCTCTGCTGTTCTCTCCAAAGACAATTCAATGCTGCTTCCATAAACATATTTTTGTACCACGTTATCAATTTCATTTCTAAATTGTAATTTTTTATCATTATCAATTTTCTTGACATGGTATGCTAATGTTCTAAAGAACAGCAGGACAGCGTCAGACATGTCCAACATACCATCGTCTATTGCTTTTTTTTTCATCTTATCGTTGAGAGCTTTATTAGTTATGATGCAATTTCTCTGTGCAGATGTCTGATAAGCTTGCCTATTTGGTGCAAGATTTTCGTTCACTGTAATATCTTCTTCGTAGTCACTGCAAGAACTTCTTCTTTGAATAATTGGGCTAGATTACCTTCTGAGCGAGCAGGCCGTACTATGTCGGAGAGAAACTATAGCGATTTATAGTGTGTCCAGCTGGACTCGTAGGAATCAGCAGCATCTTCAGATTTACAAATTGCTTTCAGACGAGATTCGCTTCTAAATTTTGCAACAAATGCCTTCCATTTGTTTTTTTAGAGTATTTTCTGAAATTAGAACACATAAAATATTAATGATTAGAATAGGAAATTTTTTGAGGTTATGTTATCATGAAATTCGTATTAGATTAATTTGAGAGTAAAGTAGAAAAGTAATGCAAGTAGAATATAAAAATTGGTATTCTGCGTTTTCGAAAAGTTCAAGAATTCCGCGAAGGTACAGTTAACCTACTGTTAACTAATATCCAAAAATAATTGTATATGCAGTTACTTGGATATCTTAACTGCGAAGATATTGCGTCCCATTCTTTACCTTTTCTATAATTATTTTTGTACTGATCGTTGCGTTAAATTATCCATTATTGCTGCCGTTTCAGCCGGTTCGAAGATAACGAAAGCCGTTGAGAAAGACAAAACCGAACCACTATATAAATTTGATAGGCTACCATCACTGCAATGATCGTCAATTCACGCCGTCATACTAACCATCAGATAACCCATAGAACTGTGAGGGCGAAACGTAAATAACGTTTAAGGTTATAAAACCGATCTGTTCATATATATATATATATATATATATATATATATATATATATATATATATATATATTACAAATTATATAAATTATAGTAAATAAACAACTGATTTTTACCTGTAGGATTTACTTATCATTCTTTAAAACATACACTTATTTATATCCTAAGTTTTATACGGAAGTGTGCCAGCTTAGAACCGGCTCGACCACCGAAGCAACACTTGAACATTTTTTTTGTTTTCAAAAGTTTAAATTATAATTTAATATAAATATGACTTTAAAAAGGTCTCTAATCAATTAAAAATTTTAATTTCGCTCCACAATATAACGATTAAAAAATACACTAACTCGCTTATAGCAATTAATAAAGGAAATTTACAATAGAGAAATCATACAATAGTTACAATCAATTACGGACTCTCCCCTACCACATTTTCCAAAATTTCATAGTTTTATTATAATAATATAATGAGAAAATTCAATTACTCTAACTTTTTTTCACAAAACTAAATATATTTTACATAATACAATCACGTTATATCAATTATGCTTCAAACATTTGTCAATTGACGGGTCCAATAACTATATTTTTATTCTGATTAAAAATATTTATAAAATATATTATATATTTAGACGAAATTCAGGCTACTTCTTATATGTTCGCTCAAAAAGAAATCTAATTTCTACAAAAATTGAACTTTCGACAAGAATAAAATGTTAGGTGAATTTGATTTATTTTTCATTATTTGCATGCCTATAATAGTATATATTTCAATTGCAAAAAACTTACAGATGTGAAAAAATAAGATAAATCAAGAAGAATGAAATGTAGTAGTGTTACGTGTTAGGGTCGATGGTTTTGTTCTCCGTGAGGTGTTCAGCTCACGGTTGCTGCGAAAATACTGGGGTAATGAATAAGCACGAGAGATTATCGGTGAATGTGTCTGTTTATTAATAGTAATTCACAATGGACTTATTGTATGAAAGAGAGAACGCGTGTTAAAGTGATTTCAGAGAATGTGCGTTCTCAGTATACGATCCTACCTGTCGTCTCCGAGTCAAAACTACCTGCCTAGTGCTGGATCGTGAGTGGCGGAATCGAGAGGGAGCGCCCGCATGCACCCCCTTTTATAGACTCTCCGGGTAATGTGATTCTTACCCGCGCGGTCGTCTGGAATCGTGAAAGGAAGGTTATGCTGAGTTTAAAGTAACGGGCTTCGGAGTAAGTTCGAGCTGTTGCTATGCGCGTATTTGGCGACTTATGCATCGATTGCATTATAACTAGCAACGCTATATACGTGTGAGTATTCACACGTGACACGTCCTTGATGTCGCTACTGGGCGCCTTCGCCCGCAAACTTAAACTATGGAAATAAAATTCTATGTTAAAAAAAAAAATTTTAATTTTCTTATATGAATTTCCCTTTTACTCTATATACTTAATATATAAATATTAAGTATATAATATATAAATTTGCTAAGGTTGATCGATCGGTAAACAATTTTTTTGTTTTTCTGGCGTGTTATTGTTACATTATTGTATGTAGTGTAATGAGCCGTTGGCTGTGTTTGCGTAATCTTATTATACATTATAACTTAAGTTTCTTAAAATATGCTCTCGCTTAAACTTATGTTGCGTCTTGATTCTTCATTGTTCTTGGCGCTAATCATTTGTAGATTCGACCTTGAGAGACTGAGGCCTGCTGATTACATCGGCAGGTAGTATGGAAGACCCTGGTTCGCCATCTCCGGTTGTCTGGCCTCATACATCTGTAGGCGCTCTGTGCCGAGCTGCGCATGGATGTTGTGTCCTGAAATAATTCTATCGCGGTTTAGTAGCGGGGCCCCCCATTTAGTGAGAACTTTCCATATGATTATTACTATTATGACGAACGTGAGTATGCCAGTTCCTGAGTAAGTCACCGTTGATTCAAGGGACGAGAATCTACCGTATATATCTTTATATTCGCCTAGCCTTTTTGCCTTGTCAATGATATCGCGAAAATTCCGTCCCGTTTTTAACGAACACGAGAACATATTCCTTCTAATGTTTAAGGATTTTGCCACCCCTTCTTTCTCTAGCGTGTCTTTAATAAAGGCTAACGACGTGTTGCCCGTACTGTTTATCAACAAGGCTATGTCTAATTCCGTTTCGTTAAATACGTGTCGCACTGTGTTCGTGTGTGGGGTGCAACCATGCGACAGGCGCAGCATACCTACGTCGTCAATGTCTATCGTGTTGTCTCTCAGTCGTTTGCAGCTAGAATATAGTCTCTAGTAGATAGGCTATATGAATACCAAAACATAGGCATACTAAAACACCCCCTCTCCTCTCAGAGTGTTTTGGTACCCGATGGAAGAGTAGGGATCCCCTCTCTCTCGCCAAGATACTAAAACGCCCTCTCTCTTCTCAGAGTGTTTTAGTACTCGATGAGAGAGTGGGAGAGTATCTCCAGTCTATCCCCGGATGTATTTTTTTTGAAAGCCTATAGCGTTCTTTCAATCCCTTCCCTTGAATGAGCGATTCAAAGTTTTCTCACCGCCAACAAATGCTATTGGCTGCTTGTGGGACCACCCCTAATTTTAAGTCCCATTTAGCTTTCCCAGAAAAGCTAGGCAGTTTTTCTTCCAGAGATCCGCTGTTAGCGATTGACAAGTGGCGTAGAGACAATGGTCACAAAAATGCACTCAGACCGATAGGCCTGCAGAGAGCCCGTAGATGAACATGAGCTGATAGGACTAGAGTTGTACGACAAACAATACTTATAGTGATTGACGTATAACCTAGAGGCGTGCACCAAGACCGATGGGTCTCATGATAGTCAATTTTGGCAGGAGATCCGTTATTTTGTTGCGCTACCTGCTGAGAGCGCGGAGATTAACGCGTCGTACTGAATTTGACGAGTTTCCTAGAGGCCTGCAAAAAATCCCACAAAAAGATGCAGAGACACCGATAAGTTTTAGGAAGATGCCCCTCCTATTTTCTTTTCATTTCGCTAGTAGTGGACGAAAATGCATGAGTGTCGCAGATACCTACAGAGATAAACGTTGTAAAGGCTTTTAGCGATTGACGAATGACCGAAGAGGGCGTGAAATACACGCGCGGACGGCTGGATCTTATGATAGTCATTTTTGGCAGGAGATCCGTTATTTCGTTGCGCTACCTGCTGAGAGCGCGGAGTACTGACTTTGAAGAGTTTCCTAGAGGCCTGCAGAAAATCCCACAAAAAGATGCAGAGACACCGATAAGTTTTATGAAGATACCCCTCCCATTTTCGTTTCGCTAGCAGTGGACATTGTAAAGGCTTTTAGCTTTTTGACAAGTGACCGAAGAGGGTCGCAGGAATCTAGAAACTACGCCCACCGGCAAAACCTTTCTTTTTGTTTCGCTACCCACGGTGAAAATCAATTATTTTTTGGAAAAGGTTTGCAAAAGTGCCCATAGATTATCTCTCGAAGTCAAATGAATTTCTTTTTTGACGGGGAGGAGCATGGTCAAGGGAGGTGTTTTTGAAATTAAGGGAGGGATATTTTTCTCCAATTAGAGGACTTTTCAGGAAAGTAGTGGGAAAAGAAGCTCAGCAAATCAGTGGATTTTCGGCAAAATAATGAAAAGTGTGCTCCGGTCTTCGAGTATAAATAACCCCTCAAGATACACCAGAGTCAGTCCCAGGTTTTTTGCAAGCTGTCAAGAAAATGTCTTCGAAGAAAAGTTCACCAATGCAGCCTTCTCGGAGCCGTCGCAGTCTACGGGATGCTCAGGAGCGTATACGTTGGCTGATCTCCAACGCACCGACTCTCCTGACGATGCTAGACTACGTGTCCTGGGCAATAGACGTAGTAGAAACATGTAAGTCAATTTTCTTATTAATCCACTTTAAAGTCACGAATTTTTAAAATTTTTAATTAATTTATTTGAATTTTTTTAATGTTTCAGTGCCACAACCACCAAATGCTGCTTTGCAACAATTGGCGCCGCGACGATCGACGTCTGAGCAGCCTCGACGATCACCGGCAGTTGACCCGCCGCTGCGATCGACGGCTGAGCAGCCTCAACGATCACCGACGGCTGAGCAGCCTCGGCAATCCTCGGCGACCCGAAGAAGACGGTCGCGCTCGAGTTCGAGTTCAAGTTCGAGCTCTAGTTCGAGTTCCAGTTCAAGCGGAACATCTTCGAGTTGTGCATCGTGCATATCGGTCCAAAATCGCAAAAGCATACGCGGGACCGATTCCCAAGATTGAGAAGAGGAAAGCAACAGGTAAATATTTAATTTATAATAAATTTATATCACCTTATGTTTTTTAAAAAATAATAATAATTTTATTCTTTTTTTTACAGAACAAATGGGAAATGAGCAAAAAAATAAGGTGGGAGAGAGTAAGAAAGAGAGAGAGACGACACCAAATCCGGGATCATCAACAATGGACTCTTCAGGTAAAAAATTAATGTTTTATTTATTTTTTACAATAAATTTATTTAATTTTTTCTTTTGTTTTATTTTTTCAGAAGTAGCAAGACCAGCACTGAGACGCAGCTACCTACAATTGAAGAGGACCACCAGTGTCGGCAAAAATGCAAGCGCTATGAGTGCTGCCAAAAGTAGTGCTATGAGTGCTGTCAAAAGCAGCACTCAACAACATCAGCAGCAACATCATCAACAGCAGCAGCAGCAACAACAGCAGCAGCAGCAACAGCAGCAGCAGCAGCAACAGCAGCAACAACAGCAGCAGCAGCAACAGCAGCAGCAGCAACAGCAGCAACAGCAGCAGCAGCAACAGCGGCAACAGCAGCAACAACAGCAGCGGCAACAACAGCAGCAGCAACAGCAGCAGCAGCAGCAGCAACAACAACAACAACAACAGCAGCGACCACAGCAACAACGCAATTTACCAAGAATTATTGATGATGAAATAATAAATAAAATGTAAATATAAATAAAATTTATAAAAATTATAAAAAAAATAATTAAAAAAAAAAAAAAACAACTGTAAACACCTCACAGTTAAATTAAACTTTGAATTCCGGAAAATTCCCGCCAGCGCTGACCGTTGGTTAACTGAAGCTGATGCGCATGCGCGTCAGCTCCGGTTAATCTACGATGGACACTGGCGGGAGTTTTCCCAAAATTCAAAGTTTTATTTAACGATAGGTGTGCGAAATTTTTAGAAAAGTTGTAAAATATTTTAGAATAATATAGGTATGATTTTTAAATTGAATTACTCTGTTCTTTGTCTTCATTTTAGTCCAAGTAAATAAATAAATTGACAAATTTCAATAATTTTTTTTTTTCAATAATTATCATGAAAAAAATTGTAAAATATTTTAGAAAAATATAGGTATGATTTTTAAATTGAATTACTCTGTTCTTCGTCTTCACTTTAGTCTAAGTAAATAAATTTACAAATTAATAATAAATCATTTTTATTCAATAATTTTTTTTCGTAGTACATTTCAATAATTATCAACTGCGTCTTGACTAAATTTTTCAGACAGATAATTTAATAACCATGTTCTTATTGAAAGAGCATTGTGGACGGCACACGACGGTTTTCTTCTAATAGAAAGATGATAGTGCAAGCAAAAATAATTTTTATTACTTTTTATATTCTCGAGCGGAGGGCATCCAAGATCTTCGACATTACATATTTGACTGAAAAAAAATAATGTTGGATAAATTGAAGTATTAAAAGCATGAAAAAAACTGAAGGAATGTATAAATACTTACGTATTCGGTAAATAATTTTTCAACCACAGTTTTTTCTGTTCTCCCTTAACGAATATCTTTTTAACATCTCGTGTAAAGATTTGTAAGACATGTTGAAGTCGATGGTATGGAATGTCACCAGAATTCCATTCAATTCCATGGTGACTTTTTTCTAGCCAATGTATCATACATTTTTCTTCCTCAGTAAGTTCTTCCCACGGCATTGGAGACTTGAAGAGGTAAGCAGTTGGTACAGCTAATTTTCTTATGTTGAGAAAACTAATTTCCTTGAAAATGAAAGTATCTGCAGCAATTCTTTAAAATCCTTGTATGTCAACAATATAAACATTTTCTTCCGGATATTTCACTATGGTATTTTGAAACATCTTTTTGTATTCACACATTGCAGTCATTTTCCAGCTTCGTACAGTTAGTTCTATAAGACGAATTTATTGTAAATGAACAGATGAATTTTGTCATCCTGCTTATATAAGAAGAAACTCCACCTTGATTGTCACACAATTGGTTGTCAAAAAGAAGCATAGACCTCATTGGTCTAAAATAGAAAATTCATCCCCTCCCAAGAAAATATCCCTTCTCCTCGTCATGACTTGCTCCTCAGCTTTTCAATGTCGAAGATGACCACTTCTCATTGGAGCAAAGATGGAAAATCCATCCTTTCCAAAAAAAAAATATCCCTTCTCCTTGTCAAACTTCCTATTCATTGGTAGTTTCTTTCGTGGTCTCGTCCATATAAAGCAAGAAATTTTACTGTGAGGAGCAGACTTCGTCTACTACAGTACACGAAACTAGTTCTTTATATAATTCTGTTTCGTGAGTGATAAGTGAAAAAAGTAAATATGGCTTCATTTCAACTTTTTGAACGCCTTGTTGAAGTAGT
>QLSS01000184.1:160936-193072 GCA_024372645.1 Trichomalopsis sarcophagae | reverse complement strand
AATTACTCTGTTCTTTGTCTTCATTTTAGTCTAAGTAAATAAATAAATTGACAAATTTCAATCACTTTTTAAATTAATAATAAATCATTTTTATTCAATAATTTTTTTTTCATAGTACATTTCAATAATTATCAACTTCGTCTTGACTAAATTTTTCAGACAGATAATTTAATAACCATGCTCTTATTGAAAGAGCATTGTGGACGGCACACGATGGTTTTCTTCTAATAGAAAGATGATGGTGCAAGCAAAAATAATTTTTATTACTTTTTATATTCTCGAGCGGAGGGCATCCAAGATCTTCGACATTACATATTAGACTGAAAAAAAAAATAATGTTGGACAAATTGAAGTATTAAAAGCATGAAAAAAACTGAAGGAATGTATAATACTTACGTATTCGGCAAATAATTTTTCAACCACAGTTTTTTCTGTTCTCCCTTAACGAATATCTTTTTAACATCTCGTGTAAAGATTTGTAAGACATGTTGAAGTCGATGGTATGGAATGTCACCAGAATTCCATTCAATTCCATGGTGACTTTTTTCTAGCCAATGTATCATACATTTTTCTTCCTCAGTAAGTTCTTCTCCCGGCATTGGAGACTTGAAGAGGTAAGCAGTTGGTAAAGCTAATTTTCTTATGTTGAGAAAACTAATTTCCTTGAAAATGAAAGTATCTGCAGCAATTCTTTGAAATCCTTGTATGTCAACAATATAAACATTTTCTTCCGGATATTTCAGTATGGTATTTTGAAACATCTTTTTGTATTCACACATTTCAGTCATTTTGCAGCTTTGTACAGTTAGTTCTATAAGACGAATTTATTGTAAATGAACAGATGAATTTTGTCATCCTGCTTATATAAGAAGAAACTCCACCTTGGTTGTCACACAATTGGTTGTCAAAAAGAAGCATAGACCTCATTGGTCTAAAATAGAAAATTCATCCCCTCCCAAGAAAATATCCCTTCTCCTCGTCATGACTTGCTCCTCAGCTTGTCAATGTCGAAGATGACCACTTCTCATTGGAGCAAAGATAGAAAATCCGTCCCTTCCAAAAAAAATATCCCTTCTCCTTGTCAAACTTCCTATTCATTGGTAGTTTCTTTCGTGGTTTCGTCCATATAAAGCAAGAAATTTTACTGTGAGGAGCAGACTTCGTCTACTACAGTACACGAAACTAGTTCTTTATATAATTCTGTTTCGTGAGTGATAAGTGAAAAAAGTAAATATGGCTTCATTTCAACTTTTTGAACGCCTTGTTGAAGTAGTGCGTGATACTATGCGAAATATACATGAAATGAGCAATAATGATATTCATTATTGGCTGGACATGTGCAATTCCACAATAAAGGAATTGAACGAAAAAATTGACAAAGCTAATCTTGCAAGAGGAGAAAAGCAGAAATATCAAACTTGTATGACACATCTTTCATGTGTGCAAGTTCAACTCGAACAACATCTTCAGCAAGGAGGTGGTCTACAATCAGAAGCAACTGAAGCTAGAGTTGAGTGGCGAGACGTAGAATCAGCGTTTCAAAATCGAATTAGAACAGGTGTAGTTGTAAACATAAAGCATGTAGACATTCTAAGTTTTTTGAACGATGCGCAAAAGCTCTTCAAGGTTAAAGTAGAAGATTGCTTGAAGGAATATAACGCTGTGAAAATAAATTCTGACTTTATCGCAGAATTTTCTATGCAAAAAAATGGTGAGGAAACGACAGACATTAAATATTTTACAAGTGAAAGTGTTACAGCATTCATGTCAACGAATTTGGAAGAATGGTTCAAGGATCATATCAAAGAACCTATTCTCACCCAGCTTGAAGAATTCCAGGAGAAACATTCTGGCTGGACCCTAACGAGTATTATCAGTTTGTGTATCAACATGAAAAAATATTCTCCAATCAAGGGGAGTTCCTTCATTCCACTTCCAAAGTTTATAGAAAAGAAAAAGGCATGTGTTAATGTTCGTAATAATGATAATCAATGTTTCAAGTATGCTATACTTTCAGCATTGTATCCTAGTGAAACTAATCCCAATCAATATCGTTTGTATGAGAACGAGCTGAACTTTGGGGATATAGAATTTCCAGTAAAACTCAAAGATGTTCCGAAATTCGAAAAATTAAATGATATTTCAATAAATGTATACATATTAAAAAGTACAATGCAAAGTTTGAAGTATCGCCATGCCATATTACAAAAGAAAAGAAAGAAAAACATATTAATCTACTCCTCATTCAAGACTTTTACATAGATGAAAATGAAGAAAATAATCATGATGATGGCGGAAGCTTGCCTGAATACCACTACGTTTGGATTAAATATCTGTCTCGACTTTTAAGCACTCGATTAAGTAAATCTCATGTAAAATCATACCACTGCGAAAGGTGTTTACAAATATTTTACTGTGAAGAAAGGCTGGAAATGCCCGAAAATGATTGCAGAAATTTAAATAAATGTCGAATTAATTTGCCTGACTTTAAAAATAACATTTTTAAATTTGAAGATTACAATAAAAATGAAAAAGTCCCTTTTCTTATTTATGCAGATTTTGAATGTTTGTTAAAGCCTACTGAAAATGAAAATGCTTTTCAGCTTCATGAAGCATATAGCATAGGCTATTATATAAAGTGCAGCTTTGATGATAGTTTATCTGTTTATAAATCATACAGACAAAAAATGAAGATGAAGAGACACCGGCAAAATGGTTTGTTCGAGAACTGAAAGGAATAAGTGAAAAGATTGATCTACTCTACAAAAATCCAAAACCAATGATACTTACAGATCTAGAAGAATTATCTTTTCGGAAGTCAACTGTTTGCCATATATGCCGAAAGCCTATCAAAAGTGAAGAACTCGCAGTACGAGACCATTGTCATCTAACAGGACGGTACGTTAGTTTTTAATGTATACAAATATTTGACTTAAATGCTGTACAGCATGTAAGACTTTTTTTCTATTTAGTTTCAGAGGTGCAGCTCACAATTCATGCAATTTAAATTACAAGGATTCGAGGTTTGTGCCGGTTATCTTTCATAACCTCAATTATGATACACACTTCATTTTGAAAGAGATTGCTACTTCTACAATAATGAAGGGACGAGTATCTCTGATACCTCACAACAAAGAAAAATATATTTCATTTACGAAGTATATAGATGACTGTGACATCAGTTTTAGATTTATAGATTCATGGCGTTTTTTACCATCATCGTTGGAAAAGCTTGCATCATATTTGGAAACCGTGCCGATAGCAGTGAATGAGTTTAAAAATGATGGATTTACAGATGAGCAAATCAATCTTCTTGGACGAAAAGGTATATTTCCATATGATTTCGTAGATGGATTGGACAAGTTGATGATTACAAAACTGCCAGAGAAGAATGAGTTTTACAATAAATTAACAGATTCTCATATTATTGACGAAGCCTATCACCATGCTGTTACAGTATGGAATATGTTTACTATAAAAACTTTGGGTGAATATTCAGATTTGTACTTGAAAACAGATGTTTTATTATTAGCTGACGTCTTCGAAAGTTTTCGAGAGACATCTCTGAAAGCGTATAGTTTATGTCCTGCACACTTTTACACGACTCCAGGTCTCACATTTTTAGCAGCTCTAAAAATGACAAAAGTGGAATTGGAGCTTCTTACAGATATAGATATGCTGATGTTTATTGAAGCAGGCATTCGCGGAGGAATAAGTCAATGTTGCAATCGGTATGCTAAAGCGAACAATTCGTACATGGGATCATCATACGATAAGAATCAGAAAACGAAGACACTTATATTTTGATATTAATAATCGTTATGTATGGGCCATGGTGCAATATTTACCAGTGGCAAAATTTAAATGGATCGAATATGAAACGAATTCAAATTTTTTCAATGCACCACCAGACTCTGATACAGGCTACTTTGCTGAAGTAGATTTAGAGTATCC
Source organism: Trichomalopsis sarcophagae (assembly GCA_024372645.1). Lineage (NCBI taxonomy): Eukaryota > Metazoa > Arthropoda > Insecta > Hymenoptera > Pteromalidae > Trichomalopsis > Trichomalopsis sarcophagae. Next base: position 189,118 of record QLSS01000184.1, on the reverse strand, counting down.
TGAAGAAATACATGATGATCATCAAGATTTGCCTTTTTATGCAGAGCATCGTACACCCCCTGGCTCAAAGCAAAAGAAACTGTTGACTACTTTGAATGATAAGAAAAGGTATGTCATTCATTATCTTGCGTTAAAACAGGTATTAGATAATGGACTTCGACTAAAAAAAGTGCATAGGATTCTGAGTTTTGAGCAGAAGTCTTGGCTCAAACCATATGTTGAATTTAATACAGAGAAGAGAAAGCAGGCCAAGAATGAGTTTGAAAAGCTTTTCTACAAGTTATTAATTAATGCAGTATATGGTAAGTGCATCGAGCGAGAACGATCTCGCGTTGATGTGCGATTAGTGAATAAATTCACTGGTCGATATGGAGCAGAAGCACGTATAGCTCAACCAAATTTCCATAGTTGTGCTATCTTTGATGAAAATTTGGTTGCTATACAGCTAAAGAGAACAAGTATTACAATTAAAAAACCAATATACGTTGGTCTCAGCATTCTCGATTTATCTAAAACATTGTTATACGATTTTCATTATTCATATATGAAGCGACGACTTGGGGAAAAATGTAAACTCCTTTACACCGACACAGATAGTCTGATAGATGAAGTTGTTGACGTGGATATGTATAAAATAATGAAAGAAGACTTGCACAAATTTGATACTTCTGATTACAAAGAGAACAATCAATTTGGAATTCCTCGTGTCAATAAAAAAGTGCCTGGATTAATGAAAGGTGAATGCTGTGGCAAGATTATGACGGAATTTATTGGTTTACGTAGCAAAATGTATAGTATTTTAATAGATGGATCTGAGACTGTGAAGAAAGCCAAAGGCATAAAATCGAGTGTTGTGAAGAAAACAATCACGTTCGAAGATTATCGAAAATGTCTCCAAAGCAATTCCATTAGTCCATTCGTTTTATGATAACTTTCATTTCTGACTTTGACATATTTATCATCAAATTCAATTTCTGAATCACCAATCATATACACTTCATCAACCTTTCGCACTCCGTATATATTATCAATCGTTCTACGGCTTTTATCTAACAATGATAAAAAGTCTTCAGCTGATTCATTTTTTCTACTAGCGGATTTAAATGTAGAATTGGTTATTGTGTCAAAAACATCATCATCATCATCATCATAAACAGTATAATCCATTAAACTCGATCGATCAATTCCCATTCGTTTTTTCATTTTCTTACTGCTGCTGTTTTTATTCAAAATATGATTAAATGGTTGCTGCAGTGGGCTTTCACTTTTCATCTCAACAAGTTTCTCCAGTGGTGTGATGACTGCTTTTAGAGTATCACCGATGACTTTTTTAAAGTCATCTTTCTCCTGTTTTAATAAAGTGTATTTTTTCTTAATAGCCTCACGAGCTCGCAAGAGCTCGCTAAGAACATTCTTCTCTTTCGTGAAGTCTGACATGCTTACGTGGCGATGTCTACAACTGAACTGCAAGTTCGAGACTCATAATTCCTTTTTTATTGCAAAACAGTCAAATCCTTTTCTATATCTACCCTCATTCATCGGTCTATCTTTGTCAATAACGATGAATCCATATCTATCATTCTTCCAACATTCAGAACAAAGATTCCGAAATTCGTTAAAAGTTAAATCGGTATTCACATGATCTTCATAGATATGTTTAAGATTTACATCATCTTGTCGATAAATTACTAACAAATTGACATTATCTCTAATGAGATGTTTTCCTATATGAGCATAAGATTGACATAGATAGAAACTATCTACACTCTTATGTCTCCCCATACAGAAGAATGCTCTAACGTTATCCTGCTTCTCACATGCCACATCATCAAAAATCATTATTGAATTTGGAAGGGCTTCATCTGGAGATACTACAGATTCATGCTCACTGAACGGAAGATATTATACTCCTTCAATCGGATCCAGGACATTTTTGAGAAATTGATACTTTGGCTGATTCAAGGATTTAGAGTATACATACAAATTCTCAAACCGAAGACCATTGGGGTTTGTAATTAAAGCCAATAAACTATTTGTTTTTCCACAGTTTGATGGCCCACAGAAAACTGCTCGTATACTATCTGGTAGTAATTCCCCATGACGCTTTTTTCTCTTCTCTTTTCCAAAATCGAAATTTGTCACGGGGAGTTTGACGTTCTGCTCGGTAAAATCCATGTTCACTCAACAGAGTCAAATATAACATTGAGCTCTCGAAATATAAACGCTCGTTTTATACCATGAACGTCAGTTGTGAATCAACGCTCGGAGAGAGATGATCATACATAAATCTCAGAAACAGCCGAAAGGCTATGGATTGCTTGATAAAGTTATCAATAACTTACCTGTTGAAATGCATCTTCCTGGATATCAATACTGTGGTCCCGGAACCAAATTGAAAAAGTGAATGAAAAGAGGAGATCCTGGCATTAATCCGCTTGATCAGGCATGTAAAAAACATGATATAGCTTACTCAGATAAAAACGGAGATCGTAAAGCTGCTGACAAGATGCTTGCTGAGGAAGCTATGCAACGTGTTAGAGCTAAGGATGCTAGTCTTGGTGAAAACGCTTTTGCTTTTGCTGTTACCAATGCTATGAAATTAAAAGGAAAAACTGAAATGGGACTGAAATTTAATAAGTTAGTGACTGCAGCTAAAAAATCAATGTCAACAAGTAAAAGTTCTCGCAAGGTTATTCAATCAGCCTTGAAGGGTGCACGTCAAGCTGTTAAAAGTGTTGGTGGAAAGAAAAAAGTTATCATTCCACGTGTTTTGCCGCTTCCATCAAAAATTGGTGGAGTTCTTCCTTTTCTCATTCCATTGTTGGCAGGACTAAGTGCCACTGGTGCTCTAGCAGGAGGTGCTGCTGGAATAGCTAAAGCAGTTAATGATGCTAAAGCTGCGCAGAAAAATTATGAAGAAAGTAAGAGGCATAACGAGACCATAGAAGCTATTGCTTTAGGCAAAGGTCTTCATCTTAAGCCCTATAAAAGTGGAATGGGATTATTTATGAAACCTCATATCGGCCGTGGTCATCGAGTCAGTAGAAAAAAAAACCTCGATTTAACTTTGCCAAATCGTGCACTGACTGACTACGATCTGAAAAAATATGCTCATATGATGAAAATTTCAGATTTCCGTGGTGTTTTCATGAGAAATAATCTACCACCCGATGATCCATGGCGTAATGAAACAGCAGTGGTAAACTTGGACGATTTTCAAAATAGAGGCACTCACTGGGTTTGCTATCGCAAACGTGGTCCTGAAGTACTTTATTTCGATAGTTTTGGTGATCTCAAACCTCCCAAGGATCTCATGATGTATTTTAACGTGAAGGAAGTGAAATACAATTACAAAAGATATCAAAATTTTGACTCATTTATATGTGGTCATCTTTGTCTCTACTTCTTAGCTGGGAGACTATAATAGAGATGTTCGCAGACGAATAGATTCATTAGCATCCGATCAGTCATGGAAGATAGCTTCATTCTGAGTCTCTTAGGAAACTCATCTGTCTTAGAAGCGCAATATTTTCCTTCGATTGAACTACCACAGCATAAAAATTTTGTCTTGGGATTAGTTGAAGTTTTAACATTCAACTCTATTCCCAATGTTGACCATTCAAATAATAAACTTCATTTGAGCAAGAATAATATTATCACTATCCCTACGGGCAGCTATGAAATTGATGTTATAAATCAATTTTTACAAGAAACTTTGAAATCCAAAGGAATTGAATTTTCTTTGAAAGCTAACAACAATACTCTCAGAAGTGAAATTCTCTGCAATCATCAGATAGATCTCAAACCTCGCGATTCAATAGGCCGTCTCCTTGGTTTCGCTCCTCGCATTCTCAAAGAGAACATTCAACACAGCTCTGATTTACCTGTGAAAATATTGAGAATCAATGCACTCAGAGTGGAGTGCAACATTACTGCAGGTGCTTACATCAATAATAAGAAAGTTCATACAATCCATGAGTTCTTTCCCAGAGTGCCTCCAGGATATAAAATCTTAGAAGTTCCGTCTCATGTGATATATCTACCACTCAGTGTCAAGTGCATAGATCATCTACAAATTCGAATTGTAAATCAGGACGGAAATTTGGTGAATTTTCGAGGAGAGGAAATTACTATTAGACTTCACATCAAATCTGTATAATGGGTATCGTTTACAATTCTGGAACATATATAAGTCAGCCATCATGTCAACCAGTCATCAGTCCACCAAAGAAACTCAATCCGTTAACACGGAAGAGCATTCAGTTTCTGAAATGCCTAGGACTAAAAGTTCGTGGAAAAAATTTACGTGTATAATTCTTTGCTGCTTCCAGAAAAATGGACGAAATTCTAAGCATTCAATCAGGTGTCGTCTTCGATGAGTCTATTGCTCATTACGAGGTACACGCCCATCAACCATACTCATCATTAAGCTTTGATAATAGTGATGAAATTCGTATTTCTATACAACATCAAGATCTATGCCTCTTACCATCGCGTAGTTCTATCCATGTATGTGGAAAATTGAAACTAAAAGATGGTTTAACAGCACCAACTAAAACTAAATTCGTGAACAATGGCATTTGTCATCTGTTTGATGAAATTAGTTATGAGATTAATGCTGTGGAGATAGATAAAAGTAAAAATGTCGGTCTGAGCAGTGTTATGAAAGGATGGACTTCATTTCACTCGAATCAGAATAACATGCTAGAAAACGCAGGCTGGCTTGGTGATGAAGAAGATACCAAAACGTTTGTCGATGAAAAGGGAAACTTTGACGTAGCGATTCCGCTGAGTATGATCTTGGGCTTTGCAGAAGACTATAAAAAAATTATAGTTAATATGAAGCATGAGCTCATTCTTACAAGATCGAGAAGCGACTTAAATGCAATAATCCAGAATGGAACTACATCATCTGGCGTAACTACTTATGAAGATTGTGAAGTAAAACTAACAAAGATAGAATGGTTAATGCCATATGTTATTGCATCAGACAAACAAAAAATCCAGCTATTGAATTTCATTGGTAAGGATAACCCCATCTCTATGTGTTTTCGTTCTTGGGAGATATTTGAATATCCTCTTCTTCCAAGCACGAATAAATACGTCTGGACAGTGAAAACTTCAAATCAATTGGAGAAACCTCGTTTTGTAATTCTCGGACTACAAACAAAGAGAAAAGCTGCAAGAAATGCAAATGCCAGTAGATTTGATCATTGTGAGATAAGTAATGTGAAACTTTTCTTAAATTCACAATATTATCCATACAGCAATATGAATCTCGACATATATAACAATCAGTATGCAACTCTCTATGATATGTATGCTAATTTTCAAAAATCATACTATGGAAGAGATCTGCAGCCGTTGCTGACAAAGCCTATGTTCATCAAGAATGAACCTCTCATAGTTATGGGCTGTTTACGACAAAACGAATCTCTCAAGAGCGCTCCTGTCGATGTACGTCTGGAGTTTGAGGCTAAAAAAGATTTTCCTTCTCACACTTCAGCATACTGCCTAATCTTACACGATCGCTTGTATTATTTATATTCTGGCTTTAGAAAACTCTTTTATAGATGTTTAAATTTTATATATAGTTATATATCTATATACCTTGATTCTTGTTCTGTTGGTTTTCTGCCTGATTTTGATTATTTTCTGAAATTCCCTCGTCTTGGGTTATATCATCAGAAAGACTCCAGTCAGACATCTTACTTCTGAATTTATTTTTCTTCTGAAATGGAAAATTGAATGCTTCCTCTTAAGATTTTGAATGATTTTTGCTAAGTTAGACCGCACTGCAATTCACAACAAAGCTCGAAAATCAAACACTAGTTACGCGCTTCCCAGACGCCTCACACGTGCTCCCTCCCAGTCTAAGTAAACGAACACAATTTACTTAATAATTCGCGAGGGGGCGATCGCACACGCGTGAGTTGCCCAAGAAAAAAAAACACGAAAAAGTGTAATTATTATTTATTTTTGTTTAAAGAAATTCAAATTCACTGCACCGCCGTTTCATTGAAATTTCTATCAAGGTGTGTTTTCTAAATTTTCTCTCAATATCCATTTGCACATCTCAAATTGATATATTAAATCTGAATAGCAAAAAAAACTTTGTGTGATATAACACGAGAGTCGACATACGTAACGAGAAACAGACTGCACAACATGAGAGAACGAGAAGAAAAAAAACTGCTTCTGAGAAAGTTTTTCCGTGAGCGTCTTGTTTGTTTTGATTCTGAGAGAGAGAGAGAGAGAGAGAGATAGTATCCCGCGCGCTCGACTCTGACAGCGTCGCGCGTTGCCGCACGCTTCTCTCCGATTCTCGGAATCGGCCCGTGCAGGCTTACGCTGGCTAGCGCTCGCGCGTTTTCTTTTCGTGCGCTTTTGTTACTCTCTGTGATTTTAGATTATTATAACTCTCTCCTCTGACTATTTAGACTCCGCACTGTCTTATCCTACTTTTATATACGCAACACTAAATTTTAATGTCGATGCGGTAACACAATACACTCCCGAAACCGGGTAAAGAAAAGATTTTTCTAACTCTGAATAGCACCGTACAAAAGCTGTACTTACATTGTCTTCTGAACTCTTACTCTTTGCCTCTGATGCGTCTGGATATTGGTCGTCCCTCTTCTTCAGCGAGCTGGCCCACAACCTGTTGGAGTGAAGCTCCTTGGAGATGAAGGGGATGACGTAAAAGCACAAAAAACACTTCTTTTGATTTAACTTAATTTTATTCAGCACAAGCACACAGTAAAGATCAGCGGGAGCTGTTGCTGTCTCGAAGGCGAACGGTCAAGTAGTAGCGCGCGGTAGCACGCGCGCTCACAGCAAGTGTAATAGTAGCGCCGTAGAGCAAGAGGTGGCGCTACTATGGTGTCTGTGGGACACGGCTGATCATATCGGCACGAAGTCTCGCCAACAGTACTGTTACGTCCGAATGAGCGCAACTCACCAATATACTTACGTGTGCCGAGTTCCTATCGTAATATTATTTGATTTGTATTGTAATAAAGGAAATCCCTTTTGGCTACCGCAGACGCGGTCACTGCCTTCCGGGAAAGGGAGCCGGATAACGAAATCACTTAGACGGGGTTAAGTTTTAAAGCAACTACTATAATGTATTTCACTCGTATTAGAAAAGAGAGAAAAGTACCTTTTACAATGTGTGTGTGTGTGTGTGTGTGTTTGTGTGTGTTCGTCTGAAGATGTACGCCAGCAGGAGGTTACAGCTGTCGATCCTCGGTGCCTGGTTCCTGCGTCGGTGGTTCAGTACGGTCAGGCTGTTGATGGGCCGTCGGCTCTCAGCTTCTCTCCTTTATGGTAAACAAGTGTAGACAGATGGGCGCCTCGATGCGTCGGCTTCCTTTTGGAGACGAGAGGGTGATGCGCTTTGACGAACGCCAACACGTGTATCTTCGTTCACTATATGGACTGTCGATTTGGGCTAAGTTCCTTTAACTTGCGCACTGTGAACTCGTATTTATAATTGTTGTGGGTCTGGCGACTGGCAGCGATTCGGCTTGTAAAGCGACTTCAGGAAAACTGACTACGAGCACCCTTTTGCTCCCGGTCTTTATATACTAGATTTTCATATTTTTCGTCATTCCATTTTTGGAGATGCTAACATAAGCTTTCCTTGTGACACTTGGTCTAATGGAAATGTGACAGGTCAATTCATAAAATCTTAGTTTTATTACTTCTAATTTTGGGGAATCGGGCTTGTAACTAGCTCTCCCGCTGCTTTCCGTTACCTGCGCCCTCTTTGAGAGTGCGCGCGTGAGACTTTCTCGATTGTTTTAAATTAGAAAGGTCGTAACTCGCTGTTTTCTTCTTGCCGCCTGTTCTCGTGAATCTAAAATCGTCTGCCTGGATTTCTTTGTATCGATATATTTTTCATTTTTATGTGTGACATCGTTGCGGAGTGTCGCGATATTTATGAGGTTCCTTTATTAGCTTGTTTATTTCGTATTCTGGTCTATGTCTATTTTACTCTGCCATTTTTACGGTAGTCGGCTTAGATGCGTATTGGCTGCTGGCTCTTTAGTTTTATTTTGGTAAGGCATAATCTCTTTTCTCAGCGTGTGGTTGCTGCGATGGCGACGCGTCATGAGTGTATGTGTCTGTTTCAGTGTGTACGTGTGCCATTATTAATTTTTTTTATTCTGTTTTTGTGCGTGTAGTGGAATTTAGGATTTCCTTACGCCTGTACTTTTCTATGTTTCATTACATCGCGTTTATGTGCGTAATGGAATTGTGAATTCCATTACAGTACTAAATAAGTATTTGGTAAAATTATATGTTTTTTTATTACAAAATATATTTCATCCATATACAATGCTCTTTTTACATTAGGAATGTAACATATTTGGTAATTGCAAGATGTACATATTTCGAAGAACTTTCATGAAAATACAAATACTATTAATATCCGTAGTATCTATAACGGTAGGATTCTCTTCTCTATTGATAAATCTCAGGTAAGATCTCACATGAGATATCACGTGAAATCTCACCTGAGATCTCATGACAAAATCGAATCTGACCAAGTGCGTGAATTAGTACGTTCCGCAGCTGAAAAGTTCGGTAGGGAAAAAATTATTTTTAGAACTATGTTTTATATGTGTTTCAGACGATTTCTCATTGTTCTAGATAGTTCTACTTGTAGAACCGTGTTTTTATGCGTTTTAGACGATTTTAAATTGTTCTACATATTTGCTAAATGTACATTTCAGAAGTATATTTAGAGAAAAGGTTTTTCTCTATCTGATGCTGTCCCTCGGTGATAATCAAGAATATTGGTTCGTCTCTATCGGTCTTCCCGAGGCAGATTGTGTGGTGAGAAAGAAGAGAAAAAACTTTGAGACTCTCTTTTCTTCTCGACGTTCGACGAACAATGTCGCCCTCATCAGGATATTGTGAACAAATTTACGTTCTTTCAATATGGAGTTATCGATCTCAGTCCAGTGAGTAAATTGTAATCTATTGTTGTGAGAATTGGATTTTTTAAAATTCGATAAAAGAATGTTGGTTTGAACGATAGTTTAGATAGGTAATCCGTTTCGAGATCATCCATGACATCATCCTCAGAGAGCCCATCCCTACTGAAAAAAATCACGTGATTAACCTCGTGATTATGCATGTATTTAATCACGTAATTATGCACGTGATTAATCACGTCATTTTATTGATCATTTTATCACGTCAATAGGTACGTGCATAATCACGTGTATGATCACGTGATAAAGAAATAATTTTGAAAAATCAATTCACGTATTATTCAATAATGCGCATAATCACGTGATTAATCACGAGATAAATGAAAAACTTTCAAAATTTTTGTTAAAAAACATGTACACGAAGATTCACGCATAATTATTCATGTGCATGTTTTTGACAAATTTTTTAATTTATCACGTGATTATGCACGTGATTATGCACAGGATTATACATGTGATTATGCGCCTAATTATTCAGGTTCATGGATTTTTCAAAATTGTTACTTAATCACGTGATCATACACGTGATTATGCACGTGACTATTGACGTGACAAAATGATCGATAATATCACGTGATTAATTACATGATATTATCGATAATCGCGTGCATAATCACGTGATTTTTCAGTAGGGATTGGTGTGCCAAATAGCTGTTCATAACATTTGCCATTAAATTGAAAGAACGTATTTTTTACATATTGAAAGAACGTAAATTTTTTCCCATCAGTATCCTGATGAGGGCGGCATTATCCGTCAATACGAAAAGAAAAATGTTTTAAAGTTTTTTCTCTTCTTTCTCACTACACAACCTGACTCGGGAAGACCTATAGAGACAAACCAATATACATTTCGAAAGTTTTTATTCATCAAAAATTTACTTATAATGAACTCTACATATAATTTTAATACAAATATTTTAAGTCTAGCTTGCAGGACCGTCGTACCTACTCTGGTCTAGCGGTAGCACTCCGCGCATCTTTCTACTTTCGTGCTTGTGGTTCCGTTCCCACGCTCTTGTATACTTTGGTTGCGAAGTTCACTGCACTAGCATTTGGTGGAATGCAGCTACATTGTGCAGTATCCGGCATCAACACGTGGTTTTTAAATTTGTTGTGTTTACGCCGTTTTCGCTTTTTTCTTGTGGGTTTTTTTAATTTTTTTTTTTATTTTGCAATGAGTTAATTTATTTGCGGCTATTTTGTTAGTGTGTTATTTATGCCGTGGTTTTTTTATACAATAAGTATTTTGCTTCTAGTTTTGTCTTCGTTATCTAATAGCTGCACTCGTCACAGATTTGCGAGGTCCATTCCAAATGTCAAACTGGAAGATGCGAAGATATTTAGGCGCCGAGTGTTCGCGAAGGATTCAAGTATTCTGGTGCACGTGGTAAGTAATATGCTAATTTAATTAATGTTCTGTCACATGTCCGCTTCCACTATTCTGCGCCTTTGTCTCGTCTGCACTATTGTGTATGTTTATTCGCATATATGTTCTTACTGTTTCTTTTATCGCTCTTGGTTTGCTCCAGGTCGGCTCATTGCATTTCTTCCTAAGACTGGCAACCTATGTGTGTGTGTGTGTGTGTGGATGTGTGTGTGTGTACGTATACGGTAATATTTCTGGAACTACTCGGTGAATATCAATAAAATTTGACATACATGTATATTTTTGGATTCTTAATTCGGGAAAAACATTTATTTTTTTATTTTTCTAACTATTTTTTATTTTATGGACAATTTTTGATTTTTGAAAAACACTATTTTGAGTTATTTTTTCAATCATCCCATCCTTACAAACAATTCAGCTAATATGCATTCGAAAGAGAATAAAATTACATACTTTTCCCCGTTTGGTCCTCGGGATCGACCGCTTTGTTCGGCAAATAAAATGAAAAAGATGATTTTTTTTTTAATTCATATCTCTGAAACTAAACATCATAACCTCACGAAAAAAATCAGGTCGATGGGTCACGTGTAAAACTATATCCCATTGAAATTTCACCCTTCGCCCACCACCAGAATGATGCGCCGTAGAACATTGATCCTTTTCGCAATCTCCTGGTGCGGCTGATGGAGGGTTTGAACTTTCTAACCATCCACGTTTCCGGCGACGGTTCTTACGCGCCGAGACACCCGGAGGACGGCTATTTGGACAACTGCAACCTCGTCTACTAAGGTCTCCCCGGATCCTATAAGATCTGGTTGTGCGTGCACTTGGGCGACAACAATCGGTTGATAAAAGCCGCAGTGGAAGAGGTTGCTCGGTGGCGGGAGGCTGATTGCGAGTCAGTGTGAGCGGGCGATGAGTACTTTCTCCCTCTATAACACAAAGTTTGGGCCTTATCATCGGAGTTCTTGGACCGCAACAACATCCGGTAGGTTCATTCACATCTTGTGTTCGTCGGCCACGGAGTTTATCACCAGGTCGTCAACGTTGGGGTGACTTACGCTGAGGCCGTAAACGTAGGGAGTGCAGCGTGGAACCCTATTGGGTACACGTTCACCACTTACCAGACGTGTGATACGAATGGGCGCCCCAACAACGTCCAATTCATTGCACCCAATGAAGGTGTGGTCACCACTGTCAAGGAGCGGGAGGTGTAGCGCTACGTGTGCACGTGGCCGGACTGCTTCTTCTGGTGTTCGGCAAGCAGGGTGTATGATGCCCATTACCGAACGCATCAGCCATCTGCGTCCCGGATTGAGGTCTACTCTTGCGTCATGCGCAATCACCCTGCCTTTACTACTCGTGTTAATCTTAATCGGCACATTAGTCGGCTGCACTCTGTGGTGCACACTGAGCTGGTCACTGTGACGTGCTCGTTGTGCGGAGTAGAATGTCATCTCTTAGCCTAAGGTGGCACATAAGTAACGTCCACCCTCAGGTGCCTCCCGAGCCGGTTTTAGTAAGTTGCCCGTTGTCTGGGGCCCAGGTTTCGGCTCTGGAGATCAATCGGCATCTGGAGGCGAGTTGCAGGCCGACTACGTAGCGCGCGCGCGCGCGTGTTTGTGTGTGTGTGTGTGTGTGTGATTGCATTTTGTTGAGTATTACTTGTGTGTGCTAGCTCAAGTCGTGTGAATGCGTGTATAGATATTAAGTTTTGTATGATCTGCTACGACTTCATAACGTTATAAGTATTTTTTTCTTTGTCTTATCTACCGGTAGTATGTAATATTATAAGTATTGAATTTGTATATAATATATAGGTAGTTGTAAAATTATAGTATTAAGTTTCTCTTTTATAATTCTTTTGTATCCTTGTAAAATAAATATCTCTATTTGAGTCGTTCAGTAGAGCCTCGCAATGTTCTTGAGTAATCATTAATTGCTCACCTATCCTTCCTTGTTGTGTCCGATGTCCTTAGTTCCTAGTACCCTGGGTAAAAATATGTCCGTAATTTTTAGTTATCTGGTCGTTGCTTATTTTTGTATCTGCTTTTCTTTTTTCTCTCTAAGCGTTTGGCTGCAGAACGCATGATTGCAATATTCTCCTTCAGCGAGCGTTTGCTGATCTGGCGGCGTCTTCTTATTAAATTTGCCTGGTGTTGACCACTTTACCTCATTTACAAATGCCGGCACTCGGCGCGCCGCCTGAGCGATCCGATGTTGAGGTTGATCTCTCTTATAATTCGTCAAATCCTTCCTTTTCTATGATATCGAATGATTCATTCAGCTGATCGTATAATGCCGAGGTAGTCGCGCGTCCATCTTCCCTGTTATCGAATTCGAATAATTCTGGGCCCGTATTAGTACCCTGTACAATTTGTTGCTATTACATGTTCACGCCTATTTATCAATGTTTAAATGGTCACTCGATATGTAGTTTTTGTTGTGATAATACTACGGTGTGTGATATTTGCCACGGCCCGCGTGGCAGTGTGCGAAACTTAGTGTTGGAATCTCTAGCCGGTGAGCAAACGCAGGCTTGTCGGTATTAATATCTGGACTGTCGATAATTTCTAAAGCCCAATGATTGAACTACCCCAGACCCGGTTGATACTTGGATCGGTGTCACTTCGCCTGCTTTGCCCTGGGACGACGATCGGCCTTTGGCTCAGGTGCCGTCGAGCCCAACTTCTTCTGTGCTAGACGATCTATTGGAAAATCTTTTTCTGGGTTCAGTTGAGGATGGTGTTTCTGACAATGTTTCTGAAGTCTATTTTGTTAGGATGATTTCGACGACAAAACGTTGTGTTTCTAAGAGCACCTCTGTGTGTCTTTTTGTCGGGTATCTCGTTGCTATTTTGCGCTCCGCTTTCCCATATTCTTATTAGAACTCCTGACTTATCTTGTTGACTTATCTCCTCTACGTCTACAGTGAGGCGAGTTCGAAATTTATTCTCCTTGACAAACAACGTCTGCCAGAAGTTTGCTATCGGTGATTCTGCGCTCGTCGGTATATTACCAGGGCCTACGGTACTCGGCTCACTGTTCGTTTTCTGATGGATTGGCTTTGATGTTTCATGACTGTTGTTACTGCTTGGTGTCTGTCTCAGCGTTAGTGGTTGCGACAAGTCGTGGCAATTCCGTAAAGGTTCTTACTTGATGAGGTTGCGTGATATTACCAGTTCTTGTTCCCGCTCTACTTGACCCGCTCTCAGAGGTTAATCTTCAGAGTCACTACCTAAGCTACTATTGCTGTCTTCGTTAATTTTCATGTAATTTCTGTGAAACTTCAGCGGACTTCTGTCAAGGGTCTGCTTTCGTACGGGCCTCTTTGGGTCGTCGTTGTCATTCATCCCCCAAGTTAGCGGTGTACTTGCGGCTTGCACACAAAGTCTCATATTTTCTCCCTAGCAGAGTTTGTCCAAGACCCTTTTCGGGTCCGCCTGACTATGAATCGGTTCGGATGTTTCACGTGAGTCGGATAATTTGTGGCATGTAGGGTATATTTCCCCGGTTTTCTCGCCATGCACCTTCTTGTAGACTTTCTCTTTACCAATTGTCGTTTCCGCCTTGGATTGCCATTCAACATATGAGGAGTTATCTGGACCTGTGCTCTCGGTATAAACTACAACTCGTTGTTTCTTTTCTCTTGGGTTTCCAGAGTTTACAGATTTTGTCGATATTCTTTCTTTGTCTGCAGTATCGGCTAATTCCAGAAGCTTTTTGGATTTGCCTCTTTTCATTGTTGTTTTAAATATTATTATGGTAGCGTCGTGCTCTTGATTATATGCTAACTCGTAAAATTCTGCTTTTCGTCTCTCTGGATTTTCTTCTTCTTCGTCGAGGATAGGATTTCTAGAATGTGCATCTGCGTATCTGTTGCGAGCTCCGGGTCTGTACACAATGTCGAATTCGTTGCCTCTGAGCACTGGCTTTAATCTGTTGAACCTTAGATCGGGTTTTTTTGTGGTGCAGAAATGATTTAAAGTCTTGTGATCCGTTAGTACTGTAAATTTGCGTCCTGCGAGGTAGTGTCTAAATTAGTCTTTTGCGAACACTACAGCTAGTAGTTCCCTGTCGTAAGTGGAGTATCTTAGCTTGGGTCCTTTAAAAACTTGCAATGCGTCAGCGCAGGGTTGGTCGATGCCTAGCTGTCCTTGCTTCAAGATGGCTCCTATGGCATAATCAGATGCGTTGGTTATTACCAAAAAGGACATAGTTATAGCCGGTTCCTTCATCACTGGTTCCGCGCACAGTGCCGTTCGTAATTTGTCAAAGGCTTGCTGATGCTCTTCTTTCCACACAAAGGGCTCGCTCTTTCTCAATAGTCTAGATAGAATTGCGGCTGATTTCGCAAGGTCCTTGATGAAGAACCTTTAATTTTCTACGAGCCCTAAGAATTGTTTGTTTTTCTTGGTGTTTGTTGGTACTGGAAATTTGTTTACTGCTTTTATTTTCTTAGGATCTGCTCAAGTTTTTTCTCCTCCAGCGATATGTCCTAGAAAGTGTGCCTCTCGCTGCAGGAATTGGCACTTCATAGGTTCGATTGTCGAGTTGGCGTCGTCTAGTCTCTCTATCAAGCATCGGAATCCCTCTCCTCTCACCCTTCTCCTGAATTTTGTAAAGGAGCAAATCCTACTTGCTCTGATCTATCGCTTGCTCTTGCGTAAATCACTTGTCTCGTACATGCAGGTATAATAAATCTTTCATCTTGAATAAATAGTATAATCTTCTGTCATCCTACTGTAGCAAATCTAATTAATCACTTCCAATTATTAATTTTCTCCTGCACATTGGCTTCCTTTTCGTGTTTTGACTGTTCTTTTAACTTATTTAACTGCACGGCTATCTCCTTTATTTGCCTCTTTTAATTTTTGATTTTCTCCTGCTTTTTACTGATTTGCCCCACTACATTATTTTCTTGTTCTGGCATCAGTTTCGGATTCAGTGGATTGTTGCTTATTGACTACCCGATACCCTTGACTGGTAACGAGCATTCGGTTGTTTGAAGAATCTCCGGACTGATTTCTGGCATTTCTGTTATCTTGTCTATTACGATCAGAGTTACAACTGCCGTTATTTTAATCATTGTAACGATTATTATTATTGTTGTCTCTACCGTCGTTGCGCCTATTTTTAAATCCTTTGTCATTTCGCCAATTATCAAAATCCCGGTTGTTTTGACGATTTTCATACCCACGGTCATTACGCCTGTTATCGTATCTCTCGTCATCACGTCGATTATAATTTCGATTATTATCTCAATTATTGTTGTAACAATTATTGTTGTTATTATTTCTATTATTCCCACCGTTGCGTTCTCCTGAATACCTGCGTACGTTGTTCTTTCGATAAGCGCCATTTTGCTTTCAATCATTGTCTTGAGGAGCGCTATTATTCTGCTTCGCATTATTTGTTTGCTGTGCAGGTATGGAGTGGGTATGGGGAAAGGGGTAGACACTACTGGCTGAGCACCGCAGCGGGTGCTGACAATAGCTTTTCAAGTTTTTCCTTACTGAGACGTCCGTTATTTATCGCGTTCTTCAACGAAAAGCATTCGACGTAGGTATGGCCTACGATATTACAATATCGGCATATCATTTCTTTGCAATCGTTCTCTAGATGTCCCTGTCGCGACAATGGTTGAAAACGCTCCTACCCGTAGTGTATGTGACAGCTTCGCTGTTATATGGCGAATTGCTTCAAGATCAGCTAAAACTTAATCCGCTCCGCCAAAGCCGCTGTACTGCTTAGTTGAATCGGCTAGAATCCGCTCTACGGTGTCATATTGTGTCAGGCGCTGTCCCTGAAACTTAGATGTCAACGGATTGAGCAACTAGCTTTCGGATTCCAAGACGGATTCGTGAATTACGTCGCAAACTGCGCGGCAAAACGCCTTTAACGATTGTATTTTATCGGTTGGGATCAACTTTTCTTGCTGTACTATTCCCTGTATGTGACTTACCGCGGTGTCGATCATTCCCCTTAACGGATATACCATGGCCACGTCCGTGAGTTGCAATGCGATCGTTAATCGAGTGTGCAGAATTAGCGCCAGTTCCGCTGACATCTTATATTCTTCCAAACGTCTTTGAAAAATGTCGGGATCATTAGTCTCGCGTGTGAATATGTTTCGTGTTTCGAGACAATTATGTTCGTTAAAGTTTGATAATATATAATTAATATATAATTAATATATAATTTGATTCTGCCATATTTCGTATTTTATCACAGTATCTAAGACCACGGAATTTGATATTTCGAAGCCGTTTAAGTTAGTTGTTAGTTATCCGAACCGGAAAAGTTCTCACTGGTGTTAATTCCAGGGTATAATTATTAGTTTTTATTAAAATTTACTTGACTTACCTTAAGGTAGCTGCAATGATGAGTATCCAGGCAAGGTTCATCCTTCCTTCCCGTCTATTAAATTAAAACGATAACCGATTAATCTACTTCTATCGCGGTGTTGAAATAAGCCCGTATATTTTGCGAACAATACCCCATACCTATTACCAGAAATTGTTACGTGTGAGGGTCGATAGTTTGAATCTCCGTAAGGTGTTAAGCTCATGGTTGCTCCAAAAATACCGGGGCGACGAATGAACACAAGAGATTATCGGTGAATGTGTCTGTTTATTAATAGTAATTCACAATGAACTTATTGTATGAAAGAGAGAACACGTGTTAAATTGATCTCGGAGAATGGGCGTTCTAAGTATACGATCCTATCTGTCGTCTCCAACTCAAAACCGCTGCCAATTCATTGGCACATACCTTCCTCAAACTAAATTTATAGTTCCAATAGATAAAATATTATTTAAATATACAATGTTAATGCTTTGTTAAATATTTATAATCTCGATTATTTTGCTGATTAAAAAATAATACAAAATGTTGTGGTTTTTGAATAAGTTAGAATTGAGTACAGGGCAACTACAAAAGAAAAGTTTTATTTATATTTCAATTGTATTATTAATATTTTACAATATGTCGATATTTGTGATATATATATATATATGTTTTTACACTTTAGTTTATATATATATATATATCTACCTATATTATATAGTTCTTAGGGAGATACTCCCCCCCGCACACACATATATATATATCTACCTATATTATATAGTTCTTAGGGAGATACTCCCCCCCGCACACACATATATATATATATATATATATATATACAGGGTGACCCAATTTAAACGGGCACCGCTCATAACTCGTCAGGGACAGCCACAATCGAAAAAATGGTAGAGACCAAAGTTGTAGGATATCGAAGGGGCAACCCGATGGTGACCTTGGATTTGACTTTGAACGCGTTTTTCAAGGTCATTTGAAGGTCAACTTTGGTTTTTTAAATAGGAACCCCATTCTTTTATTGCGGGAATGGAAAGAGCGGTAAATTTTACGTTCAGAATGGTATTTTCGGTTGCGGCACTGATGGTCATCTCAATGTCCTGCAGCCAGAATGAAACCCCGCCTACGTAATTCCTCTAGCAACGCCAAATTAAAAAAAAGTGGTAGAGACCAAAGTTGTTGTATAGGGGGGAGGGGGGGGGGAGAGAATTGTGACCTCGAATTTGAGCCAGTCCTACAAGGTCATTTCAAGGTCAAATTATTTTTTTTCAAACAGCACCCACTTTTTCGACTCCGGATCCTGAAAGCGTGTAAAATGTTGCACTTTAAACGAAGTAGTAAATTTAAAATAGAAGAAAAGATTTTAATCATTTAGCGTACCATTTCCTGAGTTTTGTCATCATTATAAAACTTGATGTCCAGGATCCACGACGAGGACATAGCAGGGTGGATTTTCAGATCCCATTTTGATCCGGCCGATGAAGGCAAGACGTGAAGACACCGGCCGATTAAGTGGGTGCTGTTTGAAAAAAAATAATTTGACCTTGAAATGACCTTGTAAGACTGGCTCAAATTCGATGTCACAATTCTCCCCCCCCCTCCCTATACAACCACTATGGTCTCTAATACTTTTTTTTAATTTGGCGTTGCTAGAGGAATTACGTAGGCGGGGTTTCATTCTGGCTGCAGGACATTGAGATGACCTTCAGTGCCGCAACCGAACATACCATTCTGAACGTAAAATTTACCGCTCTTTCTATTCCCGCAATAAAAGAATGGGGTTCCTATTTAAAAATCCAAAGTTGACCTTCAAATGACCTTGAAAAACGCGTTCAAGGTCAAATCCAAGGTCACCATCGGGTTGCCCCTTCGATATTCTACAACTTTGGTCTCCATCATTTTTTCGATTGTGGCTGTCCCTGACGAGTTATGAGCGGTGCCCGTTTAAATTGGGTCACCCTGTATATACAGGGTGTTTCATTTTAATCCGACCACGACAAAAAACCATTGAAAAACAAATTTTAACGAAAAATGACCTTAACAAAAGTTGAAGAGGGTAAAGGGGGCCATCGAATGACACAAACACCTATGACCTTGAATTCGATTTTCAAGGTCATTTGAGGGTAATTGTGATTTTTTTAAATTTGAACCTCTATTTTTGACCTTCGAATCGGATAAAGCGGAAAAAATTACGTCGCAAAGGATATTTCAAGTTTGCCTTAGTGACCTTGAGAAGGTCAATTCAAGGTCAAATAAGAAGTATCAGCCTAAGATTGTGTCCCTTTCAATTTTTTCGTAGAGTTATCATTTTGTTATTGTAATAAATATTAAGAGAATAATTGACTTAAAATGTGATTATGCTTTGCTGACTTTAAAGCTATTTTGTAAGGGCAAAAGTGCAAAAATGCAATATCAAATGTTATGTGAAGTCCATATTTATATCCTGACTTTAGCGTTACCCAGGAACAACGACGTAGACGTAATAGAATTGTGTTCCCTTTGGGGTGCTTGATTAGAGTGAGTCCCCTTGTCTCTCACTTTTCGGGGTGCTTGATTATAGTGAGTCCCCTTGCCTCTCACTTTTGCTCAAAATTCAACGCAGGTGCTCAAAGACACCAACATTTTGTTAAATACAGAATTCAATTCGCTGCTGAAAATGTTCTACTCTTCTGAGTAATACAGCTCTTGGGATGTTTTCACAAGCGGTTTGAATTCTGTGGATCATATCTTCCCTTGTTGTAGTTTCATGTTCATAAACAACATCTTTCAAATACCCCCACAAATAGAAATCGGGTGATGTCATATCTGGAGATCTCGGTGGCCATCGAACACCCAAATCTCCACGTCCAGTGCGTCCAATCCACCTGTCACGGTAATGTTGATTAAGATATTGTCTAACTATTCGAGCATAGTGCGTAGGAGCTCCATCTAATTGAATCCACATTCTTGCTCTTGTGTATAAATCTACTTCTTCAAGAAGTACTGGAAGAGGTTCTCTCAGGAACTGTAAAAAATTATGGCCATTTACATTTTTATCGAAAAAGTATGGGCCTACAAGGTATCCGTTAACAATTCCACAGCAAACATCAAAACTCCAACGATTTTGGTTATCTATCTGCCTGTTAATTAACATTCGACCAATAATGACAGTTGTGTCGGTTAAGCGCTCCATTGCTTTTGAATTTTGCTTCATCAGAAAATATTACGTATTGAAAAAAGTGACGATCATTAGCAATCATTTGTCGTGCCCATTGGCAAAACTGTAGCCTTAACCTCATATCAGCAGGTGTGAGATCCTGAGTCAAAGTAATATGATATGGATGATAACGTTGACTTCTCAGTATTCTCCAAGCAGTAGACATAGGTATACCACTTTGCCTTTGAATTTCACGGGTACTAACGTGGGGATTCAAATGAACCATTGCTAAAACGGCCATTACACGAAGATTATCTTCGTTGTAATTACGACGTTCTCTAACCCGTGATAGTTGCCCTTGTTGAGCTCTACGGTAATTCTCACGAATGGTTGTATGACTTGGATGTCTTCTATCGGGATATCAAATTCGATACAAGGCTGCAGCTTGTCGATAATTACGTCTAGATTCACCAAGAATCAATAAAATATCAACCCTTTCAGCGGCTAGATAATCAGCCATTGTTAAAAATTTATAACAAGTTCAATAAAAATTTTGTTTTTACCAAACTAAACAAATTAGATAGCTTTCGATGAGTAATAAATTTTAATAGAAAAAATAAAGGTCAATGAATGAAAAAGAAAAAATGTTAAACAAATGATATTTGAGTAGTTTGGCTAATCAATAACTATTCAATAACTAGTAAACTATTGAATACTAAGGGTAAGTAACAATGAGTAAAGGATAAATTCATATGAAAAGAGATCTCTTATTAGAAAATTTGTCTATTTCAACAATGAGTCGCGGGAAAATTCAACATGAAAAATCATTTTTACAAAATAAAGTATTTATTTCAACAATAAATTCAGGCAAAATTCTATGAGGAAAATGAGTAGCCAAATGTGTCCACGTCGTTCCTGAGTAACGCTAAAGATAGAATAAAAATTCGCTTACGAAAACATCCCAAAAACTGAATAGAATCCAAAAAAATGGTGGTGTCTTTGGGCACCTACATTCAAATCTGTACATAATAAAAGTGAGAGGCAAGGAGACTCACTCTAATCAAGCACCCCAAAGGGAACACAATCCTATTACGTCCACGTCGTTGTTCCTGGGCAACACTAAAGTTAGGATATAAATATGGACTCCACATAACATTTGATATTGCATTTTTGCACTTTTGACCTTACAAAATGGCTTTGAAGTCAGCAAAGCATAATCACATTTTAAGTCAATTATTCTCATAATGTTTATTACAATAACAAAATGATAATTCTACGAAAAAATTGAATCGAAAACAATCTTAGGCAGATACTTCTTATTTGACCTTGAATTGACCTTCTCAAGGTCACTAAGGCAAACTTTAAATGTCGTTTCCGAAGTAATTTTTTCCACTGCTCGTTATTCCGAGGTCAAAAATAGGGGTTCCCGTTAAAAAAACACAATGACCTTCAAGTGACCTTGAAAATCGACTCAAGGTCAAAGGTGTTGGTGTCATTAGATGGCCCCTTTTGCTCCCTTCAACTTTTGTTAAGGTCATCTTTCGACATCGGTAAAAAAAAACCAGACAAACAGCTGTTTAGCAGATTTTTTGTTATTTGACCTTGAATTGACCTTCTCAAGGTCATCAAAGCAATCTTAAAATATCCTTTGCGACGTAATTTTTTCCGC
The DNA here is from genome assembly GCA_024372645.1 of Trichomalopsis sarcophagae. NCBI lineage: Eukaryota > Metazoa > Arthropoda > Insecta > Hymenoptera > Pteromalidae > Trichomalopsis > Trichomalopsis sarcophagae. The sequence goes on along the minus strand of QLSS01000184.1, from coordinate 167,561 downwards.
TCTATCCGATCCCAATGTCAAAAATATAGGTTCCCGTTAAAAAAACACAATGACCTTCAAATGACTTTGAAAATCGAGTTCAAGGTCAAAGGTGTTTGTGTCATTCGAAGGCCCCCTATACCCCCTTCAACTTTTGTTAAGGTCATTTTTCGTTAAAATTAGTTTTTCCATGGTTTTTTGTCATGGTCGTAATAAAATGAAACACCCTGTATTATATAGATGCATGTGTACATTTATGTCAATAACCCCTCCGCGCCCCTTCACCTCCCTCCGCGCCCCTCCTCACCCCCTCCGGAGCCCCTCCGTAGCCCCTCCTTATTTTCACGTGAAATCGTTTCAAAATTCACGTTCTATTTTTTTAATAATGGTATAATAATGTGTCATAATCAAATTAAGAAGATCGACAAAATTTTCTTTATTGGAAAAATGGTATAACGATGGGTTAAAGTTTAAATTGAGAATATAATAACGACAGATTTCCACACCACCCAATAGGTACTTTATGTCAGAAGCACATTATAATATGGATATACAATGTGTTTCAGGCGCGTTGATTTTTTTTTTGTTTTTCTTAAATTATTATAGAAAGAACCATAGGGATTTGAAAGCTGCGCAATGAACTTAGCCAAGACACATAAAATATCTACTTTTTTCCAAAATCTCAAGTGCAATACAGCCTTTTTACTTCCGTAATCGAGGTACAAAAAAATCATTTTTTCAAGTTTTCGATTTTTTACTGAAAAAGTAAGTAGTCAAATCACTTGGAATTTTAATGGGATGTAGTTTGACACGTGACTCATCGACGTGATTTTTTCGCGAGGTTATAATGTTTAATTTCAGAGATATGAATTAAAAGAAATTACCTTTTTCATTTTATCGGTCGATCCCGAGGACCAAACGGGGAAAAGTAGGTAATTTTATTCTCTTTTAAATGCATATTAGCTGAATTATTTGTAACGATAGGATGATAGAAAAAAAAACGCAAAATATTGTTTTTCAAAAAAAACAAATTGGCCATAAAAAATAGTTAGAAAAATAAAAAAATAAATGTTTTATTGAACCCCTGGTGGAAAGAATGTACGTAGTTTCGCCATTGTTTTTGATAGCGAAAGAATCACATTTCCCGACTGCAATGACCTTCGCCACCCACGCTTATGACTCGATAACTAAAGGCAACGGCAAATTTGGTTGATGAATCGTTTCTGATGTTTTGACATTTTCAAAGCCCTTAACCTTATACAATTTAAAAAATGTTTTCATCTAATAAGTCTGAAGATGAGAAAGAAGTATTTAGAAAGTTTGACGGAGAAGCAAGTCTCATAATTTAAACAGAAATGTTGCCAAAAATATCTGGAGAGCGATACTTGTTAGTGTACGATACATATAAAAACTGGAAAATTCAAAACGAGAAGTCACTTTCAAGCTCAGAAGAAAAAAATTTAGTGGTGTATTTTATCGAACTGAAAGCAAAGTTGAAGCCGCCAACTTTGTAGCATTTGATCTATGTTAAAAAAGACTTTAAGTACTAAAGATAATGTAGACATCAGTGGATTTTTAAACTTGAAAGCTAAAAAATGATAACAAAAGTTATAAACCCAAGCAATCACTTACTCTGAAATGGAGTGATGTCAAAAAATTTATAAACGAAGAGCCAGATCAAGTTTATTTAGCTTCAATAGTAATTATTTATATTAAGTTTATCTTTTTAACTCCGATAATATGAAATGCTTTAACGCATACGTGTGTGTGTGTGTGTGTGTGTGTGTCTATATATATATATATATACTAGTGGGGCTTGGCCCCCCTGCTCGCTTCGCTGGCCAACCCCCCAGTTCTGGTTATGGTTTTAATTTTAAAACTATTTGTTATTTATTACTTGGTGTATTATTTAAATGAATATACAAAAGTATTAAATATAAAATGAATATATGATCATAGTAAGCACCGTAACTCAGAATTCACGTGCTAATGTTTTATATCTGACGCTTTAGAAATTCATCATTTAAATTTATGTTTTGTCGGTTTTAAATTAACTTCAATTCTTTCTGCCGTTCGGTATAACTGCGTGACGTTATAAATGTGTACCTAGCGAGCCTATAAGAAGTATTTACTTCAAAAATTAACTAAATGAGCTAAGATTTAGCAGCCAAAAATACGTTTAGAAAACTTAAGTTTGAATATATCGGGGCCAAAAATAGCCACGAAATGTATGACCAGTGCCTAGTCTCTAACGAATAAATACATTGACTAGCGTAAAATGGCCTCGCTCGCTGACGCTCGCTCGGCTGTATTCTGACAAAGACGCTATCAAATTTAATCAATTTAAATTATTATTAATAAATAATTTGTATTTTTAATTTAATATAAATAACTCGGTAAATGGTATTTGAATTACATAATTTTAAAATATTATTTATTTGAAATATTAAACTTTATTTAAGACATATCGTGGAATAAAAATTATTATTAATTATTATTGATACTTTTTAATGATTTTTACAGTTTTATTAATTATATGATTTTGATATTATGTTTACTCTCATAAAGCCGCATGTTATCCTCAGTACTATATGCTCGAAGGATAACTGATATCAATTAACATGTGAGCAATTGCCATATTATGGCGCGTAATTCAAAATCATATGCTTAGGCCAGTGTTCATACTGTATACTTTTAATTTTTTCTTGATTTTTTAGAATTTTAATTTTTGTTAAATTTAAAATTATTTATTTTTATGCACAAAACTTTAATAACAGTATGGGAAAACTGTAACGCCTTTTTAATCCTTTACTTAAATCACAGGTTTATTAAACGTTTTTAACTGTTATTAAAAAAACGAGTAAAATGATTGAATTTTCAATAACTCGTAATAACAGTTTTTTTCTAAATATGCAATTAAATCTTCAGTAAGTCATTATTGATTGGATAATATAACAGTAAAATATTGAAATTTCAATAAAAATTACTCAAATTACAATTAAAACGATTAAAATTTTAATAATTTTTTAACATTATTACTAAATTTCGTAATAATGAAAATGAACCAAAAATTTTGGTACAGATGATATAATTTTGAAATTAGAATATACTTTTACGTGTATATGATGGTTTATGTTTTCACATTGGGTATATAGATTAAAGAATTTGAACCTTTGTTGACATGTGTACACTGTAACATTCCTTGTGAAATCCAGTATACTTTCTTAGAGTGTTCTTTTCAGCTAGTCACGCGTAGACAGTTGGAGAGACAATATCTCGCATAATGAAATTAAAGATAAAAAAGAAAATGTTGAAAAAGTGAAGTTGTTAAAAATTAAGAAACTAAATAAATCTGAAAAAAATAAGTTAAAACAACGACAATATAGAAAGCGAAAAATTGAAAATATGAATAGTGATGAGTTGCAACAATATCGTAAAAAAGAAGCATTACGAAAAAAAGAGACTTATTGGAAAAATAAAACTGAACAAATAAATAATTTGGAAGATAAAAAGATAAAACAGCAACAATATAGAAAACGAAAATTAGAACAAATGAATAGTGATGAATTGAAAGAAGATCGCAAAAATGAAGCAATACGCAAAAGAGTAAGCTATAATAAATCAAAAGAAGTTTTGTTGAAAGAAGTTGTTATCGTATGTAAAAGATTAAAACTTAATGATGAAAAAAACTATTATAATAATTGTAATGATAAAAAAAATGCAAGAAATTGTAAAAATGATAAAGTAAAAAAATATCCTATTTTGAAAATGAATGAAAATTGTTTAAAGTATATTAGTAAATCGAACATTATAAGGTCGAATAGGAAATACAGATTTTGATGAAAATTTAATTACAGAAAACTATTTAGGATCTATGACGGAAATTTGTAGACATTGTAATGCTAAACATTTTACTTTTGAATATGTAGCAGGTAAATTATTTTCCAACTGTTGCCAAAAAGGAAAAGTAGAATTAGAGGAAAATCCTCCTTATCCAAATGAATTAAAAATTTTAGCTACAGGGTCATCAACTGATAGCATACATTTTCGCAATAATATACGATTATATAATAGTGCTTTAGCATTCGCAAGTTTCGGAGCTAATTTTGACAAAAATATGACTACTGGACCACAAGTAATTCGAATTTGTGGTCAAATATATCATAATGTTTATGCTTTGCATCCAAATGAAAACGAAAGACGAAAATTTGGACAGTTATATGTTTTGGATAATGAATTAGCAACAATTGAAAGACAACGGTGGAAGCCAGATTTAAATCTGAATTTAGAATTATTAAAGCAATTAGATAATTTATTAAGAAATATAAACCCTTATGCCAAAGCTTATAAAATGATGCATGAAGTGGAAAAAGAAGAAATTGAACGATGCACCAAAATTGGTTGCAATCCAAGAACAATTATCATGTCGATAAAACGAAATGATAATTTAGATAAAAACAGATACAACGAAGCTACATGTAATGAAGTTGCAATGGTTTTTGTTGGTAAAGATGGTCATCCACCTATTGAACGTGATATTGTAATATATTCGAAATCTGAAAAACCGATAAGTATTCCTCAGATAAGTAAACACACTGACCCCATGACGTATCCTCTTATTTATCCAAACGGAGGTTTTGGATGGATGCCTAATATGAAAAGTAAATCAGGCACTAAAAATATTTCAAATTTGCAATTTTATAAATATAGATTAAGTATAAGAGATGAATTTAGTCCATATCTTAATTTAGGAAAAGTTTCCCTACAGGCAATAATTGATGGCTTCGTTAAAGTAGAAAGTTCAAGATTGTATTTTATAAGAAAAAACCAAAATATTTTAAGAAGTGATTGTTACAATGGCGTAATGGACTATTTACATAAAAAGAAAGAATCTGAAAATATAACAATAGGAAAAATGGTTATATTGCCCTCAAATTTTACTGGGAGTCCAAGAAATTTGAAACAAAATTATATTGATTCAATGACTATTGTCAATCGTTATGGAAAACCTGACTTATTCATTACTATGACATGCAATCCAAACTGGAAGGAAATAAGTGAAAATCTAAAAAAATACGAAACGGCGATTGATAGACCAGATATAGTTGTTAAAGTTTTTTATCAAAAAGTTAAGGAATTCAAAGAATTGGTGGTTAAGCAAGGAGTTTTAGGAAAAAGTATAGCTTATACTTATGTTATTGAATTTCAAAAACGAGGACTTCCTCATATGCACATGTTGTTATTTTTAGATAAAAATGATAAACCAGATACAACTGAAAAAATTGATGATTTAATATGTGCGGAAATTCCAAATGAAGACATTTATCCAAAACTATTTAATATTGTTAAACAATCGATGATTCATGGTCCTTGCGGAAGCCAAAACATTAATTCACCTTGTATGGATAAAAATAAAGAAAAATGTACAAAAAACTTTCCTAAAAATTTTAACGATAATACGGTTTTCCAAACTAATGGATATCCAATTTATAAACGAAGAAATGATGGTAAAAAAATAACGTATAAAAATCAAAATCAAGGTAAAGTAGCTGATAATCGGTTTGTAGTACCATATAATCCGTATTTGTTGTTAAAATTTAATTGTCATATTAATGTAGAAGTATGTTCAACTGTACAATGTATCAAATATTTATTTAAATATTGCTATAAAGGACATGATTGTGCATATATTGAAATACGTAATGCTGATATTCATGCTAAAGAAAATAACAGCACTGATAATGAAAATATTAATGAATGCGACTATGATGAAATTCGACAGTATATTAATACAAGATATTTATGCCCTCCAGAAGCTATGTATAGATTATTAGAATGAAATATCGCATGCTATAAAAAGATTAACTGTTCATGAAGAAAATGCTCAAGACGTATTTTTTGAAAAGGGAAAAGAAGAAACAATAATGACAAAAAATGTAGATACTACAATAACAGCATACTTTAAATTAAATAAAACAGATTCCGATGCATCAAATTATCTATATTCTGAAATACCTATGTTTTACACTTTTGATGATAAATTAAAAATGTGGACTAAAAGGAAAAAAATTAATAAGCCCATATTAAGCAGAATGTATCTAGTCAATCCTAAGGATCGTGAAAAGTATTTTATAAGATTATTACTTTTATATGTTAAAGGTGCAACTTCATTTAAGGAATTGCGAACTGTCAATGGCGTATTATATAATACATTTTATGAAGCCGCTATAGCTAAACAGTTAGTTAATGAAGATGAAGAGTGGGATAGATGTTTAGAAGAAGCATCGAAAATAAAATTCCCTATTGCACTTTGTGAGTTATTTGCTTTCATATGCATTTATCATAATCCGATTAATGCAAGGGAATTGTATGAGAAATACAAAGAATCGTTTTATCACCCTAAATACGAGAAAAGTATAGGTGAAAACATGGCATTGTATACAATTGAAAAAACGAGGATAAGCACCAGGTGTAGCATCGATGTACCATGCGAACACGGACTGTCCCTGTAGACGATGTCCAGGTGTCAGGATGACCCCTAGGTTGACGGGACACCATCTACGAGGATAAGCACCAGGTGGAGTGTCGATCTACCATGCGAACACGGACTGTCCCTGTAGACGATGTCCAGGTGTCAGGATGACCC